>CM045577.1:3132090-3652449 GCA_024721215.1 Cheumatopsyche charites | reverse complement strand
AAACGGTAAGTATCCATCGGTCAGTATACTAGTTGTCAGTATTAATATTAAATTGAAAGTATTGAAACCTAAACTTTTTTTTATTTTTTGCAAGAGGAGAAAAAATCTTCCGAGAATAGAGCTGCCCTAAACCTAACCTAACCTTAATATCTACTTTTTTTTTCATAAAATACTAAACAAAAATCGATTAAAATACCTGTCAAATAATTTGATCCAATATTTTATTCATTCTAAGCTGTATTATATTTTACGAACACACTGAACTTTTCATATCGCCTTCATACGAACGATTTTATTCGGCTGCAAAACAAACGGAACGGTGACGGCGAGTGCTTGGGAAACGACAACTGTCGCTGCTTTCCTTCTTTCTTTTTCGCGTTTTTTTTCATTCTTTTCTATGTGTATACAAATATATGTACGAGGGGAGGTCCAAAAGTTCGTGGAATGAAAGGGTTCTAAATATAATTTAACAACAAATCTATTTTTTCCTTTCAATATAATCTTCCTAAAGCTAAAAACACTTATTAGATCTATGAATTTATTTTTCTATACCATCATAAAAATATTTTTATCTTTTGAGCCAAAATTGCTTACTTTACCTCATCGTCATCGGAAAAATTTCTTCTCTTTAAGTCTTTTTTCAAATTTGGTAACAAATAAAAATCACTTGGGGTCAGATCTAAACTCCAGGTGGGTACTTTAGTGATTCAAAGCCATGTGTGTGCAGAGGAGCAATAGCAACTCTGCTCTTGTGAACTGGCGCGTTGTCTTGCAAGAGCAACACACTTTTGGTCAATTTTACTCGACATTTTCCCTTGGTGGTCTTCTTTAATTTTTCTAATATCGTTGCGTAGTATTCTCCGGTTATGGTCCTTCCCTTTTCTTTGTAGTTAATGAATAATATCGTATCACAATCCCAAAAAACAGTAGCCATCAACATTTCAGCTGACTCCGACACCCTGAATTTCTTTGGCGGTGGTGTCCCCTTTTTATGTCATTACATGGACTCTTATTTAGACTCAGGTTCAAAGTGATGAATTAACGTTTCATCTCCGCTAAAAATCCGCATCAAAATCCGTGCAGGTTTGTCTCCACACAATTTCAAAAATTGTTTGACGCATCGACGCGCTGGTGTTTCTGAAGAGGCGTGAGCATTCTCGATACCCATCTTGCACTGACTTTTATTATACTCAGATGATCATGTAGGATTCGCAAAATAGTGGCATCTGATACTCCAACTAATGCAGATAAATCTTTTATTTTCAAACAGGTGTCCTCCATTACAATTTTTTCCACTTTTTCAGCGATAACTGATGTGATGGCCTCAACTGGCCTTTCTGAGTGGGGGTCATCTTCAATCGACTCCTGACCACGTTTAAAAAGACCAAGTCACTTGAAAATCATTGATTTACCTGGGTACTGATATCCATAAACTGTTTCCATTCATTCATAATGGTCTGAACATTCTGTTCTTGCTTGGCAAGGAATTTTATCACAGCACGGTGTTCAATTTTCTCCACAGTGTCAGTTTTCTCTCGGATTGACTTGTTTAGCAGGCGATTTTTCGTTAACTAATAATACGAAAGAGCTGAAACTTAATTTATATACTACTGATTAGTCACTAATTAATATAACATATAGTGACCGATCCTATCCCCACTCCATCCCCTCCATTCCACGAACTTTTGGACCTCCCCTCGTACATAATGTACCTACGAAACAAGCGAACTAGAGAGAAAGAGCACAAACCTTCGCTATCATCGCGACACAATATTTCTGCTTATTTGAATATTGTTCCATTTTCTCTCAGCCAAGCATTTTTCCCTTTTTTCCTGCCCGCCACTATTGTATTTTTATCCGACAATTCGAGTTTCGTAGAAATAACTGAAATATTTGACCTTTTCCAGAAGCACGACGTCGGCGATACAGTGAAACGTTACTAATTCGAATTCATTTGAGATAAATAAAAACACAAATATGAAAACTTTTATAAAAATAAATAATTAAAATAAAAGAATAAATATTGTTATTTGCGATATAACAGGTTGCTAATGATTCGACATAGCCAGATTTGATCTGAACAAAGTGTTAACATTTCCAAAGTTCAAATGCAACTGCAAGCAATATCCTGAAAAGAAGAAAATTTTTAAACTCGGTCACAAATCTAATTTTATACTAAAAAGGATTTAGTTGTGCCAATATGGATTATCCTATGGCTTTAGGCAGCATACGAACCGAGTCTAGAGCCTACTTTCGAAAATTCTCTTCTATTATTCGTTCAGAAATTCGTCATGGAAAGGATTACATGAAATTTCGGTTTGTTCCCATACATATAATGTGTATTGTTCTCGCTATATTCATTTTAAAAATAAGTGTTACTCGGTTTTACAAATATGCACAATATTTTTAATGTGAAAAAATATATACCTACGCAAATATTTCAAACATCCGTACATACAAAATAGAAGAAATACTTTGAATTTTTAAACGGCTTCCTCGTGTTAACAGTCGGAATACACGAAAAAGATACGAACCCTAGACTTTATATTATCGAATTTCTTATTAAAATATCTTTTCACGAATATTCCCACAATTTAATTTCACGGCTATTATTTTCTTTGTGCAAAATATCATAAAAATACTAAAGCATAATATCCAACTTAAAAAATGAACACAACGCTGTTGAAAATTCCTCTTTCGTCTAATAAAACGGTAGAGATACTTTAATGAAAAATGTTGATTAAATTTTTATAGACGAATTTTCATAGTGACGAAAACTCCAAACGTTCTAATACTTTTACGCTACACAAAAAAAATCAAATTAAATAATTCATAAATACGTATTCATAACGATAATGCTTTATATTTATTATTGAAAATTTCAAAAATAAAGATAAGCATCACTGAAAATATTTGAATACTAAGCAGTGAGCGCATTACCTTCCATGTACACAGACTGCTGAAAAAATCATGCAAATGTCTTCAACCCAAAACGAAATCGTTTCTTTCTACCGAACAAACTTTTTACAGAAAAATCTCATGAAAATGATTCAATTTCACAAAACCGTTCTTACAACAAGAAAAAAAACTAAATTATACAACTTTTCACATCAATCTAATTAAAATTTCGTGCGTACAGACAATCTGAGAATCGAACCGAATCCAAACGGAAAACGCGCACATTACGAGAAACGCGCGACGATTTTCATCCACACAACACTCAAATTTAAAACGCAGCCTATATTCAAAACTCGCAATCTGAATATGCGCAGCTCGAAACTTCTGAAAAATGAAAATAAACAACGATCGCATTCATACCTTCCTGAAAAAACCCCGGGGGCGACATCCGGAGCCGCGCCGCTATTATATTTCTTATTCAAAGTTTCGTCGGCGCTAATAACGGAGCGGCGAAAAAAAAAGAAATACATACAATAATAACACTGTAAAATGTATATATTTATACAAAAATAATAAAAAAAGGGGGTCGAGGGCGAATATTTTATTAAACCGGCAGAGCGGCAAACAAACCGCAGCCTCTGCTTATTTCAACCCTCGCCGTCTTTCGGACCGTTTCATTAAAATTTCGCTGATATTCGCCTCGCGCGGGGCTGAGAGGCCAACTTTATAAAAACGTCGAGTATTTCAGTCGTTTTTAGTATGGGGGATGGGGGTGTAGAGGAGGTTTTATTTTTCCGAGCCCTTCAGGTAATTGATACGAACGCGAGACGTCGCAAGGCTATCGCAGATGGAGCGATCGGGATTATCTGTTTCAATTAATCGGACTATGCGATAGTGGATTTTTTTCGTCTTGGATTTTAATTCTTGTTAATAATTAAAATAATGTAATTGATATTGTAAAGTTTGAAATTTTATATAATTATTTAAATTAAGACGCTACGTACAATTCTTGGAACCAGTCTTACAAACTGTAACATATAGGTATAGGTATATAGGTATAGGTTGTCAAATTAAGATAACATAAACAATTGAAATCATAACTAGGAATGATATTAGGTCAAATCATAAAAAAAAATCTTGGAAAAATAATAAAAAAATATTTGTTTGTTTATAATTTTGCGAACAGATAATGAAAATGTGATCTTCATACACGGGTATTACGTTCCATTATTTACACAAGTCGAACCAAATAAAGTTCTAAATATACGATCAAAATAAGAAAATCAAACGTAAACATACGAATAACTACATATCGTCGTAAACATAATAAAATACTTGTTTAATTTTCATAACGAAATATTAAATTTTTACAAACGAAAATCTTCTACGATCATATTCAGAGTAGATCTTTCAATTTTTGACTCTATCAAATCTGTTGAAAAAGGCATAACATTCGATTAAACTGCTAGCTGAAGATCAAAAGAGGGGCATTAATTTAACTCAATCACAATTTCTACGTAGAAAAAAAAACCTCAAATCAATCCTCGAGCCCAAAACCCACTTGAACCGCGACTTTTACGACGCCAAACCTAAACCTCCACACACAACAGTAACGAATCTCGAAAATAACTCCGATCCACCTTACGACCGGAGCGGCGCAGAGGGCCCATTCACACCAGACGAGGAGGAAAAAAAACCACCAAAACATATAATACTAACAAACAAATAAATAAACCGACAACGAACTTCGCGTTTATCAAAACAATATCTTTCCGGGATTAAGGCGGGATCCTAAAAGGAATAATAAAACGAACGTCTACGGCTTTACGCGTCCCGTGAAAAGGGTTCGCGAAATATCAAACATCGCCCGAGGGGTCGTCACGGAATATTTGCAACGGCCAAACTTCGCCCTGTGTTCGACTAATAACTACCGAGTGTGTGGAGTACCGGCTTTATGTATGTGTTCGTGTGTTGTGTGTAGTACGCTCGTCCGCACTATCGCATAAATATACTAATTAAAAAGTTCCACCGGGGGCTTTCTAATGTTGCAAAACGACCTTTATTATAATAATCAAGTGTTAATGAACCGCGTGCTTCGTGAAATTGCGGTGGGTTCAATTTTCAGATTTTGCTCTTTTTGGAGAGATATTTGTATACCTAATATAACTTTCATATGAGAACATAATTAAGTGTTATATTAGTTCACTAAATTGAATTTTTCATGATTAGGAAAATTAAATGTTTGATTTTTTTATTCTTCTTTCTAATCAATTACGTACGAACTCAAATAAATATTAATCTATGAAAACAATCAGAAAATCTAAACAACTTCTAAAACGAATACGTTAGAAAATATATTCTTATCAAGCTAACCGATTTATAATCTATCTGATCGTACATTTAGCGACTCTTGACGATTAAAAATGAGCATACGCGTTTCAGGCCGATGGAAAAAAATACAATAAGTTTCTTATCTTGTTTCCAAATCTAAAACATCAATCACATTCGGACTCGATCCGGTCGACGTTTAAAAAGTGAGATGATATTTTAAAACGTCAAACTTTCGCACAATTTATTCGCGAAACCCCGAAAGACCGTATCATAATAACATTGGTAACGTCGGAAAGCAACGAGGGTTAGAAACTCTTACAGCCAGTGAAAAATCTCTCGTTACTTTATAACAGGGCTGGAAAAAAACGGAACAAATCTGAATATTTTCTAGAAAATATACCAACGAAGAAACATCGAGAAAATCTATGCCAATTTCTTGAGACATAAATTAAACAAAAATTATGAATGAAAGGAAAGTTGACACATTATTAATAAATTAGTATTCAAAGTAAGAAGATTTTAAAAAATTTTCTATTACACAACCCTATTGTCTAGGCTCGTGCTGAAAATCCTGTGGAAAATGGTGAAGATCGACGTTGCGGATAGGACGTTTCGAAATGTCGCCATTCGACGTTTCGACTTCGAAACAGTAGAGTTTTTCCTCTTTTTTTTTAAACAAAGAAGAAAAAACGGAGACCGCTTTTTTATTCAGATCCGAGCTGAAGTCGTCAACGACGTGTGGCGGTAGAGATCGGCGCTTTTGATATTGGCCAACGCGAAATGAAGGAAATCCGGAAGAAAGTCGCTTTCCACAGATAAAAAAAATCGTAAGAAAAAAGTATTCCTTTTATATAATCTAAATCTATAAATCAGATCATATAAGAATCCATTTGATCGAACCAAACATAAATTTAAATATTAATTATTTGAACACGGAATTATTTGAAGATTCGTTGCACTGCGTAAACACGAGCGTCGCATAAATATTTACGAGCTTATTTTTACAAAAATTCACATATCCGATTCCGTCGAAAATTGTACGATTCATCCCCGAGATCGGTTGTCACGTTTTCGCGTTTTTTTCCCTCGCAGCACATAAATTCGCGACGACGTAAAAATCAAAAATTGACGTTTTCGCATAGAGAAAGTTCCGTGATGCGTGCGCCTGACGTACGCCAAATAAACATCGCCATCGCCGAAATCCGATTCTGCGAATTCGCGATTCTGACAACGCACTCGACTAGATATTATGATATGATATAGATATATAAATGCGAATTATAATTTGCAAAATATATCACGATGTGAAGAAAGAACGCTTCGATACGATCGGTTCGTTTACGCTCCTAACGAATTGTATGTTATAGTGAAATGTGAACGAATCTCGGATGATTCGTAGTGATTTGATAATTTCACGAAATGAAGAGAAATCTTGTATAAATATTCGAACGAAGCATAGATAGAATATCGAAATTGATTAACTCTACGTAAAAAAAAATAGATGTAAACGTCAAAGAGCTAACGATAAGTATAAGTCATAACTATTTATGTGTGAAATGTTGTTTCTAAATGATAAAGTAAAAATATTATTGAATTATTATTTTCGTTTGACCACCGAATAATAAATCATTTATTTCAGATACCATTTTGATTAATTCTGTACTCTAATGTGAACTAATCACATCCGTAACTTATAATTTTACAAACGAAACAGATGAACAAAATAATGAGATTTTAAAAAGTGCATCAAATATATTTCATAATTTTTTAAAACATTTTACTTTATGAAATTAATCACACTGTACACTGAATGTCATATTAATGAATGTTATATTAATTGGAATTGAGCGAAGTTAAAATTATTGCATGCATCTTACGGATACGCAGCTATTTCACACAAACTAATCTTCGCATCAATAAAAAGAGCGATCGTTTTTAAATCCAGCAGTGATTAAAGAGTAGAAAAATCTCGCAACGAAGCTCGAAATAGATCCAATTATAATTAAAGTCTCATAACGTGGCGGAAAATCTTCGAAGAAAAATGGCGAGTGCGCGATAAAGCAGTCGAAGCGTTCGCGCATAGAGCGGGGAATTTATGAACGTAATAAACTCGCGGGTATCGAAACATTATTAAATCTCAGAGTGTGCCCCGTAAATTACCGAGATCTGAGCGGCAAATGAAAAATGGCCATTGTCGAAATATGATAAATGAAACGATTCCGCAACCGTCCCGAATCACCTTCGCCGACGGCTTTTGTGCCCTTTGTGCCGATTGAATGCCACGAAAAGGGTATGTGTGTGTGTGTGATTTGACATAATTGCATGAAAAATATACGAAGCGATTATTGTGTGTTCGGATCGATAATGATGTTGTTTTTCATTTGAAAAATGATCGTATTGTACGTTTGTGTCGAATTTCTTTGGAATTTTCTACATCGGGTGATTGATAAAAAAATTTAGTACAAAGCATGTATTTCTTTTTGATGAGAGGTGTTTAAGAGATGGAAAATTTTCATGGAATGAATTCGAGATGCAATGGATAAAAGATTGTATCTGAACGTTTTCACCTTCGGGGGATGAAAGTGAATATCATCGAGAAGACAGCTAATAAGCACAAGATTATACGCCCGAGTAGATTCTTTTTTTCGAAACAAATCGAATTATATCTCGACAAAATAAATGAAATTTCCAATTGCCATTGTCGAAAAACACTTGATCGACATCAATTCACATCATTCAGAAAATAATTCAAAAACGTTTTCGCTTCATTATACTCGACGAGTAATTTACAACCGGAAACCGGCCGAGCCATTATTCAAACACGGCCGAAAGATCGATAAAATTCGAACGAACCTCGACACATACACACTCGTATAATATAATATAATAATAACACATTCATCATAAAACGTTCGAGCATCGACTGCGCGACCTTCCTCACATTAGCACAAAACGAAACGTCTCCTCAGTTATGATTGTGTGTGGAGAGGAGTAGTCTTCGCTCGATTTAGTGTTACGAGTGAACAAAAGGCCCGTTTTCCTCGATCATAGACACATTTCTCTATTATTCCATTAGGAGCCTTTGTAAGGTAGTAACATTTTCTCTAACAGGAAATTGGATACTCTTGGCACCGCTAAATGCGACGTCGTTATATACAGCGAACCGTCGCTCGCTATTCCTCACGGCCCTTATCTCGGCTGTACCGCCCTTAATAATTGATGAACGAGCACGTCCGACAATTAATTTCCATCGGGAGGAAAAATCATTTTTGCGCCGGAAAAGCGAAAGAAACTTCCGCCGACGCCAGATGGCAAAGGGACGATCAACTGACCGTAAAAGACGCAGTTGTCACGAAGGTTCGCTTCAATCTCGCTCTCGCTGCGAAGAGATAGTTCCATTTTCCCTTTTTTTTCTCGTTTTTTTCCCAGCTTTTATGGAACATTCACGCGCCGTTAATTTTTTCAGACGGCTGTAGCGTAAAAAATGGGGTGGCATCCCCGACTTGCGAGACGAGCGTAAGTCGCATATCGACTGAAAAAAATCGCGTATGGGGAAAAGGTGTCGTTTCGTATAATACCAGACGTTTTGACGTGAAATTTTCAATTAAATGGCGAAACATAAAATCGAACGATCGGCGGCGTAAGCAGACTGCGTCGTTTAGACGGACCTAGAAACTATTCGATAGGTTCGGCATCATTTTCTATTCATATCGCTAAAATATTTCATATCGCACATACAATATTGATGAATTTTAATCAAAACGAATAGCGAAAAACTAAATAATTTCTCGGCATGAACGGCGAAAACCTTCAAGCGTCGGCGAATTACAATTTAATAACACAAAGGGATCAAACGAAACGAGTCGAAAAGGCGCAATAAAGGATTTGCAAAGACGTAAAAATTTCATCTACGCGTCGACGAGCCCCAACAGTGGAAAACGAATTAAAAACAATCCATCAACAATTGAATCGAATGAAAAGCATTCTTGTTTGTCTTGCATTGCGAACGGGGCGAAGCTTTATTACGATTGAACGCGCTACGTCTACACGTAGAGTGGAATATTGTACACAGAGACACTTTTTATTAGAAATTCAATCATTTTCATCCTAAATTAAAGTTTGCAAATTTATCCGTTCTATATTTCAATTGTGCTGAAATTTCAATTATAATTTATTTGATTGAAAAGTCAAGCGAATACGATAAACATAAATAGATATCATTTCATTAAAAAACAATTGAATTCAAATGATTAATATAAAATATTTAAGTTAAGACCGATTATTTTGCTATGTCATAATAATGCATTTTTATAATCAGTTTGATTACAAAGCAGATAATTGAATAGGAAACTACCGATCGTTGAATGCGCAACAATAAAAAAAATCTATGAACAACATATTTAGTTAGCGTATATGGCAAAGAGAATATCTTTCATTCCACCTGTTACATATTCGACTCCAAGCCAACTTTACAATAATTTCATTTCAAATATAAAAATAAACGATGCATAAAAAAATAATATTATAAAATGAATTCAAAGTCAAGTTTAGAGTCAAATATAAAATTTTTCAAGACTCTAGACGCAACACTACCCTCCAAAGGCACAATACGAGCAAACACATAAATAAATAAATAAACGGAATCCGAGCTCTGAGGAAAAATCAAAGGAAAATCACCGGACGTCAGGCGGAAAAACGCGCGTCGGCGCGTGAAAATGCCGATCCGAACGTACGTACACAGTGGCATAAACACTCTTCACACAGTTCCCGAATGGATATGGGATTCTAGCTCGGATTTTTATTATATAGATATGTGTATAGATATATATACACACGCATATACCGCAACAACGCCCCGTTTGATTGATGGACGGAAGAAATCTGCTCGCGTATACGAGAAGGCGAAATTCCACTTACGTTCGAATTACGTCTCGCCGAACAAATACTCGAGAAAAAGTTCCTCTTCGGACTTTGTCGACGGGGGCGATTGGCTGTTATTGGCGGATCTGGAACAAAACAGTCAGCACTTGAAATAAACTGTGTTTTTTGTTTTGCTTATTTTTCGGTTTTGTCTTAGGCTAAGTGTTCGTTCGATTGTGTTTTGTGTGCGTATTACAAATCACCGGTTCGGTTTTCGGGGGGTTTCGAATGCGATTTCAGGTCACGATTGCGGGTAGAGAATTAAAAAAAAAGTGTATACAAGTGTTTAAGGGAAGCACGGAGTCGATCTGAACGATCGCGCCTAATGCATATTAAATGGCGATCGTAAACGCACGGATTCGGTCAAGATCCTTGATTTCACAACGCCTCCGAAATCGCTAATTTATATTATTCGCTTTCCGTTAGATTTATGTGAATGTAATAAAAATATATTCAAATACAAAAATTTATCAAAAAATATTATGTATTTACCCGATTGTTTTATATCTGCCAATGGTACAACGATAGTTCTCGTGATGCTGAATTTGAATCATATCATCACATTTAATTTTTATTAACCAATCGATTGATATGAAGACTAAATTATTACATTTGAATAATTAAAATCATTTGTTTCGAAAAAATATAAATAACTAACGATAAGTGCTGGAAACCTATAAAAAATCTCCAATTGCAATTAACCAATTCATATTATTTTTATCGTCATTAATGGAACCTTTTACGAATTTCGATCGCTTGAAAAAGCAAAAACCACAAATTCGAAACACATCTATAAAAATCCACGACCAAATTAGAAGCACTCACCGTTTCGCACCGAGAGCGACAGCGTTCGATCGAAAAGTCAATCAATTTGCAACGGACATCGCGCACCCGAACGAACGCTCGTTTATTGTCTCGTAAAAGCCGACAACCCCGAAACGATAAAACAGACTAGAGTAAAATAAAACAGAGGTCCCTGAAAAAATAGAAAAAATATATAGACTCGAGTATATAACGTGCTCGTGTGCGATATGCCGGCATTAAACACAGTTCGGTCCTCCTCGGGGAGCTGAGGAGGGCTCGTTAGCGCGATTCGGCAATTATCCTCCGACGGGACAAAGGGACCCCGATAGAGGTCCGAAACTCATTAACCGAAATTTATGCATAGGTGTATATTATCCGAAATAAAATATTTCCAATTAGGGCGAAAACAGTTGCGAGATTAAGCGCGCCGAAAATTAAATAAGCGTGAAGCACCGCTGAGTTTTTATCTCCGTTGTGGAAATTTCTAAATGTTTCGAAACTCATATCTGTTGAAGATAAAAGGATGATTTTCATTATTCAACCGTTGTAGAGGATTAATGATTGAATATCTGACACACTCTGAATAATGTACAGAAGTGAAATGTTGTTTGTTTTGTCTAAATATCGAATTTCTACGTCTTTATTCTAATGTATGGATATATGCGTTTCATATTCGATATGAAATATAGTTGGTTTAACTCGTTTTATAGACGCGCAAATCGATAAAACCTCTCAAGATTGTGCTCACATAATCGTTTTTGTTACGCGCTTTCAAATACTCCGAAATATAAGAATTGTATTTGGATTATAGTAATTTGTGTTCAGCTCGAAAATATTGGACATAAAGTGGAAATACGGCGTTATTTTCATATTACGTTGAATATACGCATTACAGTCTCGTGATAAAATAAAATGAAAAAAATATTTTCAATCTTAACACAACATCGAACACGTCGCGCTGAAATAAACCATAGTGACATGTGAAAAAAAACAACTTAATTTAACGCAAAGTAAAAAACGTAAAAAAATACGACTTTAGAGACAAAATTTCGGCGAATCGTTATTAATTCTAAATCGAATCAGCGCTATGAAATAAAATCCTCTCGCACAAAAAACACAGACACAAAAGGGACAACACAAAGTGTTAAAAAGTGAGTAAAAAAATCCGTTTCTTATTTCGCGAGAGACAAACCCGAATTCCTTTCCGCGAGTATGAAAATTCGACTGATTGACGTCTGAGAAAATACCGTAGGGTTTTCGCAGATTTCGTCGTCTCGAAAATCCGCAAACCGAGAACAAACGATGTTTGTAGAGCCCTTCGACACAAAAAAACAGCCGAATTTTTTTGTTCACCTCGAACGAGTGTAAAAAAAAAGTTTTCGCCCGCCAAATTGTTCAAAGAAATGAAAGTTCAAGAAGCACGCGTTCGAGAGGGAAAAATATGATCTAGGAAAACTGTAACGAACGGAAAAACGCCGCGTTTGATTTTTATTTTAGTGAGAGATATTCAAGACGCGATCTTTATAATGGGCTCGCAATATTTTTTTTTCAGATATTTTAACCCATGAACAACTTCAGTAGAAGCACTACACATCAAAACATCATTACGTAAAGAATGTATCATAAGACTAGAGCTGAAAAATATTAAATTTCCTGCTTAATTTATATAAATCATTCACTTAAGTGAAGACGCAGCCTCTAGAGCCAATCGGCGAACGAAAAACATCACTGAAATCAATCGACTGCGATAAGCCGCGAGATCTCCAAGATAAATATAAAAAGACTAATTTATCGAGCAATACATTAAGCTCTCGTTCGGAGAGGCACTAATGCAGAATATACGTCGTATTTTTAAACATTAATCGGCCCACGAAATCCTCGCAAACTGACATAAATCTCAATGGGCTAGTTAAGGGCCCAGATCGAGGATCTGCAGATTCCGTCTGCTAAAGCCTCACGGGCCCTCGAACCCAAACCCGGACCAGAAACGAGGAGAGACAGTTTTCGCGATAAGACCCGATTTATTAAATACGACCGGTTTCAGCGGAGCCCGAGAACGGAAACAAAGCTCGAGAGATATCGGCGTAGTAGGGAAAGAGAGCACAAAAGAAGCGCTCCCCAGAAGAGGTCCTTTAAATAAACAAAAGCGCAAAATTAAACGTCCGTTTCTGCGTTTTGGAAATTGAACGCGTTCCGCCGGTTTCGGCTTTCGGTTAGTGTTGATTTCGAGGTATTTATATTGTATTTGTTTCGTGGGAGGCGTGTGTTGTGTTGTAATTCGCCGTGACATCCCAGGTATTTCGGAGCACCCCTTCAGATGTTGTGGAAAACATCAAAGAAAATTCGATGCTAGGGTTTCATCGGAAGAAAAGACGCTCTGAGCCGTTTATACGCTTTTAAAGCGTTTTGCTTATTTTTTTTCAATTTTGATGAAAAAATATTGAATATTGAAGATTTTGTATAGATAAAATATCAAAAGAATTTTCTCTTTGTATGGGTTCGCTTATCAACATAATATTAAAAGTAATAGCTATATCTGATTAATAATCTATCTAATGAAAAACCGAAACTCATGGAGTATAAAAATTAACCTTTCTGCACCATTCCAAAATCATACTCTATTATGCTAATTAAAAACAATGGAATCGCACAGAAAATTTAAAGAATTTCCTTAATGCGTGCAAATTTAAAATCACAACCCCAAAACACTCGAAAATATGATTAAAGTGCACGCATGTAAAACGCGGAATGCAAATATCCAGCACATTAAACCGTAGAAACTGCCGAAAGCGACTCACGCACAAAACGACCACCGCTCCTATAATACAATACTAAGCAAGTACTACACTCTATATGAGTGTGTGTGTGTGGGTGCAAATTTCAAAAACGGGACGGACCGCGGACAGGCTTTATTAAGGGTCCTGCCCCCTAACGACCCGGGACCGATTGCGCCGGATTCCCGGGAATTCTCGTGTCCCGCGTTTTAATGGCGGGGTTCCCGGGACTAATGAGAACATGCGCGTCCGCGGACTGCTGTCAGCCGGTGGATTGGGTGTCGTCGATGATTGTGCGTAGTCGGGTTACGAGAGATTTTGTGCTTAGTGGAGATGGTAGATATACTACTAGTGGAAGTAGAGGGAGTGACCTTTGAGAAATTGATTTACCGGTCGAAAGGGAAAAGGTAGTAACGAGACGCCCGTAAAACCCTTCCGCGGGTATTTAAAAGATGGGTGTCGAAAGGTTGTGCGGGAGTCGAGAGTGGTGAATTTTTTTTTAGGTTTGAGATTGAGTGTTTTGAATTTTTCGAAAGTTTTCTTTTCATTTAACACAAAACAGGAGGCAGATATGTCTTTTGCTGAAATTAAAACCGCTGAAAGACTTTCATTAATACCAAAAAAATAGTGAAATTATACAAATTTACTAGAACAAAAATGGAAACGTTGTTTTGCTTAATTCTCATGATTAAAATCTTTCCATAATTATACTTATTTTATACGGTATCACAGCGGAACACATGCGGAACCCAACTATTATGGAAAATATCAACCAAAACAAGCATAAGTAATTCCATCAAACTTATTCGGGATTAATAAAGTTGATTAACATTAATGAAGATATGTTCGGCGTAGAAATCACAAGACCTTCAAACCTCTCCTGAAACGGATTTCAACTCGAGGATTATCTAACACTAAGAAATAAATCCGCAAATCCGCTTTTCCAACATACACACACTTCACAACACGTAACATACATACATAGGATAACACACACACACGTCCGTAGAACTGGGTCGACTCGAACACAGTCGATCGCCTATGAAAATAAACGCGATTAATTACGAAACAAAAGGCTCAAAGCTTCTCGACTATCGTACGGAGATATCTACAACAAACGCAGCATCGTGACTATGTCACGAGATAATTTCACAAGACGGTCAGGTACATTAGCGAAGGTGACGTCCCGAGGGTGGCCGAAGACCGCAATGAAACGGTGACGTGGCGTAACGTGGCCACGATTTACGACCGCTTTCATAAATTACAAACCGCGAAAGCCTCGCCCACCACTCGACGAGAGCGAGGTCTCAATTAGGGAATTTTCGACGAACTCCGAGGATCCGAGGAGTTGCCGACGTAGCTGAGGCTCTCTGTTCGCATCCCCGGCGGGACACTATCCGCTTTCCAGGGCCGACCCTTGTATAACGATATTGGAAGGAAACTAGGTTCGTGTTTGGGAGATTCAAAAATCTCGGTCTGTGTATCGAATGTCTAATTACTGGGTGGTTTCCGCGTCGATTCTAAATATTTAGGATTACTAGCGCCTTAATTATAACTTGGGAATATAAGACGTTGTCGGTAGTTATAGTTGAGATTACCAGATAGGTACTATTCATAGTGGAGCTGATCAGAGTACGGTTAAAGGTCAAATTTAGTCTTTCTTCAACATTTTATAACTGATAATATTAATGGTTTTAGTAGATATAAGTCAATAATTCGGTTTTTATTCACCGCAGTTTGTTCCACTATGAATGATGTCCAAAAAACCGAGGCATTTTGATAAGTCTAGTTGAAGTTGAATTTTTTTGTGAAGATGGTAATTGAATATTTTAGAAATCAAATGTAAGTATAAATGAAGAAACCTGATTTGATTGTTGGGATGTGTGTATTGCAAACTGTCCACGGGATACTGTGACCTTTGGGGGACAGCTGCTGGCGGCTGGACCGCCTGCCTCTCTCTTGCGGCTCGCTCGCTCTGTAATCTGAAGAATTATAAAATATTATAATATGAATACGATAAAATACAATTGATTAATATTCTAAAACAACATTATGGGATTCTCAGTAAAATTATTTATTTTGTATACTTACATTTATCCCAAATCCTTCATCCCAAATACTTTTTGGAAAGCAAGAATAAAGGAATTCACTTAGTATTCTAACATATTATCAAATAAATACAACAAATAACGATAAATTTATAAAATATTATCGTTTACTTACTTGTTTTTAGATTGTCTCATAAATTGTTGAATTTTTCGGGCAGCCTGGTGCTGTCTTCTCTGAGAATATGTCCTCCTGGAAATCATATTGAAACATGTTTACGTTTTTTTTTATAATTTCATCTTATTACTTGATAAAAAAATTACTTCAAACTGCCAGGACTGCCTTTCCCACTATCTCGAACAGTTCTAGAATATACACCTGAACTCCCAACACTGTTTCCTGGATTATTCATACTTTGGTTGTTTTCTTGAATACCTTTCTTAAATCTCTTATGAGCACAATATGACCGATATCCATGTTGTATAACCACTGCTGCATGTGTCATTTGCTTAAAATATGCATACTGAAAAAAAAAAACATTTATTTAATTTCAGAAAAGCAAAAGTTTAACAAAATTTAATCAAGCAATCATTTTACCTGCTTATAGCGCCGATAATAATTTTGAATGCATACAGCTGCAGCTCTTTCTTTATCTTGTTCTTCTAATTTTTGCCGACCTTTGTATGATCGATATGCTTTTTGAATAATTTTGGCAGCTTCATATAATTCTCTTTGTTCTCGATCTTAATTAATATTACTTTTTAATTATTGATATATTATTTAAAATAAAGCTTAAATAAAATAAATAAAAATAACCTGATAATGTTAAGTTGTTAAAATCTCTTTCACAAAGATTTGCAGATGCTTGCAAAAATTCGCAAAAATCCGCCGTTGTAGGTGGAGGAGATGGAGAATCCGCTAATGGAAGAGATCTCGGAGAAGGTAAACACGATGAAGATGCAGGAGATAAACTCGAACATGGTGTTCCAGCATCGTAATACCTTGAAAAACAGTACAATATGTATCATTATAAAAATTATTTATATTTTAAAGACATCATTAATGATTTACCTGTAAGAATGATCTGAAAACTCAAAATTGAATTCAGTAGCTTCGAAATTAACAGTATTTGGCAAATCTAATAGAGGTTCCATAAGACAATCGCTTGGAGCACAAGATTCAATAGCTGTTGGACTGCCTTCAATTATCATATCTTCACTTTCGTTCTAATAAAAGAAAACAATGCATATCATTAAATATCTAAATGAAAAACTTTTTGAAATCAGAAATAAAAACTATTCTCACTTTAATACGATCCGGCATTGCAGCTATTATCTGCTCTGCCAAAGTGTACACTCTCACATCTTGTTCCCCTGAAAATATGTATAAATTAATATTTCAGGAATAGAAGTTAATTTATACCAACAGCTAATTTTGCATCTAAACATTGAACACCGATAGCAAAACTTATATAACACAAAATCAATCTATACCATCGATAATCAAAGTAAACTGTAGGTATCACAATTAATATGTCGATAATATTATTAAAGATAAGAGTACACGAATTCAAAATACACATTTTTTTCAAATTGAAAATACCTTCAACAGATATATATCTCATTGAAAACACAATCATGCAGTGTAAAATCCCATCGATGAACACCATTCTTAGGAAAATACCATTTTTTACCTCACCTATGATTGAATTTGAGTAATAACATATATAATTTTACTAACCAAATAAATCTATTACATTTTTTTATATTTTTTTATCAATTTAGACAATTAAGAATAACAATTAACTTAGTTATAATATAGAATTGTCATAAATTAATGTTTGTTTCATAAAATACATTATCATCAAACACATTTTTCGGACACACTTACCTCAACTAACGATAAGAATTTCATAAAATTATAGAGTAACAAGCAAAAATATTCAAGCAAAATATCAAGCATCTAAAAAGCAACTATACAAAATTCAAAAACATAAAGGCGTGCGAAAATAAATGTTGCCTTTCTCAAAATCAAAGCCTCTTTAATACATGTATTTCAGTACACATATCATAAATTTTAAAAATATCAATGAGAAAGACCGCAGTTATTGATATTTGATGTGTAAAATGAAAAGCAATTTACACACATAAATATATCGACATTATGATATTAGAGTATAGTGAACATTTATATACACGTAACATCAAAATAAATAAACACTGATGATCACAATAAAAGCTACAACACAAAACACGTATATCAAACATCAAACACAACATGACACATGATCTAAAAATCTGCTGTGTCGTTATGAAAAAATATTTAATGTAAGAGTTTAAGTAGTTGAATCTAATATTTCGAAAGTGGTTGTTCTCAGATATATAGGTGAATTCAGAAGAATTCGAGTTATTTAAGTATTTATTTGATTTGTCAGAAAAGAGAAGAATATTACTTATATAAACTCGTAAATAAAATCGTATTAAACAAGACCAATCAGAATAGATTAAAAAATAAAGTGCTGAGTATCGTTAGATCAGATCAAAATTGGTATGCCCTCAATATGTGAATTAGAAGAGTAAATATAAAAATCAATGAAATAATCAAGACCAATAACAAAAATGTTTGTGTAGTTATGTATCAATAATAGAAGTTTTTTTGGAATTTTGATGACAACTACGAGAAAAGTATACAACACTAATATGAATTATTTACAAAAAGTTTCAAAAATCGATTATAAAATTCAACACAAAATGACAACCCCAATTTTATGGAACAAGCTTTGACAAAGATGCAATAAATTCGAAAACAATATTGATATATTTTAGAAGAATATATTTAAACAATATGGATAAATTCATTTTATTGCATCATATATTAAGGCTTGCTCACTAATTTACTGGCCCTCTTTGAATTGACTGACCTACAACAGCCGCCTGCTCTTTGTTAGTCTGTTCTGTATCTTCGTCAGACATAGCTTCAACGTCGATCAATGGACTGTCAGAGCGGGGCCCTCCTGCTACCTCGCCTATAATGGCATTAATTGTGAAAACCCAACAGAAAAATAAAGAAAGGAAATAAAATCAAAATAAACCAAATCTTCCAAAAAAAAAAAAACAAAAATTATTCGTAATTGAATTCATCAAAATTGGCCATCGTAATTACTTCAAAATATCTAATTATCAACTAAAACTTACTGTTTAGTACAAAGAGATTCAGAGTATCGAACGTTATAAAATTTACAGTAAGTGAATTATACATCAGTGCAATAAGCATTTGTTTCTAATATTTTACAAATGTGAAGCTTGAAGTTTTTGAAGTTCACAAAAATATCAAACAACCACATGAACTATAACGTTTTAACATAATCAACATATTTATTATCGAAAAGATTTCATTACTTGAGATACGACTTAATCACCTTTTAATAATCTATTATAATAAACATGAAAGTGGAAGGAATTTTTTATTGATTGAAAAACAAACAAAATATTCTGAACATGAAGATATTCAAAAAATGGAAAAAACACACATGCTGTGGATAAATAAAACTGAAACTCATAATTGTGTCACACGGTAACATCGAAAAATTTGAAAATCCTTCCACATTCATTTTCCAAATTCTACGCCAAAAAAAAGGCAAAAAATTGAGAAGCAAAAATGGAGAAAAACTGTAGCAAAACTTATTTTTGTATTTCAGCCGATGAGCATATATGTGACCAAGGGTCATTTAAAAAAAAATTCAAAATGCCTATTCTAAAAATTGATGAAATTCATAATGCAGAATTTTTTACGAATTTTCCTCAACATGATGCAAAAACATAATTATGAACTATACCAGGTTGGTCTTGAAAAATAGTATGAAAAAAAATTAACGTATTTCAATACAAAATTTCTTAAAAATAGTTTACGTACACAATGCATAATCCATCCGACGAGAAATGAGTTGTCTTGTCCCACTATCAATGTTATTTTGATATGATGAGTCACCGGGATTGAATGATGACAATGGTAATGACATGCTCCTATCAAACCTTGAAGAAAAGTTACACAAACTTAGAAAATTCACAAACAATTAATTTAAAAGAAAATATTTTTCTTTTATTTACAACATACCTTGAAAGTTTTGGGTTTTCTTTTCCACTATTTCTATTTCTAGGCTTAAGGGACGGCAAACTGTCCGAAGACTGAACAGATGTCATATTTATTCCACTATCAACGGATGATCTCTTAACTAGTTTTTGCGAAGGGGATATATCGTTGCGTAAGCTTCTGTTTGGACTTGGACTACCACCTATATCCATTGGAATGCATATTTCTTTATCATTTATTTGTTTACTACCTTCAGGCATAACAGGAATGTTCACTTGTAAAGTTTTGAATTTTTGAGTTTCGCTTCTGCAAAATTTTGGAATTTAAAAAAATATTGTAAAGACTGTAATCATCAAAACATTCTAAAATACCTCGTAACTGCTCCGGGCCTTAAAAATACACCATCGTGTAACCTACTCGATGATGCTATAGAAGACAATGATGAAATAGACGTAGCTGGAGACACACCAGCTGAAAAATTCGATGCACCATTTTCAACTTTAATTGATAAGCAGTTTTCATAAACGGGTCCACCACTACAGTCTGTTATCTCTCGTTTTGATTCCAGCCTTTTAATCTCCTTGACTAAATTATTGTGATGATGCAGAATCGCACAGTCTAAAGCAGTTTGTAGAGCTTTGTTGCGAACGTTCAGTGCTGTGTGGTTCCATCTATATAATACAAGTGCAGTTTCACTATGACCCCTTATACAAGCCCACATCTGAAAAAAATGAAAATAGATATTGTAACATTGAAATTCTCATATCTTTCAATAAAGACATTGTAATAACATACTAATGGAGTAAACCCATCATCGTCTTGACTCAAGGCATCGACTTCTGTTTCCAATAGCATCGATGAGTTTTCAGCTCTCCAATGTAACATTGTACAAACAAGACGTGAATATCCCAACGAAGCTGCCAAGTGTAATAATGTCATACCACGATGACTACCTATAGTATCTGAATTGAAACTTTCAGCAAATACTTTCCAAGATCTTCCTATTCTGGCTTGACAATATGATACAAGCCGATCTTCGAAATTGGGTTGCATAAACAAAGCTGAATCTTCTACCTGTGATAATAAAAAAAATGAGAATAATTGATTCATTTTACGTTTTCATATTTATGATGATATAACATACAGAATCTAAGCCATCGGGTTCTTGTTTTATTTGTAATTTGTCATCCATTGATTCTAAGCGATGAAGTAAAGTAAATCTAAGTAAACCTTCACTTGTAGGCTCGACTTTAGGTTCGGGGGCAGAAATTTTTTCATCACGTGGTGGTAATTTATATTCGAACATAACTGCATTAGATATGACAAATCCATCACATGCTACTTGAAGCGTAGCTAAACCTGCCTCATGTGCTGTGATAAAATATTTATTAAATAGACAGAAAAAAGTTATATCTGTAGCATTCAAAAGAAAAAAAATCAACCTGGACAGTAACACCGTAAAACACCACTTTGTACAAGCGTTGTTGGTACTGGGTATGCATCAAATAATACAGTATAAGATGAAATTGTAGAATGCCAAGGTCCGGTAACGAGAACTTTTACTCCTCCTTCAGGATATGCCCATTCAGGAGAAAAATCTGTTATGCTTACTGTAGGATGACCGTCAGATTGTGAACCAGAAGGAGGACTGTTTGATTCATTTTTTTGACAAACACTGTCAAAATGATGATTAGATGATTTTCCTTCGATCTGCAATATTTATTTCATTCAATATTTGCACTAAAAAATATTTAATTTACATGAAAATACCTGTAATAAACTATGATTGGAAACGGTATTTGGATCGAGAGACTCAAGCTCTGGAAAATCTCCTAACATATCAAACGCTTCCAAATTGACAAAAACATCATCATCTACAACATGCGTTGGAGAAACTACAACATCACAATTTTCAATAAAGTCCATTGGATTAATTTCAGAAACTATCACATCATTTGGGGATAACTCTTCTGGTACTCGAACATTATCTGATTTTATTACTACACTATTTGATTGTATTATAGAGTTATTAGATGTTAATTGATCTAAATCTGATGAACACAAAGGCATATTGGCTGAGAGAGTCTTTTGAATATCCTCATGTGAAAGGTCTAAAGTTTCATTGAAAAACGTTCCATTAACTACTGACGATCCGTCACTTTGGCTTATTAAAGATCCACCCGATTCCGTGCCAAAAAGCACGAGTGTGTCACTATATATATTATGAAATTTTTTATCTGAACTTTCATCATTGTGATCAACATACTTCGAAGGTGTAGCAGGAGCACTACAAACCATATTCATCCTACTATTTTGATTAGTTTTAGGGGAACTTCTTTCCTTTCTACCATTAGTCAATGTTTCATAAAGTACAGTAGAAGCGCTATCTGCAATATCATCTGATCTAGATATTCTATTAACAACTTTAACATTAGTTGTAGTCCTTGTGTTACTATTATTAGTATAACTAGAATCAGAACTATGCCGACACGAAGAAGGTGAACTAGTTTCCATTATTTCTTGTTTTAATACCAAAGTACCTGCTTTGTACTGTGTCGTTTCTTTAGATCTAGAGATATTATTTCGACTATTATCACTAGTATTACACACAAAAGATGTAACAGCCAAAGGAGAAACCAAAGATTGTTGCACAACAGAATTTGTTGTGGTATTGTTAGCTGAACTATTTAATATAAGAAGACTTCCTCCGCCTTGAATTTGAGATAAACTAAGAACTAAAGGTGGAGACGTAGTTGTTGTATTTGATGTGGGTATATTTCCATTAGAATTATGCGTAACAATACTGGAATGGGAATGATGAATTAGGCGTGATTCTCTTGAATACACCCTGGGTGGATGGCTGTTTGTTGTGAGAAGAATGTTTCCGGTTCCCGTAGTCGATGTAACTTGATTGTTATTGTCAGATTGCTGCCTAGCACTTGTACTTGCAATGGAAGCTGATGGGTTATTCGATTGATCCAATGGTTTTGCTGAAGTGATCCGCCGCATTGAATGTGAACAAGGCTTCCCTCCAGCACAATTCGCTTCGGGACAACCGCATTCAAGTTGTTTTACTAGTGCTGCTTGACGAGCCGCTCTCTGCTTTTCCATTAACTGCCCAACGATCGCTTCAACTGTTTCAGCGGTCTGAAAACAAAATAAAATTTGGTAAATAATAAGAATAATTCTTAAAAATGCATTTATATAACACTTACAGATATTTCAAGCTCATTGTTAACATCAGGTTCATCTTCACTAAAAACTGAAAATGAAAAAAACAAGTGAATAATACAAATATTTCAATATAGTTTGAACTATTATACAATTAAATGTTTTAAAAAAAAACTTACACATAGGTTTAAGTTGACTAACTAATTCTTCCTTAGTCCATTCTTTTTTGTCACCCCATAATGCCAAACTTGGCGTAATAACAGCCAACTTGTTGTCATCAGGATAAGGAACGTTCAAATAATGAACTAATACTATATCTGGATTCTGAAAAACATAAGAATTTCGATTTAATGATATGCAATTTCCAAATTCTCAAATTGAAAAGTGAGGAAACGAGTTTCTTCAGATTGCGAAAATAAAATCACAAGAAAAGAGAAAGTATCTTCGTACACTAATAACATTTTGTTGGTCGTAAATTTATAGGACACGAAACGCGCCGTGACAGTTTAATGGTTTCATAATGATAGGCTTCAGCACCGAAAGCGGCAACCTTCGGAGCTTTCAGACAAACAGGGTGAGGACTTGTAATGAAATTTTACATTGACGACCTCATCTCCATTATAACTTTTCGGCAATGTATGAAAAAACTTTTTCATTCTTATAATCGAACTTCTAAGTTTGAGCAACATCTGTTTTTTTTCCGGATAAGATTTTTTTATACATACACGTTTTATGGCGTAACATGAAAAAGAAAATGCTTACTTGTAAAAGCCAATAGCACCGCCTGTGGAAAGTTGGTAAAATTGCAGAATGCACGTAACAACCGTAAATGCACTGAAAATAAAAATAGAACATTCTTTAGATACGTTTGAATGAAAATCATTCAAAATATTATTATAAAGCCTTTCAATTCAATATTGAAAATTATACATAAGCATAAATTAATACTTATACTCATATAATGTTGTAAGTATGTAAAAGTACCTATACTTATTTTATGTACTGCTAATTTAATATTGACTTATCAAATATGTACAAGTACATTACAACAAGGCTACTTAACTATTTACTATCTACCCTTCAAATCCTCAAGTAAATAAGCGTATACACGTAAATTTTGTATAATAATTAACAATGTACATAGAATACAAAATCACAGAGGTATTTTTCGAGACAATATAAAATTCAGAATCAAAAAAATATTTTCTTAAATTTGAAAAATATAATCAATTGCATAACCCACGACATCGAAAAACAATTCCGAACCGAACCGCAAACGAAAAACGCGCGCTATTTTTCCAACAACCCCCCGAAATTTCAGCAGAAAACTCTTATAAAATACACCGACAGCTGTGAAAAGCGACCGAAAAAGCGACCGAACGAAAACACAAACTGTAAAAATTAAAAACGGAGATACGATACCGCGTAACGACATCCGCTATCGGAGCGATCTGCAGATATAAAATCGGATAAAATATTAGCATCGTTACAGTGTTCGGTTCGGTTTGGTTTGGTTCGGTTCGGTTCAGTTCAGTTAGGTCGATACGGAATTAGCCGGCGGCGATGGTGGTCGGTTCAAAGTGGGAAACATTACTGTGAAAATAAACCACGTTATAAAATTCAAAACGACCATGGCGTGTTGCCGGTCTACGGCACGGAAACACGCTGAAAACCTACTTTCGTTTCGCGCCGAAACGGTGTGGATTCGATCCGTGTTTAGATTTTGAAGAAAATGTGTTGTGCCTACGGCGAGAAAATCAAAATCTCTTCGATGTAATGTTTTTCGGTCAGAATAAGTGCTACCTCTGCTTATTTATGTTGAAATAACTAAGTGATTGGCAGTTAACGCACTGTGCAACATTAGCATCAGTAATTAAGTAAAACACTGTTTAGTTTTGATTTTTGACGATTTCTACAGGTCAATGTCATTTCGTTAACATTTTTCCTATATTTTTTAAATTGTGGTTGCAGGACGACGATTTTATATCGAAAATACACAGATTTTATCTTAGAATTTAATAATTTCGATTTTAGGTTGAATATTTTCTATTTCAAGTTCAATTGTTTTTCTTGATATAACGTGAGCAGATATGTATTATAAAGAGGTATTCTCAACATTTATCTAACTAGAAATAATTGCCTTTCTTGCTGGCATTTAAAGCGATAAAGAAAATTATTTCCAGCTAAAATCTACATTGAAAAGAAAAGCATTTTTTCTTGTAATACATATCTGATAGAAAGAAAAAAATGGCCTCGAAATGAAAATTATATAATTTTAAATGAAAAACCTGTGGGTAATAGAAATAAATAGTTCAAAAAAATTCAGCATAAATCTATCAAATAACTAATTGGCTTGATATTTTTATCGCAATTCAACCGAAGAGTTACACTAGATAATTATAAAAAAAAACCTTTGATTATACAAACCAGACTCTAATTAAATGATTAATAAACGAATAAACCACTTTAATAAGCCTCAGACGAAAAATATACCTAAAATATCCGCTCCCCGGAATAACACCAAACAAGGCACACTTCGTCAGCATAGAAAGATCGAATATTAAACGTTACATCGCAGAGGCTTTGATGAAATTTCGGATGAGCGCATAAATTAATTCCGACTAAGCGAGAGTAGACTGCATCAGTCACGAGCCTCGTTAAAGGAGGTTTATTCCGAACGGATCCGTGCCAAAATCCTAGTCTGTGTTTGCGGCCAAATTTTCAGTTAAACGCGGATCTAGTAAGATCAGCAGCACATAAAGAAATCTCCAGACTCGGTAAATAATGCAGGGTGACATTGCTTCGTTCTCAGAATGTAAAAAAAGGTTTAAAATTTTTATTTCGGAGGAGGCGTGTCCGACAGTCGGATTGTTTCTATTTTCGAGATGCGGTAAATCATTTTTGGTCGGTAATTAGGGCAACGCCACTAAATGAAATTTTCGTGGTTGAATAAATATCACGATTTTAATCACAGTAATTATTTTATATGGTCGTAAAGTACACAAAGCAAAACGAAATATTCGTGAGTTGAAAATTCTAACTTTTTCAGTTGAAAACTTGTTGAGTGAAATATCACTGATATAAACTAATGTTTCTGTTTGCTTTAGTTAAAATGGAAAGAAATGATTACAAATATTCGAATAAACTTTAATATTTTGTATGAAACATTTTAATTAGTTGATAAAAATATTTATTTTATTAATACTGAAACGAAAATAATCTGATTTTTAAATATGAAATGATAAAATTAATATATTATATACAAAAAAATATATTTAGTAAGTACGAAACTTTCAAAATTGAAAATTTCATTCGGGTCATGAAAGGAAAACCCAATTCGAAATCGCAATATCGAATTTCCCAACTATGTATACGCGCGTCATTCAAACTTTCAACAAACACATAAACGAAAAGAGCGAAGTCGGACGCGTAACACATTCGTCGGACATCGTGAAATTTTATCGTAATATAAATTCCCATGAAATAAGTAGAGAGTGAATGTTTTGCATGGCTTTTGTTCCTTTATATGTGCGATATCATCGGCAGAAGTCGTTCGCAGCACTGGCACAATTGGCCGCTGCAACGGCCATTCTCGTATATTATATCATCCGACACCCGAACGAAAAGCACACTGTTTTCCAAACCGTACGGTCGGAAAATTCTCTGGGAATTTTATACGGACGAATATTAAATTCGGAGGTAGTATCGCTGAAATGCGAAATTTCGAAAACGTGTCGCATGCAAATGCGAGATAAAGCTAAGGCGCATATTCACCTCTGTACCCTGCACTTTCAACTTCATATGATCCTCGCGCGTGGTCTTCCCATCTTTTCTTTTCTTCCAACAATAACCGTCTCGTCTGTACCTCACCTTCTTTCTGCTGTACAACAGCATCGATCCGCTCTTCGGTCTGAAACAATAACAACACACTGATTATTCACTGAACAAAAGGAAATACATAAAATCACCAATTAGCACATAGGTCAGTATTGGTAAGAAAATGAGTCGAAATTTATTTGATTTCGTTTATTTCAATTTGTAACAGTATAACAAAATTTACTGTCATGTTGTCAAACAACAGTAAGTTCACAGGACGATTCTGGGATATTTTTTGGTAGTCCAAATTGGACCTGGGTCTCCACTTTTTAGAAGTACCTTAACCATAGGATATTTTTCGGTAAGATAAAAAAACGATTAATGATGCTGCTATTGCTTAAAAGTATCGATACAAAGTACATTTTATAGTTTTCAACCACCAAATGTGAAATTGTCGTACTAGTGCAATTTCATCCAAACAAAAATTAATTAAAATTAAACCAATATAAATTACAATTATACAATACGCACATTAAAACTTCGAAATTAATTGCGTACGAGAGCAAACAACTCATTTTTTTTAAAACGACATCGTATGTTTTTTCCGCAACGATAGCGATTCGTTATGTTGCGCGACTCGAACATAAAATCACCGAAAGCTTTTATGGCCGGCTTATGAAATCGCAAAAAATCTAGTTTCTGCGACCGTTTGGGCAATCCGATCATAAAAGTTAAGCCGGCCCTGGTGCTGATTACTCTCCGCATAAAATTTCATTATGGCTCGCGCACGTTATGTAGTAGTTTTGTCGAAGCAAAAAGCGACCCCGGTCCGAGCCGTTATAAATTCGCATAAACCCAGAAAACCTGGGCAGGGCGAGAAAACAAACTTTATCGGAGATCAGTTGTTCGATCGTTTTACGTATAAAAACTGTGGAACGAGGCGAGGTGGATTCGAAAGGAACGAGGAAAAAAACGGTCGAAAGTTCGACTGTGGCTTTTTCCGAGGGTGACTTTTCCGGCGGAAAGATTTGCCATCAATATACGTGAAAAATTCCATTGTAAAATTAAAGGCGAGTCGCGATAAAATTTTATAAATTAAGCTTTATTTATGAGTAATTTGATTAATTTATTTGCTACACGTTCGTTCGAGATTCTTATCGTTCGCTGCCGCGTACGTGAAGCAAGTTAATTTCCTATTTGTTTTCAATGGATTTTTGAAATTGAACCTGATTTATGTACACAGTTAAATTCTTTAAATATAAAATTCGAATTTAAATACATAATCTTATTTTAGGTGAAATCAGATAAATTGTTGAACATTTTCGTAAATAAACGAGAAGAAAAATACCACGAAATTCGGTATACTAAATTTTTTATATAAACACAACAAAACAATACGGTCTCGTCGAGTAAACAAACAACAATGAAAACTAAATAAAAGGATAACACAATTACACATTAGTTAAATATTAACGTTATTGCTTCACGGTTGCGTGTTTACAATTCATTAGCAAATAACACAACACGAAACGAGCTGGAAAAAAAAATACATTCACAACATTACCCGAACGATTCACGGGACACCGCGAACGATCCAATACGAAAACATAACGAAAAAATAAATAAAACACTTTCGACGATATGAAATCTCACATAAACGCACCGCTAGACCTTTCGACATTCTAAATTGGATCTTCTTTGAACAGTTCTTTGTTGTTAACACCCCACCTAACGCTGAAAGCGGAGGCTTCGTACGACTCGTTTTCCGTCTGAAAATCGTATGTTATACGGCCCCGGGACGCCTTTGTATGAGAATTTACCTCGACGTTTCTCTTATACACTGTCGGAATTTATGTCCGGGTTACGTATGTTCATATGTTAGCGGACATACGAACGGCCTCTTTCTCGGTTATCGTTTCGCGTACGAGCTGCCATTAATCAGACTTTCATTTAGATAAGACGGCTGAAAGGAACGGTCTTCTTGTGCGGCCGTTCGGGCTAAATAAGAATGGGCGTTGAACTATTGATGAAATTAGCGAGGTGGTTTAATTGAAAAAATGATATAGATCGAGCGGGGCTCATTCACGCAATCCAGGCTCTTAATAAATTCGAATAATTTTTCATATGGTGTTATTTTTTCTAGCAAATATGAAAATAAATAAGTACATTTATCACTTAGGGCCGATTGAGATACTTAACCATATTTATGGCTGATCATTTAATCAAATGCGATCAATTATTTAGATAAAAGATTTGTCATATTTTACAAGGGTAAAAACGTCGAAATGTTGCTAAATAGCCTAACTAGTAATAAAAATCTGGCCAGAATATGAAACACTTAATATTCGATCATTTAAAAATTCTAATGCAAGAATTAATTTAAGATCATTCGAATATGCATCAAGTCAAATTGGAAACATTGCATGCGAATTGATTATAAAAACTTATGAACTGAATAGATACACATTTTCAATAAAGGTACAAAAATAACACCAAAAAGCATATGGCTCGCATGAAAAATAAATAAATCTGTGTGTTAATAAAAAATATAGAGCTTAATTGAATTTGAGCATTGGTAAAACAATCGATGCACATTGAAAGCTTCCGCTGCACCGATCCGATCCGAACGGAACAAAAAGCGGCATAAAAACTCGAAAAAAAAAGTGGACAGACGAATTCAAAAGCGAATGAATAAAAAAAATAAGCAAAAGCAAAAGCTCACGCATAAAACACCCCGAAAGCGTCCGAATAAATCGGAACGGATTACGACCGCCCGAACGAACAGCGAATAAACGCTTATTTATTCGACGAGACAGGTGAGATCCGTCCGTGGAAAATAACTAGAAAAAACTAAAAAAAACAGTAAAAAAGCAGAACTACGCAAATAAATAAAAATGCAAATAAAAAGTCACAAAAAAATACGGTGAAAAAGCGCACTATTCGCACGCGCCGCAATAAATTCGCCTTTCGGTGAAAGCTCGCTGAAACAAATCGCCGACCATTAGGCCGCTTTTCGTTCCGAATAAAAGTTTAAACGGCTTGCTAATAAGGCATAATGAGAGCAGACGATAGTCACTTTCGAAAAAAAAGTAATTAATTATTATATAATATAAACGTGAGAAAACACAGGTTAACGCACTGTGAATAGACCTGTTTTTCCCCGTTAACTGATGCGAATAATTTTTCGTTTAGAATAAAAATTGCACGTAATATTAAAAAAGTTTTTGTTTACGTATTAAAATTGTGAAATAAGAAGGAATTTCCAGTTAATACCAATGCAAGCGAGTCGTTCTTCCTGGCTAGCTCGAATACAGCGAAAGCCCACATAATGCATGCTGAGCTTTTGTACAGAGCGTATTTTCTGTTTAGTCTCGAATTTAAGCGATTTCCTGAAAATTCCGTGTACGAATGTGCAGCGTGTTTGTTTGCGAGTCTAATCGGTGTCTTAATTGCTGTTTATTCGTAATTCGAAATAATGGCAATGAGCCGATTACTTTTTAAAAGCTATTAAGTTTTTTTTTTCGTTTTGATTTATTTCTCAACCATTAAAATGTATGATTAAAATTGAACTGCAATTTAATAAATGTAATCCTTCAACAAAAATATTTAAGCGTTATTTATATATTATATTACAACTTCAAAGAAAAATAAATTTAGAAAATTTGTGAATGAAACAATGAAGTTTAATAAATAACTGGAAAATAATCGAAATATTAATCTGATTTTAATGGAAAAGCTTAAATAATATATTGTAGATTAATCCTGTTAAATACGATATTCATTAAATCATGAAATATTAGAATGAATTTCAAATAAGTAAATAAATATACAATTTATAATATTATAAACGTTTAAATAATTGTAATAAAAAACGTGGTTAGAACAAACTTCCAAAATAAAAGACATTAACTAGCGGTCCAATTTCAAACCCGCACACACTAACGGAAAAAAATCGACTTTTCATAAGAAGCTGAAACGTGCACGGTAGGCATATTGGGCAAAGTTTACCTCGAGACCCACTTTCCTAAATTGTATTTTAAACCGAACATACATCCAGGTCATTTATCACAGAGCACACACAGTGGGGCGATCAAGCTTTCGCATACAATACGGAAACGCCACATCACATAACATGTAATATTTCAGATGATTATCTTCCAAAAAAATTTTTTGAATAGAATTTTCAAACTATTCAAAGAATCGTTTTGTAAATATTTTATTTGAATCAATTTGATTATGTAGATACTCGAACGAAACGATTGAGCGTCTATATTAATTTATCACAATGAAAAACGACACATGTTTCTCGTCAGGATTCGAAAAGAGTTAAGCTCAGAATGATAGGAATACTGAGGCTGACAGTTCACCATTTCATTTATATCACTGAATGATTAGATGCGAAGATAGGCATTCAAAAATGTCAAAGAAAATAATAAAAAATTACTTGTTTTAATCAAATCCGGACAGATCCGAATTAAGCCTCTAACATTATTCAAATAGTACAATAAAATCAGCTAGAATAGTCACCCTAGCGCACATCAGCATTCTAAAGCTTCGGCGGCTGCGGTGGCTCGTTAGACGTCGACCCCGAGTGGTGTTTAGCCGCTCGAAGACAAACTTCGCGATTCTTCGCGTTCGGTCTCTTTGTAAACTTCTCCAACTCGATCTGGCAACTCTCCTCCTTTTTATCGTCGTCCCTCCACTCCAATGTTCTGAGAGAGAATCGTGTCCCGCTCCGTGCCGACGTATCCGAGCCCTCGCCACCTTTTATCCGAAGTCGTCGACGGGAAAAAACAAACTTGCGAAACGTAGAGAAATAGTAGGTACGTATTTATCGGAGTCGGGAAAACGTCAACTTCCTTCGGGGGAAACTTTCGCGGAAAAATCAAAGGCGCCCCCCGAAGTGGAAAGTTGTCCGTCCGGGCAATTAGGCGATGGAACGTTTTTGATACGTATCAAAGTAATGAATCGAAAGACCGTTACGAGTCGAGCGGTTGTTTTCGAAAATATCAAATATGCAAAAGGGAAACGGTGAAGATTCTCGCGGTATTAAGCGGAAAATATAAAAAAAAATGGGCCAAGTTCGGAAAATCTCATATTTTTCCGCATCCGAAAGAGTTTTACGCGCATTGTTGCGGAAAACAATATCGGAAACGGTTGTTTTCGATACGGAAAACTTTTAAGGCCATCAATAAAAAGCAAAAGTGTTTCGATTTCGACTCAAGCTGAAAACACACGATAAATAATATTTATACGGTGGAAACTTTTTTCACCGGTTCGACAGGGCGGAATTCTTTCATGAATAAAAAAAATTCGGAATAATAGTAAATTCTACAATAATTACTATAATAACAATAAAATCAAATCGCGATGAACGTTAAATATAACGAGCCGGCCGCGTTCAGACGAATGTCTATAAAATTAAATTAAAAAACTTTTTAAACGATGCAAAAGTATCGTACGCGTTTAACTTAATGCTCGTCATTTTCACGAATCGCTTCATTTCGCTTTTTTCAGCCTAGGGCTGAAACCGTCGCGGCTGAAAGGACCAAAGAGAAGTGTAGAAAACAAATTAGATGCCTTAGTAAAAGTATTCACGGGCAGAAAGTAATCAAGTCGGGAAAATTAATAACGTCGAAATAATGAGGCCTAACGGGAGACAGGTCGATCCAGCTTTTTGCAAATTTTTAACCATTAAACGAAAATTGGACTTTACATAAAGGCGACTGAAAAACAGACAGGTATTTTCGCCCCCGAATTTCATTTCATCCCAACGTGCAATACCATAAATTTTTCCTTTTGAAAGCGGACGACTTATTCGAAGCGATATCACATATTCGCGATTCTACCGTCAACAGGGTGTTCCGAATAACACTGGAGAAACTCATACGCTAGACATTGAATTGGGACTCTTAACCTCGTATTCTCGGTAACTGACTTTGATAGATAACATCTCGTAACGACGAGGCATTAAAAGAACATCCATCCTCGGGCGGATGGCGAGTTTTAACCTTTACCGTTTTCAACAACTTCGTTCAAACTACGGACAAGAATAATAACATTACGACGTACTTTTATCTACCTCACGGCTTTGTCAAATTGTATATAATTTTTAATTACTTCTTACTTGCTAACTTTTTTTTTTAATTGGCGTGAACGCAAAGATTAAATTTCATCAAGCAATGTCAATGTTCTGTATTCACAAATTGAAAAATATATACTAACTCATGGCGAGTAAGATCAAAATTTATCTGAAGATTAATAAGCCAATTACAAGAGAACACGAAGTCGTATTATACAAATACGTGACATTGCAACCCCTAAACTTTAGCACTATTGACTAATATTTTGATGTGACAAAATAGAGATATATACAATAGTACATAGAAAACAAAGAAGTATTGTTAGCTCACTAATAAAATTTATACATAATGAATATCATATACGATTACATACATTTATGACGCAAAAACATATCAGATTTCCCAAATCTAGTTCAAGGTAAAACTCTCGAGATAAAAACGAGAAAAAAAACACATTTTTTCAGAGCATAATGCCCGAAGAGAATGTAGCGAAATCGTGATATCGGCGCTGTTCAAATTTGAATCAACCGATGATAAAAAAAATCTCACTTTTTCCAAGCACAAACCTACTACGTATAACGGCACTTAACCGAGAATTTATTCAATATTATGTACGATCACGCTACTCGCGGCATCGAATGATATAAAATATTTTTCGCCAACTTCGACACGGAAGAACGGGGCAGTTAAAAATACTTCAACTTTTATGACTTCATTTCCTGCCCGTTTTTTTTTTTCTCATTCTTCGACTTCGTTACGAATGCAAAATTATATTTCGGCGACTTTGTTTCGACCGTTTATATTACGTTTATTATGCGGACGGCGACAAAACAAAAGGAACCGGCTTGAATTACGAGCTTCTTTTATTCGCTGAACGTCGATCATAAACATGAAAGTCGCTCGAATTACTCCGCTGAAAACAAAACGGAGTAAGAAATTTAATTTATTAACAGGATGAGACACCACGTGGGCGCTATAAATTCCACTCAAATTCAAGACGAAAACCAGGGCTGTGGAGTCATTAAAAATACAAAATAAAATTTTCTTATTCCGCTGCCAAATTTCACTCTTAACTCTAAACTACGCTCTTAATTGTAATAATTGAAAACTTCCAGTTTTTGCGTATTTTTATTTAAGAAATGAAAGACAGTGAATCATTTCAATGTATTGTTCAAAATGATATCGTGAATTGATATTCATTTAATTAATTATAGTGTAACAATTATTTCGTATTAATAAAAGGATGTTTCATCAAATTTATGAATATTCCTGAAGTATAATTTCGCAAATTAAAAAATCACTTTATTAATTTCAAGAGTTTTAGCATAGTTCATTTTCTTCCTAACTATTGCAATTGACTCGTTTATTGCCTCACAAATCGCATAAAAACGTCAAATTTTTACTCATAAACGATTCAAATTAGAATTCTCAAGATTCCCCAACTCCGACAGAAGTCGTAAAATATTCGACAGCCCTGAAAATGAAAAAAATACACACCACCATCCACTCCATCGCACTAATGCGAAACACCCGCGCGTAAATTTACACGTCGAACAGACGCCCGCTAAGTGTCTACGTCAATTTTCAGACGAAAAACATGAACGAGACACTTTTCCCTCGTACACAACCAGCCAACAACACGTTTTAGCATACGACACAACAGATGAGAGACAAAATAAGCCGAGGCCACCGTAGGGCTTCTGGATTCGATTCGGATTCATTGGACCTAAGTTTCAAATTAGGGATTTCGATCATGTTAATATGGTACCGATACTGTTATGTTAGTATGATATTGATAGTATAGGTACTGTTTAATATTCATACTATGTACTTATGAGATTCCTCGAATCTTAAAACCACGAATAACTAAAAAACCCTACACACAAAACGCCCACAAGAGAAGACAAGGCCACCGGTGTGTCGTCCACTTTATGGAAATAGATTTCGCTGGCGCTGCATCAGCTGGTCAACAACGACCAGCCCACTATTAGGTCGGCCTCTATTAAATCTTCGACCCCCCAGCAGGACAGTAATGGCGCATGCATAAATATCCCGGACCCGGAAGCCGGTGGGCCATTCTAATTACCATGTCCTGAAAGGCGTGAAATCCCCGTCGGTGCTGGCCCCTTTCAGACGTGCTTTTGCTTAAAGTTAAAAGTTCGAGGACTCTCGCGAGTGGGGTTAGATGAATGGGTTAGAGCCTCTGTGTATGCGAGCGTTTTTGTCGAGTGGAGTGGCACTCGCGTCGATTTACATTCGCCTTTTGGCGAATCGAATACAAAACGTCGGATGACGTAAATGGAGAAAGATTGATGGCCGGCTCGCGTTATCTAATGCAATATTTTCTGCTCGTTTTCCTTTTTTTTTTCGAGGAAGGTTTATGCGAAGACGTCAATGTTTGAATAAAAAAGGAATACACGATACGGCGTACGCGAGTTTAACTAGTGGAATTTTCGTCGCGATCTCGCAATAATGCGATATCCGAGTCGTGTGCGAATTTTCGACAAGTTTCTGTGTAATTTGAATAATCTTTTCGAGTAATATAGTGCCGTACGACACGCTAACGGTGTCGTTTTCAAAATAAATACGAACGCTGATAAGCAATGCAATATCTCGAGCGAAACGTAAACTAATTAAAAAAATGTGATGAAACGAAGTTTTTCTCGTACGATAAATTTTACTTTTCATAATGACAAATTATTTCTTGCACGACTTTATTTTGTTGCTATAAATTTCTTTTGTGGGGAAAAAACGAACTTTTAGTAAATCAATTTGCGAAAAGTATTGTTGAGAAAAGTTCGTATTCGAAAATAATAAATCGAAAAACTTGCGAAAATTTTAAAAACTTACTTCGAATACATTTATTTCACGAAAATAAATTCACAATTTATTAATTAAAATAAAAAAAAAACAATCAGCAGAAAATACACACCCGATACAAAATCACAACACCGTAATCTGTGAAATAAATATCGGCAAGATTAAAACGTTAACGAGTTTCGTTAACGAACACCGATACGTAGATAGGTCCCATCTATTGTTCGACGTCTCATCGCATATAACGACCCTAAAAGCCGGGGAGGCATCGAACCTCCACATCATAAATGGGATATCGGATAATGAAAGGTCGCCATCGGCAGCCAAAAAGCACACAGGAGGTCCAAAAGTGATGGTACTGCCTGTGGTGAATTAGTTGCCGCCACTTCGACGACTTACGATCCGATACGCAATCATAATCAACGTAGAAGGTTAACGATGGCCCACCTTGAGCTTCGGTATCATATTGCATTATATCTTTCTTAGACTCGAGTTTTGAGATAAGGAAAAATAACAAAGTTTGAGGTGGGAAAAAATAAAGAAATGCGAAGCAGCGGTTGCTTTGACAATCTTGAATCAGACGACGGTTTGTAATTGGTGTTGTGGGAGTTTACAACCGGAGCAGAAGACTCATAATTGTGTCGTAAGGATGAGCCAATGAGCGAATTTTCAACGTAGAGGCTATTGTGGAAAAGCAACGGTGGTATCCCAACACCATTAACCTACTTTCGAGGAGGGTTTCCTCTTATTGAATAACGGCCCTCCAAACGGCAGCGATACCATTCAGCACAATATAATATGGATTAACGGACATTGATTGAGCCAAAGTCAGATAAATCCGAAAGTATATCACCAAAAAATAAACGATTCGATAAAATCAATGCACATTTAGTCGATACAAATATGTATGAATGAAAATATTTTTTATGAAGAAAAAAAAATATATACGGTGCTAATCGAAAATTCCCTTTGTCATTATAATGTGTAATGTTTTAAAATTTCTTCGTAATAGGCTGCGAAACTGTAAAGCTCAATTATTCATAACAATAACGACTTTCTCGTCAGATGGGGGCGTGCACGCGATTCACACGAGCTCGACAAAAAGTACGAAAGCGAGAAAAAATATATACGGCAAAGTCGTGAAAAAGTTGAACGAAACACGTTAAGGCTATATACCAACTGAGGTTGTGCGACGTGCAAGTGGGAAATGAGAGTTCGCCGTGAAATAAATATAAGGCGGGGGAGAGAGCGTCGGTCTCAAGCCTACCGTTGCGATTCATATCTAATTAAACTTAGAAAAGTACGTTATCTACTGCCTGAGAAAACTTTGCATGTTTGAGAAAAAAAATATATAAAAAAAATACGTGTACAATATATACGAGCGAAACCACTCCAAGGCAAACTTTGATAGTTACCGAAGTTGCATGCGCGCCGCGTCGCCTTTTCGAGGCCGATTTTTAAATTACGGAATGAATTATAACCTGAAAATGACACGTGAAAAATGAGAGAGACGTCCCCTGAGAAATACTCGTGTCGCAATTAAAATACGCTCAATTAAGTTCGGAGACGTCTTCGTGGCGATAAAGTTTCGAACTCGAGCGCTAAACAAGCAATAGTTACGAGTCGGGTCAACTCGAAACAGAGCCCGAGGGCGATTCGATAGAACGATGGAAACTTTACAAAGTTATCGGTTAATATCAAACTTTTGTGGTCACGTGCCGATTGTCTTTCGTACTTGTACATAATGTTGTAAACTATTTAAGGAAAGCGGCTGTCTCGAACGACTTTTGCAGTCAATCAATTATACGCGCATAATGAGCGACGGGCGGAGATTTCTACTTTGCCGATGATTTAATCTGCTTAGAAGCTTCTGTTGCGAGTTTAATTTCCTGAAAGCTATCGTTCATGTATCTATGTATTTCCAATATATCTTAATAGTCTAATGAAAAATCGATAACCTAATTTTAGATTCGCGTTAGGGCGTGAAAGCGCCGACTGACTTGCGAACGATCCGTGCACACCTATCTACTGAAATTTCAATTTATAATGAATCGATTCATCAATTTCCAATTAAGGATGTAAATTCGATTGCTAAACGGAAACAACGTTTCGAGCGAATCGATAATGAAATAAAATGCATGTTTGTTAAAAGCGAAATCGCACAATTTGGCCACTACCACATCGACACGACACTCGATTAGTTTTGGTTAAGTACCAAACAAAATTACCACCAAAGAAAATTCAACCACCCAGAAGAAAAACAACGACCATCGACCCCCTCGAAACGGAGGTGAAACTAATTCTCATCAACGCCGGAAGAGAAAAAGAGAGGTCCTCTCGTGAAAATCTGATAACTCTCGGAATTCCTGAAAGTTCGTCAAAGTGAGCCCAAGTGCACAACAATGCCACAGCGGCGTCGAAGAAAAAGCACACACACACACACCCCCCGAAAGTCCTTTGGCCGCCGGAAAGTTATTTCTTTGCTGCGAGAAGTTGTCCGGGCCTCTCTGGACCCATGATGCCTCCGAACTTTGCAGATTAAACATTCAAGTTGCCGCATTAGCCCTGCGAAGGGCGTGGATTTTATTATGTTGCGAACCCCCGTTGACGAAAGTGGCGATTTTGTCGCCGATTTCTTATCGCGGGTCTCGATTATCGGCGGATTGTTTTCTTCTCGGTGTTTTGGTGGTGTTGCTTGATTTTCTAGAACGGGCCGTGATGGAGGGTCGTCGAGGCAAGTTTGCGGATGGGTTGTGCGGTTAATGGGCCGGATTCTGAATTATTTTGGAGTTCGGGTGCGAAAATTGAGATATTTCGCTGAATACACTCGGAAAAAGTCGCCCGAAGTGTAAAGTTCGTAATGAATGTGAAATCATAATGCGAGAGTTGTTCGACTGGATATAATCGTATCAAAGGTGAAATATGATGTAAATTGAAACTTTTCTATATAAAAATGAAAAGCTTTAGAATAATTTATAAATAAGATTACACTAGGAAGTATTTTGAGAATACAAAATTATCTTATTCATTAAACAGCTTTCTCATTAAATTCATATATTTGAAATATTTATACGACTGAATAATATAACCGCGCACGAAACTGAAACATCGCACTGAGCAAGAAACTCGAGCTATAAACAAACTTTAAACAACCGAGTTTAATCGAACAGTTTTATACTATGTACATACACTAGGTACCGAATCGCCAAATTAAACTTTATACACGTCTATATTTTTGGAGAATTTCATAAACTCAAACGATATTATAAAGACAAACAACGCAGAGCACACATAACAACAACAACAGACGGCGGTAAAGATCCGAATTCGTTTAAAATATTTTCCTTTGCTCTCGCATAAAGCACACCGCAGTTAATTCGACACCCTCGAAATTCGCACAAGAAACCCGCCCACAAAGGAATGGATGTCAAGGACTCTGCTCGGGCGCGAAATAAAACCCAACCTAGCAAAGGAAGCGAATTCTAGAGCAGAAAATATATGAAAAAATAAAATAAAACAACCACCCTCTCCATTGACCAGACCTAGGGCATCCAACTCGGCCAAAACCGAAAACCGATTTTCAATCAATATTTTTTTGAAAATCCGAAGTACTAACATTCTTGTTTTATTTAACCAACTTTTATAAGATTTTCTATGATTATTATTTTATGAAATATAACAATTCTGGAATAATATCAGGATAGTAAATATATAATTTGTTCAAATTTTTTGAGTTAGATAAGAGTAAAGACGAAAATACATGACAGCTGTCCCTACCATTAGACAAGGGTGAATTTAGGGTTGATTAACTCGTTATGATCCCGAAGAAAGGTAATAATCATATTCAACTCCAAAATCATTGGGGTTCGTAAAAAATATACATGAAAATCGGCAAAAGTGTCAAATGATGGAATCTAATTTTCCATGAAAACCCAATATTTACTGTTGATATTGCCATACAGAAATATCTTTAGGCTGGCTATAATTACCAATTGAGATACATTTAGAATTTGATTGGTGATTTTCATCATTAGATTAAGGCACTTTTAACCATTCTCCTCTTGCTTCAAATATCCTATTCAAAATTTTCTTATATTTGATAAAAAAACTTGCAACTGTTTAAAGCCCCAGCTTTCAGACTTTTTTTTTCAAAAACCAAAAACTGGTCAATCTTTTCGGTCGGTTTTTCAGATGCCCTAGCCAAACCGTAGAAAATTTCTGGTCCTTTCGGGAATTCGACGCCGTACTAGAATTTATCGTCGGCGTTTAGAATTACCGGGTGGGTAAATGCGGGCCGCTTATCCGGAAAAACGGTCCAAGAACCGAAACCTGGTGCGCGGCTATTTAATGCGCACCACATCTATGTGCGTCTATGTCTCTATGGCCATGTGGTGTGTGTTTGCTCCGGAAGTTATGCTGATTAAAGTACAGAAGGGGACCCGGAGCAATGAGTTTATTTACCGAGACCGGCGTTAAAGCGCGTGCAAGAGTGGCGATAAAGTGTCCGATAACGGCTCGGACCCACATGAGTGTAAAGTCCGAGGATATAAGACGGTCTTATTGAAAATATATGTCGGTTTTGATTGTTCGAAAGAGTTGTGTTCTTGCGAGTCGAGATGCTGTTGTATATTGTGTGCGCTTCGATGGTGCTCTGTGCATTGAGTCACAAACGTTTTAATTATGCAGATGCCAATTAGTGAGGATTCTACGGAAACTAGGTTGAGTAAAGGTTTTCGTTTACAAAGCACGGTCTATTATCGTCGCCTCGATAAATATGATAGTATTGTAATGCAAGTATTAAAGATGCATTCAATTTTCAAAGAGAGTCTTGAAATGCAAACACAAAAGAAACATTTCACAAAACAGCTAGTTATTGAAATAAATGTAATAAAATCGAATAAATCTCAAGCATACAATAAAAATCAATTCGAACAACAATGAAATACGACGCTCGGTCGACGCACAATGAAAACGCACCCGATTACCGAGCGAACAATAAATTACGCACGAAGATAAGCAAGATTACGATTTAATTATGCCATTAGCACCTCGTTCGCCGAGCACGTGGAACAAAACGAAAGAAAGCAAAAAAACTAGCAAAACCTCGACCGTCAACCCCATAACGCGACTTTCACGAAAATAGTTTTTCCGCTCGACTGACGCACGCGTAAGAAGCGAGAAAACTTTCTCCCCGCTAACGAAAGTGAACACGGTCTGAAAGCTAATAGTCGTAAAGTTCAATTAGGAAAAGTCCCGAATGCTTGCTCAATTACATATACATATGTGAGCCGTTCAGAGATAATCGTGACTAACTCCATTTTTGGACAAAAATGAGATTTAAATGACAAAACACTTGGTAAAGTCATAACATATCATTTCGGGATAATAAAGATGAATACTATTAAATTACAAAAAAAATGTTTGCCCGTCTAATATATCATTAATTACACAAGCAATTAATTAATTCTGTACTCTAACAATAAGTTGAATTAACCATATACATAGTTTGAGAAAAATGAAATAATCAAATGAATTGGAGAACATTTAAAAAATGTATTAAATACGATCGGTTTTCTTCGGCTTCTTATTACCTCGTAGAGTTAGCTACGTTTAGCTTTGAACGGCTTATATGAAAAAGGCTCACATGCTAAATGCAAACTGAGATGAAATTTTCGATTTGATGGAATCGATCGCGAAACGGTGATAAATCACGCAAAATCCGGTCGTACTTTCGCATTACACCTAATATGATACGTTCGGATTTTTCCCCGGTAACGTTTTCGGGTTAGGTTAGGTGTATAAAAATATAATACGTCGGTCGAGCGAGTTGCCCGTAGCCGAGTGGGTTAATCAAGATTTTCCGTCTTCATACACGTGTTCGGGGAAGGGTCGTAAAACAGAAGTCTAATAAAAATTTACGGGGTGGATTTACGCCCGAAAGGGGGTTGGTCTGCGGATGAAATTCATACCTTTCCGTTAACAAATCGAGACGGCCGACTTGGACTAGGCGATTGTTATACGGCGAAGAAATCTCGCGTTTCGGTTCATCAATCGTAATATGTTATATAAGGCTAATTCGAAATATATTAATTGCGAAAAAGTTTATTTATCGACGTGAAATATCGGTCCATTCATTTCGTTTTGTGAAAAGTCAAGGATTTTTCCGGGCGAAACAAATTCGAAATAAACTGAATGTGTCGTGCGGAATAGCAATTTTCCGATTAGTACTCAGCTTCGGCACTCTAAGCAACGTCAATTTCGAATTCCTGCAATCCAAACGAGATATTCACGTTCTAAAATCAATACCCATATAAAAAAACTTTGCCAAAATACAAAAACAATATACGCTTTTTTCTATTTCATTCGTGATTTTTTTTCAATCGCATACGCGAACGAACATAAAACATCGCATAAAACTTTCACAAATGCCTACAGTTTATTTTTTTCGAATTCGTTAAATATAGCAAACGAAGATCGAAAAAAATGCCTATTTCTTGTATCTTGATATCATCCTCGTTTTGTCGCTCTCGCACAAAACAAAGCAAAAATAAGAAGCACCCGAACATAAGGCCGTTTTCACACGGTGCGGAAAACGCCTGCGAACGTAAAAACGGCAATAAACGGGGATCCGGACGGGGCTAAAATAAACACGGCAGGCCCGTTTACCTAATTATTGCGCAATTTAAGCAGGTCTATTCGGAAAATTGCCGAATGAAAATTCGCTAATTGAAGAATAATAACGCGCAGACTCGCTTACGGAGTAAAGGAGATGACTCCGAACGATTACTGCGCTTTAATCGCCTGATATCGAATTCAGATTAAAAATCTCGAAATTAGTTTCTGAAATGATGAGCGAAGCAAATTATACAGATGTATATGTGAAATATTGAAAAAATATCATACAAAGGTCAAAAAGTAGCGAGAACGTCGCGAAAGCGCGCTCCATATATAAAAAAAGGTCACGGCTAATGTGTATTAAAATCATAAATTAAAAGGGCTCACGGTAAACTACAAAAATAAATACAAATATGGCACGCACACACGGTTTGAGATGGGTTCAAACAAAGGGACGTCCTACGTTTAAATCATGCCGAAATCTAGAAACGGTTTATTTAACACTCGACGAAAATAAACATGCGAAATATACGAGCCGAATAATGCTCGGAGCGAACGGGAAAAATCCTTTGTAATTAAAGGATCGCTTTGAACGCGAGCACTGACAGTTTTAATAAAAATTGAAAATCGTTTAATTAATTACTGTCGAGATACAATAAAAAAATGTACTAAACATACTATGGAGACACTGAAAGAGATCAATATTGACGAAGAGTCCGTTTAAAGGCCGACTTTTCGCGTAAATTCGAAGAATAAGAAAAAAGAGCAACACAAACCGGACGACGAGAAAACCGTTAAACCGGCCGCTAGCGAAAAGGACACAATTTTTACATCCACCTCTCTCCGGTTTTATGAACAGTAAAAATGCCCGTAAAATAACTCGCATTTGTATGTTGCGCCGGGAAACGCCATAGAAGCACACATATATTCGAGGGTGCGTTACACCCTTAAATATACGCCATAAAAACCGCAAGATTAAAACGATGACGAAGTACCGAGCCGTCATCTGTTTCGCCAGTACGAAAAAACGGACGAAATTAACACTTTAAGACGAAAGCTGCAATAAAATATCGTGCTGACTTACTCGCGTTCACAAAACAATGCGAAGTTAAATATTCTTATTTTATTTTAGATTCCATAAAAATACTTTTTTTTTCTATTGTTCCGGGTTTTGCTACTTGATTATTTTATATTTAATATTATTCACTTCAAAGTAAAGAAGCAATACGGCTAGGTTAGAATCTTTGAAGAGTTAGTTTATGAGCGTACAATCGTTGTCATTACATCAATCGAATTCAATAAAAAAAAAAACAAGGATTTTAATAACATTTATGATAGTTTTTCGAAATAAATGAATCAAAGATTCGAAAAAACAATCGAATCTCAATATCAATGAATCGATTAAAAAAATGTCATGTGACTCTCACTATAACCAGAATCCAGTAATCCCATGCATACTGAATTAGCATAGCGTTCACAAACGTTTCATACCACGACACCATCAGCATTATAAAACATTATCTAGACGTTTGAATAATTAGATTGAAATTTGAATACGTACGAAATTCAATATATTTCAACCATATCATAACACACATCCTAATCCCACCTAATAAACATCGCAATAAGACAACAACGAAGGGACAAAGGGACACGAAACTAGACACAAAGCAAGATGAAAATTCCTCGAGACGACCTTGGATTACCAATCCGTATCAGGTATCCAAGGTTTCGGTGTCATTTCGGACGCACATACACACACGTTCATCGGTTAGCATGGCGAAAATCAATGTTTGCGTGGAACTAGGCCCGCCGGTCTATTTATCAAAGAACGACCGAACCCACACAGAAAGCCGAGAACAAACTCTGGCGACAAATCGCACGAAATCTGAAAAATTAACGACGTTTATACAACATAACCCATATGTCGCGAATTGGCAATATCAATATGTAGATCTAACGTTTATTTAATTGTCGAATGATGACGTTCGATTCGGTTCGAATGAGACATTTGAGAGTCGTAAATTTCGTTCGGCTTGTGTTCGTAGTGTGTTCTATGGGTAAAGGTCGCCGAATTGTGTCTTTCCGCTTTTCCGGCCGTTTTCCGAAAATAAACCGCGAATTTTCGCGTTAGTGTCGGACCGCCGTATCGGACCCGATGAAAAATTGCGTTATTTACACAAAAGAAGGTTGGACCGACCTGTGTTAGTTTGTGAACGTGTCGTTTTCTCTTAGGTTATTTTTTTTTTTTTTGTTTCCGTTTATGTGAAATAATGTATTATACTGCCTATAAATTAAATTGAAAAAAAAATGTGTTCGAATCCTTACAATTACGTGTACATTGAAAAATTTCACAATAATACTTTGGATTTTATATTTGACTGATCTATAATACAATAAATAATATAATTTTTTATAATCTATTATCTGACATTTTATATAATGAGAAAATCTCATCGATAAATTGAAAATTTTGGTATGCTCAATTCTTCTCGATTTCTCTTAACATTTTCGTCAAGTACAAAAATAACATACAATACACTCAATCCTCCTCAAACCGTTTTAATTACGAAACATATTTAACCAAACTTTTCGCATGTATTAAAATAAAATTTTAATAATTATCGAAAATTTACCAGATACGAACGCGGCGAGGAATACAAGATAGTACAAGACCACATCTAAATGTCACATTTGAGCCGGATTCTCGTATTGGGCGGATCGTCCTCGAAACTTAGGCAATATTATTTCGAGAAATATTCGCAAAGTTTCCGAAGGGTCGCATTAAAATTTATCGAGGAGTTGAAATTCCGAGACGAAATCCGACGCTTGTTTAATTTGACAACGTCGAAACGGTGGTGTGAGAGAACAACTTTTGCAGAAATTTCCCCGAGAACGAAATAAAAGTGGGTTCTATCAATTATTCGGCGATATCAATTTGCAAAAGTTGAAATTTTATCAATCGAGAACGGTCCGGCCATTATTGTAATTGAGCGCGGGCGTTTGCCAGTCGGTTAATGTCAAAGCAAATCTTACGACCAATTAGTTAAATGTATGCAAATCGGTTTAATCTCTGTAGAGCGTCGGAACGATGCTTTATATCACTTGCATCGAATATATCAAATTTAGTGGGATATTCACCTTATTTTCACCTCCTTTGACTGCCATTCTGAATGCCTATCGAAGCTTATGAGGATAGCCGCAATCTCCTGTAATCATAAAAAAAATAATACGTTAGTTAATCCTATTTAGCGATATAAATGGTGAATGTTTAGCAAAGTGTTCTTATGTAAAATTACATGCTGAAAAAGCCTACGTAGTACACATGTGCTACGTGGCAAATGTGGAAGGCAAACTGTGTGACAAACGGCTTTGACCTATAGAGCGAGGAAAATATTAAATATTCTCACATATAAGCAATATATTTAATAATTTTCTGAAGAAAATAAAACTTTTCGCTTTAAAGAAGGTTTAACATAATCAATGTTAAACCGAGAAGTTTCTTCGTGTATAAAATTTAAAAGCACTTGGGAAAAATTGTTCGAAAACATATCTACTTAACTAAAGTAACGATCCAGAAAGGATATCGTAAGTTATCAATTCAACTAAAATCGTTTATTTTATTAATTTATGGCACTACTCCCTCGGAGAATAATAAATCATAGATTGGCTGAAGCCACTATCCGTGAATAGAACTGTGAGAAAATCGAAAGCATGAATCCACAATTTGATTACTTTAGATGAAAAAAAAATTGAAATATCGTTTCATTGTTAATTTGTGAAAGCTCAGAACAAAAATGTTTCATTCACTTTTTCACATTGTATTTTCAAGCGAACATTTTAAAAACGCGCATACAAATCTAACAAAAATAGCTAAATTTACATTCAAGGTCCGTGTTGATTTAACAAGAGAGTATTTCATATGCTAGATAAACTTCAATAAAACAAAATGTTTGGGTAACATTTCCATATTTTTGAAATACGAAACTGTGAAAATAAGGCATTTGAATTTCAAATTGATTCCTACGATTAATTAACGCACTTAGATATTTATTACTGATTAATTCGTGACCGAGAAAAAATTGAAACGAATTTCTAACATTGAAAAATAGCATACTTGATTGGATGATTATTTCACGGCACGAATTCGAATGCTTGATATATTGCATGGAGTTATTGAATTGTTATTAGATAAAACAATCAACCAATTAATCACGCGAATGTGGCTTACGAACGGTTCAATTTCGCATTCAATCGAAATCTAGTCGGATGATAGTGCAACGTTGAATAACAATTATTTATCACACCATAAATAAGCATAGTCGAATATGGAAAAACCCGTAAACTTTAACAATTAATTCATATAAATGATAAATTTCATCGATTAAACAGCACTAAATTGGAATATTAATACAAGAAGAAAATTGGAATATAAAATTTTGTCATAATATATAATTAGCTCATACGATGCTTAAAAATTAAATACAATAATAAAAGACTTTTTTTTCAATTAGACATGAAATTTTCGACTAAAATTAATCAGAAGTAAGTTTCTTTCCAGCAATTATAACGAATTGAAAAAACACCATATTTCAACACATCTAGTGCAAGTTCATCGACCGCTTTTTTAAGAACATCGGAATCCGACAAACTGTATCATAATACCTATTGTACAATTCTTACGAAAAATCAGGTTTCTTATATAATACGAAAAGACAGTTTTCGTATAAAAATCGGCAAAAACCTCAAAATATCCACCCAACAAACAAAACTGCCTCGAATAAGCGCCTCAGATGGGACCGTTCTCGGACACCCAGCGCTCGCACGGAAAGCCACTTGTCACGCAATAAACAAGCTGCGAAAGCCTCCTCGGGCCTAAAAGAGGCGCCTCCTCAGCCCCATGTCCTCGTCCTGTGGAGGCTTCGGTCCTGCTGGAAAATGCATAAGGCCCGTACGACGAGTGCAGAAGTGTCGGCCGAGACAAACCGGCGGGCCGTGCCCCGGGGACCGAGTCCTCTTCAAATATTCACGCGTTACACCACTTCTTGCTTCGAATGTGTAAAACTACACATCCACGTGTGTGTGTTTGTAAAAGAGTGGTCGTGTTCTTCGAATAACCGACAAGTTTATTTCGCGTTCGCCCCGAGGAATGTTTACGGTTCTATTGGCTTTCACGAGCGGCCGGCCGGGACATTATCGTACCGGGGGTGTATCGCCAAATTGCGAATTTATATGTGTGTTGTAAAAATATTTTCTACGTTCTAGGATGAGGAAATCGTGCTTTTTCGAATGCGTGTTCGTATGGTTTTATTGCGAATACGGAGAAAAATCGTTATCGGCGGGGAAAATGCGAGAGATGTGAGCGCAAAAAAATCGCGCGTTTCTACGTACACTCAGATTTCTATCGATAGAATATCAAAAAAATACTTAATTTCCGAAATCCAAGTTGATAATGAATTGAATTAATTCTGAAAAAACTTACGTAACACATTTCAAACAAACAAAATAGACCGCCGTTAATCTGAAGCTTTCAGAATGGCCTATGTGTGTAAGTGTAATTAAAAACGTGCAGTTCTGGCAAACAGCGCCAGAGAAAATTGTGCAATAAAATTGCGAACTCTTCGCCGGAAACCGCCGTTTTAATTCGTTAACTCGCTCTAGCAATAAAGCCTTTATTCAATACGTAGCCCGGAACCCCGGGCTAAGTTATTAAAATCGCGGTCGCAGTTAAGTAGTTTATGCCCCCCGGTCGTTGTTAGGCTAGTGTCGGAAAATCATATCACGCACACGTGTATATTATACACAGCGACGAAATCCCGAATGGAATTGTTTTTTGTAGCCTTTTCATAAAATTGTACTATAAATTCATTGCGAGATACGGTCGGAGGAATGCCACGAAAGCAGGGCTACGAAATCAGTCAAATGTCGTGATTTTTTCAATCTGAAACTGAACATTGAATTTATACCTGTCAGTAAATCATTTATTTTCAAATGAATTTAACATTGAAAAAATCAATAAAAAAGTGTAGAAAAATATAAACATTGAACATTTAATAAGAACGTTTCACACTTTAATAGATATATCAAAAATTTTCTTTCCAGCCCTGCGTGAAAGTCGAAACTGCTCGCGTGGAAAAATATTATTTCCTAACAAAACCCGAAAATGTCGCGCTATCAGCGATCGTCGAATAAATTAAGACCGGTGAGAGTTTATCGATCTTAATTAATTAGATAATTTGCTGGAAGCGTATAACCGGTCGAATAAGTGTTTAGTTACGTACGCGAGCTTGAAAAAAAGTGCTCGCAAGTAATTTCGAACAAACGCGATAAGATCTAGGATTATTCGCATGTGTTGTTCCTATTTTGTTCTCAAGCCGCATTTGTATGGTGTGCCTTGTTTTCTTGTTACGCCCTATTCCCTTTTTCCTTTATTTTATTTTACCTATTATCTCTAAGCCTAAACTAGGGCTTATCTGTTCAACCTTGTGTACGCCTTATTTATTCTTTATTGTATTATTTACACGCCCTCGAGGCGACACACGGAAAATTTTATTTTCCCGAAATAAACGCGAACTCGACTCCTCCGATATCTACGACGAATATCATCCCCGAAATTCCCTAGCTTCGGTAATTAAGCGTAGCTGATGTGTTAATTCGACAACAATTACGACACTAATTCGATCGGATTAACGCGCACAGCCACGGTAAGATGTTATCCTTTCGAACGGGAAAGCAATTAAAAAGGAAACGGATCCTGAGAAACGCGATAGAGACAAGCCTTTCGGAAATACGCTTTAAATTGTGCGATGACATAATTTCCATATTTTAACGTGTCGAATTTCTTGCAATGAAAATTCAAATATTCATACAAACAACACGTTGTTCTATATTTACATTTGAAAATAATCAATATCAATTTTGCTATTAAATTTTTTTATTGTATTCGTCAACTTCAGTATCAGTCGAATTCCTTATATTCAAATTCAGACCTTTAATAGATATTTTAGAGTTGGAAAATTGTACATTTTCAGAAAGATTAAGGTAATAGGAATAATGAAAATTGATAAAAATACCATATCTACATGCTTATTTTCATGGTAAAAATGCAACACCTAACAAATATTCAACAGAATATTATATTTATTGGAACTAATCTAAACATCGTTTTTCTTGGTGTTCATAGTAGAGTTTTACAATAAGAGCGCTCTATTTTTGAAATGAAGTATTTTTTTTACAAGTAAGATGGCCACTCTAACTATGTTTATTTAATTACTACTATGATTTAGTTGTAGATTCACTAGCATGCCCGTAAATGACTATCAAAATTTGAGCGCATTCATCGAAAAACCACACACTATATTACTAAAAATGCACCTTTTTTCAAAGTCCTCAAAAATTTCCTATATAATTACATAAGAAAACCTCCTACATAGAAAATCCATCTTCACCCTACTCAACACAAAAGCGCCACATCCTCGAATTAGCCCAGATCCGACACTTCCCTGTTCAATATCTTCACAAAGATCACCCATACGACAACACAGAGGATACACACACACACATTTTTTTTTATATAAAACATATTACAATAGCCTGTTAAGGGTTAAACGTTAGCCGACCGTAAAAATGCAATAACGTGTCGGCGATGGGTCGACAAGCCACCGTACGTTCCCACCTCGCGCGGAAGTGACACTTGTCTGGCGAACGGAAACACCCCTTAAAACCCCCTAAAACTCCCCTAAAACCCCCTGGAACCCCCGAAATCCCACATCGGAGAAGCCCCTTGCCTCCTCGTTTCGCCATTTTTCACCGACGGGAAAAACAGTTTGCAAATTTCGCGACGGCGGCGGAAGAAGGGAACAAGTTTCAAGGGCAGTCGTGACCCGAATTTCGGTCGAAGAGTTGCCGATAAATAGGTACGTAGTTGTGGTGGGTGGAAAGTGTGGTGTATGTGTGGAAAGGGTTTTTCCGAAGAGGCGCGGAAAATTCGAAAAGACGAGTGTGCTCGAACAATTTAACGACTCGTGCTCTTCGATCGGACGGGGCTCTTACGAAATCGGGGATGTAAAACGGATTCGGTTAAAAGTTGGAAGTGTCGGGTTGTAGATTTTTTTTTATTTTGCGCGTTAAGGATACTTTTATGCTCGATATAAACAAAAGTTTATTCGAATAGTATTCAATATAAATAAGAAGTTTGTTATAGCTATATCGATGCCTTTTAAACTCTTGTAGATGTTGACACAAACATGAAGAAGACGATTTCAATGAATTGCAATTTATCTGAAAATGTGAACTCAGACGAAAGTTTTGCTAATTCTATGATATTGAAAAAAAAGATACATGCTCGTACAACTTAATTATAAAAAAAAAATACAGATTTAATTCTATAATTACATATTCTGAAATAACAACTTTCATTCAAAGGAAAATTAATTTCAAAAACGACAGCTTCAGAAAGTATAAAAATGGCCCTACAGAAGTATTTTTAAGCCCTTTTTAACGACACGCTCGACTTAAAATCTGTTAAATATAAATCATTTCATAAATACATTTCTATAAAAGCACAACCTCAAAAATAATAACACCTCAACTTAAGAGCTCTCAGACAAAAACCAACCCTTCGCAGCCTTCCAGAAAACCAAAAAGCACAAGAACAACAACAACAACTTCAACATGTACAAAATTCAGAGATACGATCGTCATCGGCACGTTGAACCGTGTAAAGCGAGACTCGCAGGAATATCGCATGTACACATTACTTACTCACAACGGTATGCAAATGGACCACTTTCTAGAGGCCGTGGCGCGCTCCGAATGCATCCCGCATACGTTATTTGCATTTTGCACAACTGTTCCTCTCCTATAACGGATGCTGCGGCGTGGTTGTCGTTGTTTTCCTCGTTGTTGTTGTTGTTGTTGTTCGTGGTGGTGTCGTTGTCGTTGTTGCGGATAGTATGTAGATAATAAAATTCGGGAGCGCGAGCTGTTTGAAAAATGCGCCGGACAACTGCTGGGCGTGTTGAAGTTATTGCCGCTTCGTTCTGTTAAATGCGGTGAATGTGTTTTGTTTTTTTCGGAAAATTGGTGTGCTGTTTGAATTTTTCATAGAGATTCTAAAATTTGTGGAAGAGTTTTTTTTAGTTCGGAAAATATACGTGTGTGTGTTTTCGGTTTTGACATTTCTTCCGGTTGTACAATAGACGCTGAGGCATATTCCATTAGCCCATATTTCATATTCGATGCGAGGGTTTTGTGTCGTATGAAAGACTAGCTATATATTTTCATTGATAAGATAAATGGGGATTAGAAGATTCACTTTCATCTGAATTGATCACGATTATGATAATATATTATCAGTCAATAAATCATACATCATAAACATAGATATGCTATGAAATAATCTATCTTGATAAATATATGAACATTTTGTTTAAATTATATTTCTAAATTTGTAAATAATAACACTAAATCGACTTACCATCATTTTCGAAATTGAACATAAACGTCAAGAAGCTCGCCGATTAAGCCTCCATATTAACGAGCTCACTTTAAAAGTAATTCGCTTCTCCATAAAGCGTTTTATACGACACATTACACAGCCTTATGTACTACGGTCATTTACCACACATAAGTATACTTAAAGCGAAATGAGAAACATCTCCAACGTTTTATCCCGTACACAAACATAAACGGCGCGACGATCAATCCTCGAACAATTTTCTACCGATCGCTAAGCACAAGAAAGGATACGAAAAGGATCTTATAATATTTCTCAGACGTATATAAATAAATAAAGATGAATCAATCAACCGTCTTTTATACTTAGAATAACTCTGACACGTGTGAAAATATATTTATCAATATCGAATAACTTATTTCATAAAGATGATGAAAATATTCGCAAGATATAACGAAAAAAACAACTATTTAATATAATATTAATACATTTATAATGTTTCATAGATTAATCTAGCAGATACTTAATTCCATTAAATATGTGTTTCTCTTAATTAAAAACAAAAAAAAATTTGACTAATTGCAGTTTTCAATATTTCTTGTACGAATTTCAGACTCATTTTAACCCGGCAACAGTCTTATGGGAAACATACTTCCCACTTAATATAACTTTACTTCCGATAGGGTAATAAAAATGATTCGAACAAATTCATCATATGAAACTCATCCGTAACTCACTTCAATAAACATTTTTCAGATTAAAACAGCAACATACAACAATTCGCCCACGAAATAGTAAAATAACCGATCAATCTCGAAACAAATTCAATTCAACCGAAAATTTTCGCTGGTGAAAACTGGCGAAATTTTCACGTTACTAACGTATCATTACGTATGAAGCGGATGTGACATATCATAGTACAACCCCCCATTATATTGTACATACACAATGCTCATAGTTGGGTTATAAAAAAAAGCGCGTCGATCCAATCTAAAGATAGAGCTTCGCGCTCGACCTGACCTTTCGGGGGCCGTCGTGTTCCGGACGCTATCGATAAAATTCCCCGTAAATTTGTGTAACAAATGCGAAATCGATAATTCGTACGGATTATATTGTTCCGACTTGCCGCTGTATACGTATTATAATAATGTATAGAGAAAAGCTGGTTCAGATACGCTCATTAAGGACGATCGTTCGACGGATAGAAAAAAAAAGTGTATACGTTTCTACGAGGCGGATTAGAACGAGACGACATTTTTAAATTCCCATTATCGTAGTCTTAAAAGCTGCTGGAATACTTAGTCGTAGACGTTGACTAACTATCGCTTTTTGCATTCATAATGAAATGTATTATATTATGCAACGTAAATATTCTGTGTTTACGTAGTGAAATATGATTCGATCTAGTTTTAGTGCGAATGAATCACATTCGGCATCAGATAAAAACAGAATCGCGAGCTGATAAATCAATTTATTTTTTTCAATATCGGAAAGGGAAACGCTTCCGGATAAATCTATTGATTTATCGACGTTATATTGGGAAGGGGAAAACACGGCAGCTATGGAAAAAGAGGCTCTTATCGATCGGACGCTGGCCGGTTAATTGCTGACGTCACGGTGGCCAAACCACCCTGACCTCCTGGTACATTAACACCTTCGAATGCCGTTTGGCACGAAAAGCGCCGAGCTTTTAGTGTTTGTTTAGCATCCGACCATAAAAACAATGGAACAGATGGAATCGATTCGGCAATCGTGATTACGACGATCGGAACACATCCACATTCCCGAATTCCGTTGCACAACCCAAAAGTACTATTTCGTCCAAAGAAAAAAATCAAACCAGTATTTTTTTCAATAATATACTTTTTAATATTCCAATAGAATGATAGAATAATGAATCAATTAATAACAATTTCGCAACTTTTACTAGACTCAAACTTATTAACGCGAAATTATTGGACCCAACACGATCACGCTATCGATTAACTATACCTACAATTTACTTTCGACCTAAAATAGAATATAAAATCTATTCACAATGACTTTATAACTGCGAAATAGTGCATGTCATAAAATTACCATACTTAATTCGAACAACATACACACATAGAAAACTATTTGAGCCGCCTCGAAACTCGACAAAACTGGCTCCTAAACACAATCTAAAACATGATCAGTTCTGAAGTGGACGAACATCGCGTCGCATTGCTTAACTTTCATAACGTTTCCACGTCGACAATACAATGCGCCCGTCGGAAAAGTGGGTCGCTTTTCGCATTTCCCGGTCCCGTCGGGAAAAGCGCGAAACGTCGATTCGGCTTTTCCGAAAAAGTTCCAAGTACCTGGCCGAAACAAAACGGCACATGTACGCGAGCCGAGAACAAATTTCATTTTTTATTCACGCGCTTTTACCGGCGAAAGTTTGTTAAGGTCCCTCCTTCTTCCTTCGAAAGCGAGATCCGAGGATATTTTATTCTTCGGTGTCATTACGGAGGTCGGTTCTTTTTTTGCTTCTGTGGCGATAACGCGTGACGTGACGGCGACTTTTTATCGAATGGTTCGAAAGAAGGAAAAAACGACGATTCTTACCGAAGAGTGAAAAGTTCGCTCGCTAATGGACGACCAACTTTGGCAATATTGATTCGATCAAAACACGGCCGTTTCCCCTTTTCATTGAAACAATTCCGCCGAGGTTATATTTAGCGGGTCGACAAATTGAACGAGGTTCGGATTAGATTAGAAGTATCGGGCTGCCGATTTGCTTCCGCTAAATTCGAGTACAAAATACGAAATATGCGTGTTTTGATGCGATACTTTTTTTTTTGTACTCTCTAAGCAGATTACAGCGGCGTATGAGTATGAGAGCTTTCAGAATAAGCAAGACATACAGGTCAAACATCCTTTTCAAACAAGCTGACAGGGAACAGGGTCAAACGCGTCCCAAACGTTGTCCATAAGGGTGTAGTATTATATTATATAATATAACACAAAATATCTCGTAAACTTGACTTTTTACTGTTTTCTCCGATGAAATTTTCCGATGCAATATAGAGGATAATGTACGTTTCGTTATTCAAATATGAGCGATTCCAATTGTGTATGTTCCGTTTTGTTAAGCCATCGTATCGTAAATAAGTAAATTTGAATCCTGTTGTAGATCGTAGGGGATTTTCGGGTTGTGTTATACCTTCGGAAAATATTACTAGAAACGTCTGTCTGAATACAATTGATAGAGCATAATCCGAAAAACGTCTTTTATTTTTATCTATCGAATATAAATCATCCGGATGTTGGAATGGAGGTCGAACAGAAGGACGCCAGGCAAATGGTGGAAGTTCCCGAAAGATTTATACACACTTGTACTTGCTTATTATCGCTCGGAAGCATATAAGAAAGAGAAAAATATTTCACACATTTCCTACGTATATAAAAACCGTATATGTGGGTATTTATAATACTTTTATATCATATTATATAAAAAATAATGTTTTCAGTAGAGATTGATATTGAATCAGATATTTATTTGTGACGTTTTAATAAAATTAATAAAAGATAACAGCCCAAACAAATAAAACAATTGTCCAAAAAAAAATAAAGAAAAATAAGATACGTGTCGAAGAATAAATGAATACATTCTATTTGACGCAAACATAAAGTGGTTTCGCACGATCGTACGTACTCGACTAACAAAACAATATCATAAAGATAAAGATTGTACATTTTCAAAATTGGGTCATTCGCAGACGGCGCGAACAAAACAAACATCACTCGAGGCGACGAAACAAATACGAAAAAAAATACAAATCCATTCTCCAAACATCGAATTAATTGAAAACCGATCGAGAAAACAAACATACGACTCGGAAAAACATCCACTCCGTTCCTTATAGGACCGCAAACGGCGGCCTCGAAACGAACGACTCGCATAACTTTTTATACCTCCGAGTGCGCCGAATTTATAATCGCAAAGGGGAAACGGAACACGTATGAGTTTCGCGGGAAACAATTCAAATTCAATTCGGCGCGGGACAGGTCCCGGGACGCGTCGGGGAAAACTCTCCGGCCCCTCCGAAAAGGAAACGAAGGGTCCCTCGATCCTTTCGGAGGATGATTTTCCTTTTTTATTTTATTTTTTTCCCGACTTTCGGAAGGGAACGAATTATAAGACGACCCGCGAGGACTTTAAATCACGCGGTATATCCCGCTGACGTATGGTAATGAGAGTCGCCGATAAGCGGAAGAATTTTTCGCTGTTTTAACACGGACAAGCGCCTGTGGGATTCGACGTATTTTCTCGAAACGTGGTGTAAATTTTCTTTCAAAATATACATATATCACACATGAATATATCGTAGTGAAAAAATATCCTGGATCATTTGTGTGTTAATCGATCGGGTGACATCTATCAGCGGCCGGGACTTGATCTATCTGTCTGACCTGGTGTGAGCTACTTGACAAAAAGATAAACTTTCGTCACTTCAACTTTACGGCCAATATAGAATTGATTTTGGAACTAACCACCTCTAACAAAAAAATGGTCCATAGTTACAACACCTTTGAAAAAGCAGAAGCCAAGGACAAATTCGGACTGTGGCACTAGGGAAAAATATACCAACAAATGATTCTCTACAAAAAAGAGGGGTTCATGAAATATGTACAAATGTCAAAAGTATAATAAAGAAAATTAGATTTGAAATATCTACATCTATGAAGAAGTAAATAAATAGCAAATAATACGAAAGTAGAATGTACAAAAGCAGGGGACAGATAGTATATTACTGTAGAGCAGACAAAAAAATTGTTCGAACAAAAGGTAATCAACAATGTAAATAGGCTCACAAATTAAATGGAAATGTACGAAATTGCCGAACACGAATTCGTATGATAACACCGTACGATTTCGGTATGAAAAGCGGATAATCCGTCAAGTCGTCGCGAGTGTCAAAATTACCGAAGTACACGCAACCTCTTCATGACCCATCAACACACTAATGGGGGACTAATGGGGAAGCTAATGAAGTCAGGAAACGCACTCATGACCAATGTGCGAACTTCGCATCCGAAACTAGTCTGCAAATTCGATTCGTCGAATTAGACGAATTTCGCTTTCACGAATCTACTCTCTGCAAAACTAATAAAAAAGGGATGTCGAATCAAAATTGATTTACTTTGGATGCGAATATTGAAAATATATATACAAATTCATGGAAATGAATCTAAAATTCAATTAAGATGTTTAATATCAAATTTCTTGTATGATATAAAGTCGAAAACTTCGATCGTTCGAATTCAATTAATTGGGCGAATGGCAGAGTTTTTGTACGCTCATCGATTAACCCAATTTGCCTATAAAATTGTACGCTCAGAGGCCAGATATTGCGGTCAATTAAGCTAATGAATCGAAGTAAGCCTCATCAAAATTTAAATCAATTAAACGTTCGCCAAGGTGAGAGACTGGTTATATTCGGATCCGAAGTAGAATGTCAGATTTTACGTTCGCCGGTGAATTCAAAATAGTGTTCGACTTTTATTAACTTGGACGAAAATTTTCTTATACGCGAACGGCAAAGTCTACTCTCGATTTTCATAAAGGCGTGAAATTTATTCGAGAAAAGCCCTCAATACGATTCCGACTCCAAAAATCGTTCCCGAAATCGTCTTCGGAACCTGGTGACCCGTTTCGGGTCGCTGCGGGATTTATACACCGCGTTCCGGTTTTAAATCAGTGTTTCAATTCATGACGTGAACGATTTACGTAATTTTAATGCGAGTATGTAAAAAAACTTTTAATATTTCCATCGTATGACTTAACACATTAAAAATATTGAACGTTTATCAAAAAAAAAAGATATTACGTTTACATACGAAACCCGATATTAATAACGCGTATGCTCATCGCACAAAATAAAAATCAAAACATTAACCTTCCGATATTTTTTTTTTGTGGAGAGAACAAAAGCGACGGAATCCAATCGAAATTTAATGACGCGTTTAGAAATCGGTTTAATATTTCCTTATCTACCTTTTCGGGGATTTTCCTGCATTTTATTGTGAGAGAGGTTCACCTCACCGACAAAGCCTCTCCTCGGTAGCGTCCACTATCGATCGTAGAGCCGAATGGTATATAATACAAATACATATATAAACACACATAAATATAATATAAACGCACATGATATTCACTCGTAGAGAGAAAAGTATAAGCACGCGAAGAAAAACAGCCGACTAAAGCTCGTTTTGTGGAAAAAACAGGAGAGTCGGATTCAGTCCCGCGAGGATCGCGAAGAATGATTTTAATAAACGCATTCTTTGAATGATACCTGAGACCCGACTCTTTGCGATATACGAAATCCTATATAAAGCGGCATTTCTCGACGAGACCTTTTCATTCTGTTTTCCCTTTCTTTTTATTTTTTATTTATTTTTTTCGCTTCTTCGTCTCGAGACGTCTTCGACTAGCTGAAAGTCCGCTGATTAAATTCGAAGAGTGGCGACACTCGTGATGGATGAAGCTCTACACTACATCCGACATTGTATATTTATTATATAAAGTGCTTCAATGAAATGCGATCATTTGAAATGTTTATTATGAGAAAATTAAAAAAAAATACAATGACAATATTTTCTAAATACATTTTAAACGTTAATCAATCTTATCATACATATGTTTTCTGATAGACACTATTGAAAGAAATTCTAGATACTTTTGATAGATACTGTTGAAATTTTTGTAATTGGAGATTGTAGTATCTTTTATTATTTAAAAGTTGATCAAATACAGTTTTTAATAAAGCATTCGACACCAATTTTTTGGAATGATTTCCATGGAAACTGACAACTGTTGAATAATACACTCTTCCAAGAAATATTTTCGTCTAATTGATTTTGAAAAAAAAATTTTTTTGATTAAGAAAAACATCGAGAATATTATATTTTTCAGTAATGGCCGTTTTTGTATTTAATATTTGAATAGAAAAATTATTTCCTGTATGTATTTCATGAACGACCTCCCGATCGAACGTCCATACAAGTTCGCGTGCAATTCGACCGACATTATAAAATCGAGCCCGCATGAATACTTTCGCGCTTAATCCACATAAATCACCGAAGTTCTTTCATTTTGATTCTAATACGGCCGTCCATTGTTTCGTTTGATTTATGATACCACACCGAGACGAGGTCCGAGGAAGAAAGCCTCGTAGAGGCACCTACCTCGCCCATCTTAATCACGTGTGTGCGTTTTCCGTTAAGTTTATATAGGTAAGGTCGATGCAGACGAGTTTAATGATATTGTGCACATTATATTTCAGTGGTGATGTTGTGTATGTTTTTTTATGTGAAAACGTGTAAAATGAAATTTACAATCCCGCAGGTGAAAGTGTGTTCGGTGAGGGAATCACGCGTTGCGAAAGGTGAAGGCTGTGCGTAATGCGTAACGCGTGGCTTTCAAAAAGTTTCAAATATAAATTAATTTCGTGGTGGTGAAAGCTCACATGAGAAATTAAGGCTCGGTTGACGTTATACTATTCAGTTTTCAGAGAAAAAATTTCGGACCACTGATGTGGATTTTCATCATACAAACAATAATAAGAAAATGTATTTTTAATAATGAAGGTCACAAAAAAATCTTATAAAAATTTTGAATATTTAAATAAGTCTCGTTTCGAACGAAAAAAGAAAACCCTAAAGCGAACTAACGAGAAAATAATTATTTTTTTTAATAGAATAACCATCCCCGACGCATAAAAGCGCCGTAAAAACGAAACGCGAACTTATGAATAAGCAACTGTCTTCGCTATGGCACTATTAAAAATTTCCATAGCATTCGCGGAGAGCTCTAACAATTTTCATTACACACCGGAAAAGGCTCAAAGGATATTTTTAATAAGAAACTTTCAAAGGAGTAATCGCCGCCCGTTACTTCGCCGGAGCAGCCGGGATTAGTGCGACCGATAACGACGAGAGAAGGTGACTATAAGAAAAACTACCTCTTTTCCTATATACTAAGGATCATAATTGCAATTAAATAAAAAAAATTGTGAAAGTTAAAAATCAATATTTTGAAATTGTTGGAATATAATATTCAGCTACTACCGGATTTTTTTGAGAATTCAAGAATTCGATTATCAGTTTTTGTATAGTATAATATTAACCCTAGGAATCAGTGTCGGCTGGTAAGAATGCTCACAAGAAGGGTTGCAGTTATAAAATTGATAAAGAAAATTGGTATTAATTGAAAATACATTAAAACCTTAGAGACAGCATGTAATATCAAGAGATATCCGTCTATGAGAGACGATTTATAAAGAAAAACTTTCAATGTTATGAAAAATCTTAGAAATGGAATTCAAATGCTGCAGGATTTGACTCAATTTTAAGGTAAATCTATACAAACGAAAATAATTTAACTCCTAATAAATATGTAGCGTTTTTCCCCCAAGAAAGACGATGAGTTTGAGGTTAAACAAAACGCATAAACGCGGGACCCATTCTACGAGGACAGTCAAAACTATCACAAGCATGGGATCCATCCACAACAGATTTAAAAAAAAAATGAATAAATAACGAAAGCAAAGTATTTCATAAATATATTTTACAATAAAAAAAAAGTTAAATGAAAGACAGGTTTTGGGTACCGCGACAAGTAGAACTATTGCTCTTGCAGCACGCACCACACAAAACGACCCTCAACATCAACAATCAGAATTATTCGAAGAGCTGCAGCCCTGCAGCCCCTTAAGATATCTGCACGATATAAAAACCGTTCGAAGGCCATCATTTACGCCGATACAGAAAGATGCTAAAATTTAATAAATCTCAGGGCAACGGCTCACGTGCTTGGTGCTCGGTGGGCGGTTTTCCCGCCCAACCGCAGACAGTCTTCGACGTCGGCGAAACCAATAACCAACACACCCCGACCGCACGCTCGTTTCTCGCGATATAATCGGATATTTTTCCGCCGACTCGACTGCGATGGAAAAATGCCCGCACACTGCTGAAAATTCCAGGTTATAAAAGTGGCCATTGTGCGCGGTACGTGTATGCACTCGGGATAACGATTGGAAATTGCTCCGAGGTTCGAAGAATTTTTTTTAAAGGCGCAATTATCTGATTGCTTGTGTTTTCGATTTTATTTAGAAATGAATCTTTTTGAATTTCGATCGATTTTAGTTTACTGCTAATTAAGGTATCAAATGAATGCATTTTTCAGAAAGGGGGTCGATAATGAACGTGCATTTAATTGAGTTGAAAAACTGAAAGTTTCATTCAATAAAATGTTAGCAAAAATAACGATGTCGTGTGAATACTCAAATAAATCGGAATCGTGTTTGATGAAAATGTTGTAAACTCGGCTACGTATATAATATTGCGTGCTTCGATACGATTGAAATCGTTTAAAATCACCGATACTTTTCCATTCACGTCGAAAACGTAAAATTCACAAATAACAAATATAAAGTATGAAAATTATGTAATTTCAGCTTCAAACTTCCCCGAACTAAAACGGCGCAATTGAAAACAAAACTATTTTATGCATTCGGTTCAGTCACACCGCCGCTTACAAAAAACTCGACGTATGCAAAGTGCACTATTAAAATTCAAAAAATATAAATCACGCAACGAAAGAAAGAAAACACATGCATTTCGACTTAGCGTATCATTCGCCCTAGCATTAGCGGCACGTACTTGGCGCAAAAATTTCGCGTTTTCTGCTATAAAATTGCACATCTCTAGTGGAAAATTTTTCGAACCTTCACTTACTTCATCGTACTTAGACTTCGTCGAGTTCACGTGAATGAAACGCGCAAATCGAAGAACGCGATAAAAGCTTCCGTGACCGTCCCTAGCTTAGGCCGGTTTACTAAACATCAAAAAACGGACCTCGGCTCTATTCCTGGACACAACCCGCCCACGTATTATTACAGGGCGAATCGGGTCGAGATCTCAGATAGCAGGTGAATCCAATTTGTTAAGTTTTAGGCGGTATCCGCCCACCTATCAAATTATCCTAACGACCGTCTCTCGTTTCGATAGAGCCGTTTGTTTCGCGCCAATATTTTCCATGTATTTACAATGCGATTAATTCCGAAAATGCGGTGACATTCGATTATCCACCTGCGAGCACAAATCAAAAATCCGAATGAAAAAATAATGAAATTTCGAGGGGACAAAGCGCCGAGCGAGCCACTCGGGCGCGGCAGGCGGCTAATTGAAAAATGTAGAAATCCTATCCGATTTTTGTTTTATTATCATTTCAAAATCGAAAAGGTAAATCAGCGAACAAATCAGAATTCATAAAACGGATTAGCTCTTCACGGTTGCCGATACGGCCTGCGCTAATCGAATCTGTTCCGACTGTGAGTTATTCGATTGTGTAGCTCACGTACATATAAATGTATGTAGTAACGAAACTCAGAAGCCTTTCTGAATTGTTCGCCATGTCGAACGATAGCGAAACGTGTAATCTTCCCGGAGAAAGACTCGAAAACGACTTTAATGCGCGCCCCATAATAACTCGAGTGGAATATCCAATTACATTTCGACTAGAAAATCCAAAGGCGCATACCGAGCAAACGTTTCCATTCAATAATCTAATTGGACGGAAAGTCAACAACTCCATACAGTCGATGGAGAATGCAAAATTCAAATTTGAGACTAAATACATACGTTCAGAAGACACAGCTGAATAGTTTTACCTGTAACAAAGAAAAATCATGTTAATTCGAATTAAATATACAGAGAATGAATAGTCTAGGATCTTTTCCGAGTATCGGTTTCAAAGTGAACCGAGTACGTGCTCCAACTGGAAACGTATGAAATCCCTTCAGACTGGCTCATGCCAAAAAGCTAAGATCCTCGGAGGATTAGTGTAGCACATTCGAGAACCGGGCGATCGAGTTCCTTCGTCTGCTTGTCTTTGCGCGGGTTAAGTTCGCCAAAGAAACGAAAAGGCTATCCAACCGAGAATTTCAATTTCGCCGAAACGTCTCTATCCCCGCTGCATTACTTCACTTTTCCTTTAAGCGTATATGAAATGAGGCTGTGTGCGGAATCATTGCGTCGATACGTTCTCGTTTGCGAATCGCGGTCGAAATATAAAGATTTCGGTGTAATATTTGCAAAAATGTACTGTGTGTATGTTCTTGTTGTGTTCGGGGCTTTTATTATAGATTGAGGTTAATAGCGGATTTTCTTTTGCTTCCCGAAATTATTGTGTATAATAAAATGAATTAACTAAAAATATAACAGAAGGTCGCATACAAAATAGTCCTATCGACATGTTGAGACATAAATTTAGATATTTTCTCATATTTTTTCCATATTAATCGAAATTTCGTATATGAAAATACACATTTAAAAATAAATTCGTATGAATACAAAATTGAGGAATCGATAGATTCAGTTAAGATAAATGTGGCTAGTGGGACAAGTGTGTTTAGTTTCAATATCAGAAATCGAGAAATATATCGATAAAAGAACAATCTAATACAAAGACACCTTACTTAATGAGCGCATCAAATAGCAAGTGATTCGCATGATGAGCGAAACAAAATGTAAAAAAATAATTGCTTAACAAACGATGCTTCGAATAACAGATAAAAAAAGAAAATTATTGTAACGTATTTGTGAGATGAGAAAATTATTGTCATGTGAGATTTCCACTGCATCAATACCTGCAATTCATAAAGTTGGGTACAGATGACTTTTTTAACAATTTCTAAGACATCAATTCCATCAACTCTTACCCCTGAAGCAACACTCATCACAGCCGACTTCAGATTCATCACCATCAACACCAATAAACAAAGCCAATCCCCGCTAAAAACCCCGAATCAAAACGAAACTGCCCAATTTCTTTACCGTCACAACGAGTCAACCAGCATCGAGGGCAAATCCGAAGAATAACAGCGCAGTCGAGTCGCTCGTTCCGCTGATCCTTTAAATCGCATCAACACATGCACGGATCATTAGAAACGACCGTTTCCAGGATCGGATCCGATCGTATCCTCGGAGCTGGTCCACTCATCCATTACGTGACAAATCGAGTTGCAGCCGGAAAACGGCGTCCGGAACTCGAGTTCTCGTGATCGATCGGCGCGGCCATTTCTATCGGTGCCACTTCGGAGGGCGTCTGTTTCGTCGATGCCAATGAGGCGGAAACGGATCCTAGTGAACGAAGCTGACTTTTGTCGTGTTTTTTTTTTTTTAGATTTTTCGTTCTGGTTGAGGAAGGTTTGCTTGTGTGGAAGTGTAAGGGAACTGTTTGATTTGGGTGGATGGAATTTTGTGGTTATTTGAGATGAATGCATCGAAATAGGCGCTTACTATTGAGGGCAGATTTGAATGTCGATTTGAATACAATATTGAGGGGAAAAAATGAAAAATTTAATAGAAAGGAAGAGTCACGTTTGTGAAAAATGAGATTCACTCCAGTCTTAAATTGTATAGAAGTCGAATGGTGTTCCGAATACATCCCGGAAAACTGTAATTCGCAATAATTTTACTGATTAATTTAAATGTACAAGTACAAATGCAACACCTGTAGTTTCGCCTAGTATTGCTGGTACCCGACTAGATCTGCCTAATGAGCTGACATAGAATGAGGTACATGTAACAAGCAGGATGACGTTTCCCTACGTAGTACAAAGAAATCGACCCTAATTAACCCTTTTTACTTCCGCATTGAATGCAACTTGACAATCTTTGATTCACACACCTACATTCGTAAAATTTTCCTAAGTCAAAAGAATGAATTTCATACACTCTCCATACCACACAAATACCAAAACATCAAAATTTTCACTAAATACCCACTCGATCTACATAAAAACCTCCAATTTGAAACTCTTCCAAAACCCAAAACCTTCCAACACATCCATTATATATGTAAAAATACATTTATGTTTCTTCAATTTAATTCTACTGCGCTCTAGACCGCGGTATTAGTTCCTTAATATCACGCCACGAGTGGTGGCGCTGTCGGCAGTTGAATGGAAAAGTCATCGATCTATGATTCATATTCAGTCAGTAACGTGCTGACCGTGACATTACACATTTTGTTGAGAAGGAATTGTTAATTTAAGAAATAGACTTTTAATGTCGTTTCTTTATTTACAGGTAAGATTAGTTTAAAAGTAAAAACTAAAATGTAACATTGTTCATGTAAAACTTTAAAATAAAATAATCTTTATTTACAGAGCAACGAAATTGTTTATTTCATTATCCACAATTCCTAAATAAAACTAGAAAAATTGTCTTATATATATATATATATATATAACACGAATGCATCGTCTAATATCCCATCGTTCGATCGGTGTGGTCAAGTGCGGCACCCCCTCGTGAGACGGGCTTCGGTCACGCGCCGTTCTTCACACGGAATTTCAACGCGGTCCAGATACGCCGACGTCAAAGCCCCAAAGCCCAAGTGTTTCACACTATAGAATGCACTTTGTGATCGTTTGTCGATAGGCTTTTATGTCTCTGTGTGTGTATGTGGGACTGAAGAGTGTGAATTTTTCTCAGTCATCTCATTTTTCTCGTCCGGATGCTCGTTTGAGACGTTTGTGGCGCTTTTGAATTTTTGAGTGGACGTATATTAGCAATTTTTATTTTTTCAAAAAAATGTTTGAAATGATCTATTAAATATAAAAAATATATATTTCAAGATAAATGATACCCATTTAAATCGAATATTTCGAAAATTTTATCAAACCCTACTCATTTTTCAAATCATACTAAACGGTTTTCATTAATTTTTAAAATATTTATTGTAACTTGAAATGAAAATAATTTAATTTTAATTTGAAATTAAATGTATAATATAAGATGATTATGAACGTATACATAGATTGTGCTGAAAAAATTCATACCAGAGTTATGAAATTCAATACTAGAATAAAGAAAAATAACGTAAGCGGATATGCACTCGAATAATCGAATCTCACAACGTACATACATACATTGAACAACGGTGTGCAAGCGAAATAAAAAAAAATCTTTCTGTTTTAATTTCAATTTGAAAAACACACTAAAAAGCTTCTTCCAACAATATTTTTTTCATATTTTCCTAGCGGAGTAAAAAAAATGTACAGTTGCAGTGCATTTTAGAAACAGTCCCAAATGCCGTTTTAATGTTTTTTTATTCATAAAAAACGTTGAACTGAACAGTGGTAAAAAAGCTCTCAAATATGCAACCTCTGGTGCTTCGTTCGGTACACGTGTTACGTTCATACATAGCACTAATAAAACGTCGTTTTAACGTATTTGGAATTTTTATTCACAAAGTAAACAAATTAAAATTATTTAATTTCATTTGTGAATGCATAATTAGTAAATTTAATATTTTAACATTTCTTTATATTATATATGTAGGTCGGTAGCTTCATTCGATTATTTAGAAGGTTGTATACACAGAAAGCTTTCTTTTCAGGCAAAATCTCTGAGAAAACATTATTAGACACTTTTGCAAGCTAACATGCCAAACTTTGTAATGTAATTTGAGATCATGAACACGATATCTAGCATATACAGGAAAATCCTAACTCTCAACATACATCGTCAATGCAAATACGCAATATATTTTTTTACGAAAAAAATAAAATAAAACTTAACACTGAAAAGAAAATAGGCTATTTTATGATAAAATATCTCACAAACTATGATAAAATTAGTTCTATGAGCTAAAATGAAAGTTCTTAAGCACAAGTGTATTATATTAAGGAGTGAAACGTACAAAAAAATATATAATACGAAACGAAAAAGAGAAAATTGAAAACATCAACTTATGCGACGAGTGAGCACAAATCTTTAGAGAAAAACACGACGAGAGGGAAAACAAAAACAAAAAAACAAAAAGGTGAAAACGAAAATTTCGCATGACTCGAAAAGGCTAAGTGACAGCCCGAGTAGTGCGATAAAAGGAAAATTAGAAAAACAGTGACATCCAACGAGAGGAAAGCGACGCGAAGGAAAAGACATTCTTCACAGACTAACAGAGAGAGATATACATGATTTACAACAGCTTTAAATGTAAGCTTCGAACGCATTTATTGCTCTACAAAAATATCTATAATATTGTATGTATTACATAAAATGCGAATTTGTTGCGTAATTTCGCGCTACACGCGCTTTTATAAATAACGCCCGTTTAACGTTTGACAAAACGATTCGAATGATATGCAAACAAATTTCACTATGGATATTAAGTGTCCAAACAAACGATACGATACGATACGAGAAAATTTACATTTTCGCGTTCGAAACTAATGTATTTTCGCGTATGCGAAGATGCTAGTACTTCACGCGATATTAAGCTAATGCTGGGTGAAAATAAATGTATCCAGTCTAATTGGCCAATGATATGTTTTCGTATTAAACTGAACTACAAGGAAATATGAATTTAAAAAAATGATAAATAAAATGGAAAACCTCTTAAATATTCAATCGAATATCAAACGGACAAACATTAGATACAAAATATATGAATAGTGTGTCCGTGACACTCTCTACTATCGCTCGATGAATTATAAATTTCCTTCGGAACAGGCGACCATTGATCGCGTACATCGGACAACAATAAGGCTAAACTACAGTTCAAAATTTTCAAAACTACAACCATTAATGTGAATATAAATGAAAAACGATAAAGTATAGAATGTTCCCAAAATACTATCATGAAATCGAAAGGCAATTATTTTGGAAACGCACACATAAAAACTATGTAGGAGAAAGATAATCGATATTTAGCATCTTCATTCAGACGAAAATAAATACTTTCACAGACCCTAAAACGACCACACAACCCTTCAACGAATCATATTTATTTGCCGAACGAAAAAAAGTGTCTATATTCTCGAAAAGAACGACAAAATAAGTCGGTCAGTCTGTCGATTCGCGTCTAGGGCACATCACTTTCGGCCCAACCTCAAAGCACTGATAAAAAATAAGTGCGCCGCCATAAAAAGGGCCAACTTCCATTGTTTATCGCGAGACATTCGACGAAGCGACCGTTTGTCTCCACTATCTGTCTTAATCCCCGCCACGATAGGACACAAGGCGGAAAACTCACGTTTTCGCCGACGAAAGACGCGTTTTCACGTTCTTACATTTAAAATTAACATTTATCTGTACTAACTCAAATGGAAAAATATTACTAAGAAATCAATAACAACTAGATTAGACACCTCTCTTGAATCAAATGGATCAAATATTCTGAAGAAACGACGAGCCTCAATATCAGTTAGGAAAAACGACAAGTGACTGTCCAAGATAGGACTCGAATCCCTGCATCCCAAGGAATGCTGAATCGACACGGCATGCACGAACGCTTTATACCACTACACTATCGACTGTCTTAAGTCTTCGTATGAACCTAGTTATCGATAATTCAAAGACTCGCAATCAACGAAAGCTATTTATCTAAAAAGAAAGCGGATAGTGAGCACACGACCGAACCGGGAGTGCGCCCGGGAAATTCGCGTCGGGGAAAACTCGTCCCGGGAAAATCGCGCAAGGGGAAAGCACCAGCGGAGTGCTTTTGACGTCACGGCCCTCGGCCATAAAGACATTCCTGCGAGTAATTCGAGAGATACTTGCGCGACGAATGGGCCACGCCGAAGCAATTCGTACGAAACGAGATATCCGCGGGCGCTAATGAAACGCCACGCTTTTGTTTAACCTTTTAACGGTCCGGGGAGCGCTTCGAATTTTTCAAAGCGAACCGACGGACGTTTGCTAGATTGAATTTTTGCTTTTTTTTTTCGCCTATTGCATACAAAACGTGTCGAATTATTTACGAAACGGAATTAAACATTTAATCTAGAAACTTGTGTTGTTATTTTTCTGTTGTTCTAAGCTTGATATTCTCGAACCGCTAGCATTACTGAATCATTTACACAAAGTCGAAATAAAAATATTTACGGACGCTAACAACGCGAGTTGCTCGCTCCTCGACGTAAAAAGCACGCAGCAAAGCCCCGAAGCTTTGTACCAGCGAGAGCATTGTTAATGATGCGGTACAAAAGCCTTCGAAGCGGCCTCCGGGGATGACTCGTGTAACTTTGCTTTCGATAATTACTACTACACACTCCGACAAACATTTTTATCATTACGTACTTTGCGCAAACACGAGACCTAACGAGCTAAGAGCAGAAATTGGCCGCGTCCTTAATCGAATGAATCATGTATCCAGATTTAAATTGGGCTTTGTGGGCCTTCGACGTGTCTACAACGTGTCCTTTGCCCTCTCTCGTTCCGTCTGTCTCCCAGTCTCCCAGTCTCCCAGTCTCCCCTCGTACCACTTCCGGTTCTGTATATACGACAATTCAATTAAGCGTCCAGGTTAACTCGGTGTATTGTCGCATAAGCAGTCAATTAAAACGGAGACGGGCGTATACACGAGAGGCCGATTCAATTTGCAAATTGGAGTGAGTTCGGCGATTAATATTCAACGTCCGACATCGATACGACGTGAAAAAATTGCTCGGGCTCGTCAAAAATTAAAAATTTACTCATTTAAAAAAAATCGATTTCAGTCTTATTAATGCACGTATATTTTCGAAAAATAAATCGGATATTTCACTATATGAAAGTCTCGATAATAATTCGGTTTGATTTACTATCTTCAAATATGATTGTAACGTCGACCTATTGATCAAAGATCAATTGGTTTCGCTTAGTGACCCGTTCCAATATACAACTCAGCGATGATTTATCGCCATATCAATCGACATATGAAACAGATCGTTTCCTTTAAACTATAACCGATCAAACATAATACATACGCGAAGCGTGTCACAGTATATCTACAAAATATACTTTGTATACAAATACGTTTGGATAAAAACAAAATAGCATTTTTCAAAACTGATTTACAAGATCGCACGCTACACAACCGACGATCCGTGTACGCCGATAGAAAATTCGCATAAAAAACAATACGCGGACATAGAAAAATCAAGTCGTAAAGTGTCGACGTCGTAAAAGCGGAACGTCCATAACGTAAAAAAAAGCGATAAAAATGTTAAACAAAGAAACTTTTCGCGATCGATCGATCAAACGCTCGAACGGAAGGAACCCTAATTAAATTTGAATAACAACGGCGTCGGGACGCTGGGGGCGTATAATACGAAAACCCACCCCAACAAAACTACGACCTCTGTACATACATATGACGACAGAATAGGCCAAGGGGATCAAGTGACATGTTTGTCGAAATTAACTTAAATCCAAAAATTGTTTCTATATTCATATATTCATGTACTCAATGGGGAAATGACAAACGATTTCAGAACCAGTGCTTGAGATGCATCATCAAATCACATGTCTCCTTCCCAATACAATGCATGTTATTCTCAAAATCGCTGCCATTTCACTTGAACCATTTGGTCTATTTCGTCGTCGTGTAATATACAATACATACATCAGTGCGAGCGACGCAATTCCCGAGCAAAAAGCGGGGTCTGAGCCCGTTTCGTCTTCGGCACCCGAAAAGTGGCAAAGTCGGAGGCATCATTGTTCAAGTGAGATATAAAGCCTAGCTCGACTCGCCATAAACTTTGCTAGGAGCCCGAAGTCTGAGGCTAAATTGTTTGGCTGAGCCCAAACCACGCTTCTTTTTACTCTCGAACGTCCGTCTAGCGATAAACGCGCTTGTGAATCAAGTGTATAGCTGGATTCACACGGCTTTGTCCGTTTTCGATCCAAAATCTAGACATTCCATTAAGAATCGAATAATTTTTCAAATTTTCTTAAGCAATTTGAAGATTTTTACATGCCAAACGGTGACATCTTGTATGCGAAATAGATAAATAGAGCATTTGAGACAGAGCACGATATAGTGCTAATGCAGAACGTACAATCCCGTGTGAACGTTTACTTGTACAGTCCCGTACAGTCATCTATGTATTAAATGTGGGAGCATTTATCGCGAGATTAATTAGGGGTGGCTTTTTGAAAATTTTGATAGCATTTAAGGGCCGCTTGAAAAATCGTGTACATTTTTTTAGCGAGCAGACGTTTGCGATGTCGTAATTGAGTAATAAAAGGCAATTATTTCTCGTTTATTCCGCTGCGAAGCGAGCCGAATGAGGAATTTATTAAAATTTCAGGTTTACGGGGATCGCTCATGCGAAAGTCGTTGTTTGCATTATTTTTATTGTGATTTACGAAGTTTTTAATGAACACCGTCAATTTTCCATGTTTTTTTTTCTTCAAGCCGTGCGTTCTAAAAATGAGAACGAACAAGGCTAGAATTAAACCTTTATTACAATAACGATAGACATACTCATTACAGAGTGGAAACCCATAATCCCGCTTGTTACATGCAACCCATTACATGCCAACGTAACCGGGTCGGCTTAGTCGAATACCGCCAACTCTGAGCTAAACCGAGAACGCCATATTTACATTAAATTCGAAATTTATAACAATTAACAACATCGAAACTGAAATGCAGATGATTTTCCAAGAACATATTCGAAAACATAAATTTACCAAACAAACATGAGTCTATGTTTTTGTACGAGAAAGTAAACATTTTGCGAATGAAAAACATTCTATTTCTGAAAATATTTCATTTTGTAAATGTTATGAAAATAAAAGTTTCTGAATTGTATGCATAAACTTGACTGTTCCGAACGACATCGATCGCTAGCATTTACCCGGCTCTTTAGAAAAGTAGCATATGGAAATGTCATTCAATACTGACATGCACTCAATACTCGACTTGATATACCACCTGAAATATCATAGAAAAACGAATTCACTCAGTTATGAAAATGCAACCGAAACATAAACTCGAAAACATAAACATTTCATACGTACAAGAAGAACTCTCACATTACAGTAGAATTCTCACGCACCATCGAAAAAATACGGACCTAACTAGCGAAAATTTCAAACTTAAAAATAAGGTCAACTATTCAACAATCAAGTGGAAAACTTTTAGCCATTAGAATAAATTCTAAAAAATGTCCGAAAAAATAAAAGTATTCGAGATTAAGGAAGCATGAAAAAAAAGATGACGGCTGACTCCAACCTATACATAAGCAAATTTAGAGCGATTAATTCATAATTCTAAAAAAGAATAATAATTATGAAACGTGTTTTCATATAAAACGTATAAAACGATTTTCCGAGTGATAAATTCCATTAACCATAGAAGCCCTAAATCTATGTCAGACGTCATCACAATGTTAAATCATTAAGATATCGATATGAATCAATTATAATGCATTTGAAATCTATTCAGTTTCAATCTAAACTATTGAATGTGAACATTCTTGCCTGTTTTTTTTTCAACAAATCACAAAAATCAGTCAAATTTCAAATACATTCGAACGGTAACCCTACTCGAAACAAACCCGACTGGAAACAAACAAACGCCACTCGAAGCCCACGATCCTCGAGCACGCCGAACAATCCAACAAGCATCCGACACGAGCCCTCATTTTTCAACATCCAACCTCTCCGGACTTCCCGGAGAACGATCCCGAACATCCGGCTCCCAGGACCATTTAATCAAGTACCATAATAGCTACGACCTAAGCGCAAACACACACAATACGACATGAATAACCATTTTAGGGTCGGCGATCGTAAAACTTTTGCCGCGAAAGTGCAACGGCCATACGCGAAATTATTTACTAGCGACGTTAATGGCCCGCACGCCGCGCGGTAATTAAAACGGAAAAATATATACCTATGAACAAACATAAAAAATATATAAATAGAGAACAAGAGTACACACGAAAGCAGTCGTTGAATTCTTTCGGTGAGTTATGCGACCGCTTCGAAATGTCACTGAAACGGCCCTAAAATGCACGCTGTGCCACGCCAGTGTTCTCTTCTGCCACTTTTACGTGTGTTCGGGTAAAATATGCATGTAAAAGAGCATATACGTACAAGGGGTCGTCGAAAAGTCCGGAGCGAAATGCGAATGTGTTGCGCCGAGGAACGTATCGAAATATGTACGGAGGTACTTCGAAAATTGCGAACGATATATCAAACGCGAACGTTTCGCTAGCTATGTAATAATAAGTTTTTTTCTAGTCGAGAATAATTGAAATATGAGGTTTTCTTTTGATCGAAATAAATATGAGTTTTTTTCGTAGCTGTGTTAATGATTCGTGCTGTTTTGAAAAGTAGGTTTGTGCATTCGATTCAGATTCATTTATTTGTTTTCGCGTGTGAAATATTAATCTAATGCAAATTCACTTTAAATGCATAAAAAAATTGCCTATATTATTTTCGAATAATTTATCAAAATCTTCATAATAAAAGAAAATTGCACACAAATATAATATTTCCATTTAAAAATACTTACAATTAAAACCGGTATTATTATCAATGGTTGCACTTCTAAACGACGGTTTTGCAGTTCTAATAAATTTTACTGCTGATTACTAACACACTATTGAAAAATCGAATCATAAATATCTCAATCGAATCGATAATAAAAATTCAAACATTTTTATTACATCAACAGTCAACACCAATCCGCACAAAATTGAAACCACTTTCCCCAGACGTGTTCAGACGAAACGCGAAAACGGAGCCGACGGCGAACGGAACGAGCTACGAGCGAATTTTAAAAAACGTAAATTCAACAGTTGATAAATATTTCAGCCGCAGATCGCAGACAGCGACCGAAACTCGTAAAGTCTCCAGACCTGGAAAAATCTTGGTGGAAAATGCAATCCGGAGTCTGAAAGGGAGGAGCGGCAGCACACCTCCGACCTCATAAAGTGAACACAAAGGAAATGTTTAATAGGTAGAGTCGCTCAGTTCGGTAAGTGGCTTCGGCCCCGGGGCCAACTTTCGGAACTGGAAGTTCAACACCGAAACGACGAATTATAACGACGAGCCAAGTGGCTATTTAGCAAGGGTCGTAAGAAAATCTAGCGGATAATATTTAACGGCTCATCCCTTGCGCCGCTGCGACTGTGCCAGAGACTCGTTTATTAGTGGCGTTCGCAAGTGGGTCAGATTCGAAATCGTCGTAAACAAAACTACAGCCCAAATGTGTAATTCTGTTAAATATTATTAACGAGGTTTTCGAATTATTTCATAAAAATTCAATTAATTTCAATTCCAAATACACAACAGGGACGACATCTGAGAGAGTACATTTGAATCCTCAAAACGTTCTAAATTACATTTAGCTTTCTAAAGCGATCTATTTCGAACTGCGCCTTTTTAAAAGAAGCTGATATTAAATTTTGGATATATAAAATTTTTCATTCTTGATTTTGCATATTTGTAGAAAAAGTGTTACTGCTACAAAAGTTATTTAATTTGTCTGAGATTCTTGTTTGTTTTAACGTAATTAAAAAAATTGCGAAATAACTATTCACATTCTGACTAAGAGACCCTAGTTATTTGTGCACGTACTGTTCGTTATTCGAAAACAAATAAATACTGGTCGAAATTATGTAATAGTGAATTTCTCGGAGAGTTGGCTCGCGAGCCGGACGCTCAATTGAAATAAAAAGTTCAACAGAGCGAGCTACGAAAAAATAAGTAAAATGTGCAGAAATGGTTAAGCGAAAAGTCCGCTGTGAAGAATGCAACTTTCGTTGAGCGTAACTAGCGAATGGACGAAAAAAAAAACAACACACGACCGAAACTAAATACGAATTGTTGCCAAGCTTTTGCGAAGGAGAGCTTTCGAAAAAAGAAAACTACACACGTATTAGGGGTGTTGGTTACGCTCGAATATAGGCACGCGAATTTGTTTATTGAGCGCGAAAATCGCTAAAAAAAATACGGTAATAATCGTGAATTTTCCAACGTACGAAAATGTCTTACTATTTTCGGGATACGCGTTCAATTTTTTATCGCGTAACAATTCTGTCAAACATAATGAAATACGCTATGATTAATTGTGATGTTGTCTGAATAATTTTCACGGCAGCGAAAGTCCCAAGAAAAAGTGATGAATTATGGGGCGGATGCGCGTATTTTTCACGACTTTTATTTCCACAGGACTAATTGCGAACGAATTTACATTAAGCATATTAAAAAATTCCCAAAAGAAAAGCGCGATTATGACAGATTCAAATATAATTGCGCGAATCCGTAACATAAAAATTTTCATTTGAAAAACCTTCAAATATTACAATTTCATCTCACATATCAGATTTTCCATATTATGTATGACTAATGTTGCAAAAACTTCATCATTTGTTACAAAAATATAATTTCAGTTGAAAATAATTAATTTTTATATCATTGGAAGTTAACACGAGGATGGTGGGTTTTTTTTATGCAAGATTAAACTTATAACGAACGAACACAAAATTTTTGTGCTGTGTATCGTTTTGGGGATGTAAGCCGCTGGCTTAAATGTAAACCTATTAATAAACCTACAATTTGTTCGATCATCATTGAAATTCTACAAAATTCAAAATTCGTGAAATGTGTGAACTCAAATACATTCTAAATCCTAACAAGCAAGATCAATCGCTCGTTTCGGTCGAATTCACGCCATCACAGACGAACAAGATCACCATGAAGTTTCTCTCGAATCGCCTAATCTTTCACGATGAATTTCCTCTCTGGGCTGTTGTCGACGAAACGAGCGACTAACTTCTTATCGCTCGGAGCCGAACAAGACTCGCAACTGCGCTTAAACGTTTTACGCGAGACATCACAATAAGGTCACGCGAATGCTCACAACACACACATGAACCGAAGAATGTACGAATGCCTTTGTAAATTTGCGAAATTAAAATATCAAGCGGGGGTCGCGTGTCTTGTGGCCATTTTTCACGTATCCGCTGCAGAAATCCAAAACCGCGAAACCTTTCGAACGCAGAAGCACCCCGGAAAATTATAAGAAGGAACGCGACATCGATCAGAAATGAATAGATAGATGTTCGTGTACGCTTCGAACGCACGACACGATATAAAGTTGGAAAAAGTCTTCTTTCAGAAGTGAGGGATGATCGGTGAAGTCGCCCGAAGGTCGTAATCTAAAATAAAATCCATTTATCAGTTGGAAAAGTGTATTAAATGAATTCGATTATGGAACGTCCTCGTCTCGACTCTAGTGTGTTGTGTTCGCAGAACCAAAACAAATATTTCGCTCAAATTCGCAGCCAAAAAGTTCACGTTTTCGCTTACGGTTGTATAATACGTATACGGTGCAGAATTCAAAATTGGCAATAGATTTGATTAGATTTAGTTTGAAACAATTTATCAAACGTGAGCGAAATGCGAAAATTTCGCTATACGTTTCGATGTGAAAGTTTGGAATACATTTTCTAAATGAATTATACGAAAAATATTTTTGACTCGATGCGAAATAATTCTATAGAGCCTATTCATTCTAATTCATCTCAGATGAGTTAAATAAAAATTTCAATAGGTAAAAAATAATAGATCGTACATCACGAAGACGTCCAAGCTTTAAAAAGGGTCACAAAAATTTTCGAGGTCACCATATTTCAAGAAAAATTTATTCCATTTTTAGAACAAATGAATTTTTATTTTTACGATTTACTTACTTCGACAATGCGAAGCGAAAATGCATACAAAAAAAAAAGGGCGGAAAAAATCCACATTCGCGATTCACGGCTTTCGTGCGTGAATCGCGCAAGAGTCTAGAGCTGTGAATTCATGAACACGCCATTACAACTATCAAAATCTATAGAAAATAAAACAACACAAATTCTGATTAAGCAAAAATAGCAACTCTTAGCAGCTGATTCAAACCAATAGAAATAACAAGACTTCCTCAAACAAGAAACATGAATTTTATTCAACGCAGAATTTTTCGAAATACGAAACTCCACCGTCGACACTTCAATACAGACGGATAATAAAAACACACACATACATACACGAACATCCAGAAAAGACAAGACAAACTTGTACCGTGTCGTGTTCTAGCCCCGTTTGAAATTCGCGCCACGTTCTAGTCGGCGCGCGCCGCGGCACCGTAAAACGTATGGCGCCAATTTCGATAATTGGAACGGTAGCGTTTTCAGAAACGGACTCCGTTCGCATACACGTGTAGAAAATTGCTATACATGTATGGTTTAGTGTAGTCCTTTCTGTGCTGTATGAGGGTGTTTGTACGTATTCACTTTCGCTCGGTTATAGCCGGAAAAACGAACGCTGAAAAGTTTCAAGGCTGTGAGAAAATGGTGGTGTATGTCTTTTTCATAAGGTTTTTATGTTGTAAATTTGTGCGTATAAATGAATTTTTAGTTTGAAAATATTTTGTAGTGTTCGTTGATGACTGGAATTGATATGTTAGAGATCAGAAGTATTTTCGAATATGGATATAGGAATAACGTTCAGTAATATGAAGGTTCGATGAACGATTTTCCGATGTATAAGAGACAAAGCGGCGGAATCATTTCGGAGCTTTTCGTTCACTAAATTATTATTTTATGTTTTGTTGAACTTCATTTACATTTTTACAGCGATGTAAAATTCCGACTCTCTCTCGTAGAATTTTACGATAACGTCCGAAGGAAATCGTGTTCGAAAAAATTATTACCCAATAGTTTCAACGTAACAATCGCACGTAATGAAGACGTTCGTATCAAATTACGATAATGTAATCGAACGAAAAAAAAAACTAACTAAATTCGTTGCTTTTTCTTACCACAGTCGACGTGTATCTAGCGTAGTTTTTCGCTGAATTTTCCCAGCGAAAAGATACACAATCATTCGAAAAGGAGCACGGAGCATATTTTCGTACATTACTGTCATTTTTTAACACGGCTATTTCCTTAGGATACACGCTGGAAGCGAGAAAAGAGCGCCGACCGTAAAGCAAAAACTTGAAACGCGCCCGAACGCCAAATGAGCGTATCGCGTGCCGACTGTTTCAGCTAGTTTTCCGTATTTCAGCTGCTCCACAACCACCCGAACATGAGAGGGAGAAAACGAGATCCTCTCCAATTGAAGATAGAGAAGACAAGATGCATGTCTATGGTGAGAGCTTTGCGTAAACACCACAACTTACAGAATACAGTTTCAAACAATATGAGAGTGCAACCCCGCTGTATCTATTATATCAGCCAGACGCTGCAAGTGAAAATTCTTGAACAAAGCATTGCATAATGGAAGTATTCACACTAAAAACGACTAAATTAATCAGCGATTGTACAAGGAATTTAACTTATACTAAAATTCATCCAAATATAGAATCATTTGAAAAATTATAAATTGAATACACTTCAGGTACTCATAGAAACGGATTGATGTCGCAGCAGATATTATTTTTTCTAAATATTGAGGAAACATTCAACATTTCTTTGTGAATCCATAACATTCACACATTTCTAAAATTCAAATAAAAACGATCATAAAAAACCAATTTCAGTACAAAAATTACAGAAGACAAATGAAACCCATTTCAACGATACATTTTCTTACTGATTCATTCAATAACCCCAACAGCATAACACGATATTATGAAAAATACTCCCGCCACAATATCAATACGTTTCTAGGTACACATAATAAAATCTATACAATCCAAGTGCATACTGAAAGCACAAGTGCATCGCAAAACACAATACGAACCGCGATAAGAACAATAGTCAAAGTGTGCAATCTCGCGCCACGTGAAATATCTATATCAGATACGAAGAAAGAATTTCAAAGCGGTGTAAAAGGCAGAGTTTACGGTGCTAGCGAAACGATTTTAAACAGACGACTCGAATAAAACAAAAACCCGGCTAACATTTATCGATAATTTGTAGCGTGTTCGAAAATAGTGCTATTCCGTGATGTCGGACGTCACGAATAATTGCCACGCCCACGCGACATACTCCAGAGTTTATTTCTTTTTCCATTCCATATAAAAATATAAAGTATATGTGTGTGGATTGGTGTTTCAATCGAAATCGTACAATAAACAGACTAACCGTTCTGTCACTCGAGCGAATTCCTAACGACTACGGAATCGTTCATTATAAAAATCAGAAGTAATAAAATTATGTAACGTTTTGATCAATGTAATACGTTTAAATGAAAGTTTTTTTGAAAAATAAAATATATATATTCCTTTGATGTTCTTGGATGAAATTGAAAGACCTTTCTGAAAATTTTGCAAAGTAAGCTAGCTGGTTTCAACTCGTCTTGTATTTTTTCAACATTTCATTCGTTACGAACGTAGAAGTCTTATTTCTCCGAACAGTTAAGATAACTTTCTAAGAAAATTTATACTAAGGTGGTTTCCTTTTTCATCAAGAACGAAAAAACATACAAATCGAAAACGAAACACATTCTCAAACAATTCATACTAACGAATAAATTGAATTCGGCACAAAAAATCCATTGTTATGTCAAACTACACAATACAAAAACCAATAACAATAAACCAATTAAACACAACAAACACACAAAAAACCACCATAAATACCGACAATCTGCGGCACGGCGAACAAGAAACGACCGATAAACTATCACTATAGTACTACACACGACTTGGACGTCGACAACGACGATTCAACCTCAAATTGAACGTGCTTAATGAAACAATAAATCGCGAAATATGGCGATTGTTCGCGGTTTCGATTATATTCGCGCGACTACGCCCCTGTGCACAATGGGCGTAGCCGATAGCGTAGACCGGCTCGTAAATAAGGCTTCGCGGGGCACAAAAGATCACACCGTTGATACGGGGATGTTCTTTATAACGCCGATGGTGTAAATTGCATCGAGGTATACATAATATGACCATTTTTTGATTTTTTTTTTTTTTTGAGAAAATGATGGAAATTTAGACTTTTTCGTTGAGAAATGGGGTGGTAATAAAAAATAAAATTGGTATAGAAATATTTTTGATTCATAAAGAGAAGCTTTATATAGATTCTATGAAATTTTGTAGAAATGAAGTGTAAATATTGACGTGTAATAGTTGTGAAGAAAGAAAACGCAACCCTCAATGTATTTTCAGTTCCAAAGTGTAAAGTAAGATATAACTTATTTGTTCGGCGCAGTAACAAATTAATATTTTATATTAAGAATTTTAAGATATTTTCAAAGGAATGAAGTCGAATTAATAATATCGCTATACATTAGATTTATTATTATTGAATCTGTTAAAAAAAATTGGCTAAATTACTTAAATAACTTATTTTGTATCATCTCAAATATCAAACGATCTTAATTAAAAATCCTGTAATACATGAATGAAACCTATGCGAACTTGTATCATTTTATTTAACAGTAGATATTTTTTTCTTCTTCTTTCAATTCACGATTAACAATTAAAAATACACAAAACTTCTCATTTTAAACTTCGAATTAAACTGCATTTACGAACATGCAAAAGAATATAGAAATTGAAAAAAAATCTCTTAAATGAAGCTCGTATGGCCACTGAAACTGCTATGCACGAAAATTCGACTAATACCGATGGAAATGAATATAAAGGGTTGTGTGGAAAATTCAAAGAATGTCTTGTGTATATGTAATCGGTGTTCGTTTCAAATGAGATTATGTCGGATTATGTATGTTATGACTTGTATAGAAATATGTTATTTTTATTTCATAAGAAATTCTCCCCTTCGATATGTAATAGTCGATTCTCGTTAATCTGGGTCGATTGAGGGAGGGTTTAATTGAATTAACGGAAATCCGTAGATTACGATGTTCGGAAGGTGAAAAAAAAATGTATGTAATACGTAAGTATTAAGATTTTAATAAAAATTAATTCATTCTACGAATATCAAATGAAAATTCACTTTGCATTTAATTCTAACGATAAGTGAATCATATCCTCGGTTAACAAAGTTTCTATCTAAATTTTCTAACATCTTTCACAAATCCAATATAATGAAATAACTCCGAAAACATTGAATATACATAACTTAAATTATACATCATCACAAAGCAATACAAAATTTATTTAAAGATTATTCGATTAAAATGTAATCACGCAACAAAACTCCGAGGCGTCTTTTACCGAACTAACTACACGTAATACAACAGAACTCAAACGGAAAACGCTCATCTCCAAAATCCAATAACTCCACGAAAAACAAATGCAACAAAGTATCAACACCACAATTAAACGAAGCAAACGTGCATGACAAACTATCTAAAAAAAAAAAAGAGCTAAAATGGGTCAGCATTTAATGCTGCGATGCACGCGAAGGATTTAACCCGCCATTACGTTATGCACACACAGGATCGTTCAATGCAAGCCGATCGTCAAACACGAAAGAATCGTCACATCGTTACCAATATCTCAATCAGAATGTGTCAATTGGGGTTCATTCAACGATTCATACTCGTACTTCAAGAGAGTACACTATTATTACACGGAACTATATCAGTGGTCTGTCTCATGGACACTATTTTTGCATCTATCTCACGAATCCCAATATCACTCAATCAATATACAGATTTATTGCTCTTAATCTTTTGATAAAAAACCTAGACTTCAAATAGAAAACAGACATATCCGTGTGAACTGGGCCTCAGAGTTCATGAGCCCGAAGCATCGTAAAGGGATGTCTCGCATCTCCAGAGCCTTTAGGGCTGCTGGGAAGTCCTTAGCAAGGGAAAATGGGGGCCCAGACGAGACGAGGCCCCAGACGGCGCCGGGATGGGGGCGCCAAGGGACGCCAATGCATTAGCCCGGGGCTGCGCCCCCCGTCGGGGGCGACTCGACGCACTCGAGACGTAATATATGATATAACGAGTTCGAAAACTGCACTTAGTGGCGTCCGGATGGGCCGTGATGAAAATATGAACGGGGTGATGTGGTAATAGTTTGATGGTGGTCGGTTAAGGAGTGCGAGTTTTCTTCGGATTTTCTTTTAAAATTCATATGTATGAATGAATCAGATGTTGGCAATCAATTCAATTATTTACTGGAATATTAAACGAAATTTCAACTGAATCGAAAACCGAAAATACAATCAGTGTACGTACATAAGCGACGCGGGAGAAAACCACATTTTCATTAACCTTAGCTCGCGTAATCAATTTATAACCAATCCCATTTTCTCGCAAGGACGACGAGGCACTACCATAATTCAATATATTCCACACAGAGGATATCCGCGATTTGATACGATTTCAAAAAATTCATCTAGCAAAAGTAATCAGCCGTTCCGACGACGTCGACAGTAACGGCAACATTACTCCGCTTACCGCACGACCGCATCTCCTGAAGGCTCCACTCAGCCGTTACCATTCTCTTCATCTTGATCAGTTTTTCGCAACATTTTCAGTTTCATAAACTACCTCAATTTTCACAAATATAAAATCTGATGAGACTAAACCATATTTTTAATCAGATTGCAACTTTCTTATGAATAGTTATCTGACAGCTATACCCATAGTGGTAAATGAATACTGTATCACGACATATGACAATAGAATTGCGTGATATTTTTTTCAAAATTGAGTTAAGTACAGAAATTGTTTCAGTATATGAAGGATGGAAGAAAGATATAAACGATTTTGGAACCTAAATTGAGATACTATATCATGTATCATCAAATCTTCTTCCTCCCAACACAAAAGGTAAAATTCCAAATGTAAGCATGTTTTTCTTGAAATCCTCGCCATGTCAGATGAAACTCATTGGCTATTTCGTCACTATAAATGACGAAACTTTAAAAAACCTTGTCAGTATCTGACAAGACTCGAATCCAGTATTACGAAAACACCAAACAGACACTATTAAGAAACGAAACTTTTGTGAGATTATTCAAAAGAAGCTCGCGTGTCTCAGGTTGCGGAACACTGATCTTAAATGGTACGCATACTGACGTAGAGAGGACTTTACCGAATATGGATATTGGGGAAAATATTCGCGAAGGACGTCACGTAGTCGCTAACGTTAAGCGATACGACCGAAGAAACGACCGAAAGGGGGTGCGGAAAATGCTCCCGAACACGATGCCGCTTGATTAAATTCATACGCACTCGGCAGGATGAATTGCAAAGTCCGTCGTAATTAATTCCTGCGTCTCTCTGAGGCCCACATACACTCATGAGCAAAGAAAGATATCTTCATGAATGCGCCGAAACACGCACGAAAGCCTTACGAGGTTAGCGTGTGAGTTAGACGACGAAAAAAATGTGTAAGTACGTCTTTCTAAACGTATATTTTTTCACGGACGAATTCATTAAAGGACCCAAAATATATATACGAAATTTGTGTTTGAATTTTCGTATGATTCGAAACGGATGTGTATGGAAAAAAACCGGGAAGAGACCGGACTCTACAATTATGCAAAATTTTCGTTTGTTTCCGGACGTTTATTTTCGGATTGTTCGCGCCAAAATACCAAAACACAATTTCGCCGAGAACGGAGCGGAGATAAGGATCATTTTATTTCCGAACGAAATGTACACGGAAAATGTATGCGCGACGTAAAGCGTGATGAACCGAGTGCAGTGCATAAACGTGCGAAAATTTATACCGAATAAAAATATTTAATAGAAGGAAAAGTGTGCTCGGAAAAAAGAAAAGTCAGAACCGGAAAAACCGTCTGGAAATAAAGGACGAAGATGCATGATCCTTGTTTTTTTTTTCATCCTCGCGACTTTCTTCATATTTTCTTCCGCAATTTATATTTATGTACGACATAACTTCATCGCAAGGAGGAAAAAAGGTATTCTTATTTAATTCGGTCGATAAATTCAGACTAAAATAATATATCGGGCATTCCCGCCGCTTAAACTTGAGACAAATTAACCTTTAAATATATAAAGCCACCGTCTACGCCTCATAAAATTTTATAGTAGTCCACGTGTAATGAACGAAACCGCCATTACGTTAAATATACCGCGAAGTGGCATTAGCGAAATAAACTTCAAGATTTTTCATTTTTAATTAATTTATCGCCAATTTCCAGACAATCTACATATAATATTTCGAGACACCGAACGTTTCGTGTTTACAACGATAATCGTGTTTGAGAGGCAGTGCGTTGTGGCGAACTGAAATCGGTCATTTCCTTTCAATGGCACCCGCTTCCTGAAGATTTTAACGCCTTGTAAGGCTTCGACGGTTGGCCTTTATAAAATTAAACCTCAAAGGCTTATTCGCGTTCGAACGTCGCCAATACGCGTCGAACAATACGAAAACCCGACGTGTGTAATACAATACGACGCGCTAAATATCGAATGATATTACGAAACTGGGAGCGAAAATCGAGCGTTCCTAAGTTTTCATCTGAAAATAATCGAATAAATAAATAAATATGTTGTATGTAATCGTTAGGAATGCATAAGCAGCGAGTTGTAAAGGTTTCGAAATCAGGCAATTCGTAGTCGCTCGCGAACAGAACTCTCTTATCATGACCCGAACCGTCAGCCTACATTATTTTTTACGTTACCTTTTGGCAACAACCAATTTAGCGACGTTTGTCGAAAGAAGTTGTGCCCGAATTCGTTTCGAAGACCCGCCGTTTGCATGAAATTTATTCAAAAAATATATATTTTATATCTGCGTACAGTACAACGGAGTGGAAAAGCGCTCGCATGCAACAAAATATTATGACATTTATTCGATCGCTTCTATTTACATGGTTTGTACCGGCGACGGCGACGGCGACGTAAGTGAATAAAAACGCTTTCGCAAAAACAATAAGCATTTGAATCGATTCGATCTGTGTTCGTGAATATTTGATTTTCTAAAACGCATAATCGAATCGAGAGAGCGTATCGATAAAAACGACAACTCTTATCTAGCGGAATAAATCGCTCGAAATGCGACACATGTTCGATAACGCGACTACGCAAAAACAAAGACAAACTAATGAAACACATATGTATCTAGTGAAAAAAAAATCTAGAAAATATACGACAATCAAAGCGGAAAATTCACTTTGCATACGTATAAATGGAACAACGCGATTCGATCTGATACGGTTTCGCGACAAACAGCAATAACGACACATTATTACGTCACACGCAACACACATATAATATATACGAACGACTAAACATAAATTCCGAAAATTTTCCGTTTGAGAACAATCCAAATATAGAAGGTCGTCAAAGTTTGGCAAAAGACTACCCTCCGTATTTTTTCAATGAAAAATCGTACGAATTAACGCACCACGCTCACTTCCCAGCTCGAAATATACAAACATAGGTTTAAGAGAAGGCTCATTTTCGGCATAGCGCACAACGGCCTTAACTGCCTCCTGTTTGCATTGTTCTCGTTTCGCACACGATATCTGGAGCGTTTAATATTCGCTAAACACTCGTCGCCCCTGGGCGGATGTTCAGCCCTTTGTCCTCGAGGATTTCCGATCGCGAAGCATAGAATCTCTGGTAGCGATATTATTATATTTCTAATTCGGCGTTTGCTACGAACTGCGAAGGCACGCCGAAGCCGCTAATTCGCGCCGAAGAACGAGCGGTTATTGTGTTAACGGCGAGTATCGCGCACAAGATGTTCCTTGTTCGATCGTAATAGTTTCGACAATATCTATACAAGCAATATAATAAATAAAATAAAAATAAATTATATTTCGCATTGTAATAATTAATTTATTATACTATATCTGTGTCTGTTAGTTATTTAAAGACTACTAACGGCTCATCCTTTGTCAGTAAAACTTTTCAGAGTTATTGTATGCACGTCTGTGGAAGGTTTCTGTATCATTACATTTTAAAAACAATGGGATTTATATCGTTTAACTGCTCTTTGGAAGACTTTTACGAAGCCAAGCTGTAGCAAATATTGTGCACGACTCACACACGCAACGGGAAATACTATGCAACAGTTCACAATAGGTTTAAGGTCCAAGAGTCTCGAACAAGGCTAGATTACAGAAGCTTATTCTCAATTGATCAATTTTCAATTATGTTTATAGAAGATTATTTTAAATTGAATTAGAGTTTACATAATATAAAATCAAATAATTTTTCGAACAATATAAAACCTTTTTTGACGAATCGGATGGTGATTGTAAGTGAAATCGGATCGTCTATGAGTGATCTTTAGCACTTGAATTTATCGACATTAACAATTTGCCCATACGCGATATGCAATTAGAACATATACTATTTACATAACTTTCGAGATAGGTACCTATCCATCAAACAAAACGAAACCCAAACAAGACCAAGCTGTTGCATACGACAAAAAATCAATCCAAACAAAAACTTAACACCCCCAATTACAAATAACCAACCCTAAACGACTTAAACGAGAATTCCCAACACAAAACACACACACACGCCCATTATCGAAGCGCCCGACCGAATTCCCGGGAACGATTCGGCTAAGAGTGACGTCAAAGCGTGTTTACCGCCTTCGCGTGTAATCCGGCGTAAATCTCGCCGTTGTTCACCGCCCAGCGTCTCTCACCTTAACGTCCACATATAAATATCTTCGAACATAAATCTCCCGCATTAGCCCGGGGCTAACGAGGCGGGGGTCGATCGGGGATGAAACAAAAAAGAATCTCTCCTTCGGCCGCCAACGGAAGTCGGCGGCAATCGGCCGACGTGGTGTGAGGATGCGGCTTTAGATACAGTGGCGATTTCTCTGTTTGCTTGTATCATATGACGACTGAAAAGGCCGAGAGGTACAAGTTACATTTTTTTCTGAAATTGAGTTATACACAGGAATCGCTTCTATACACCCTCATTTATTTGGTGGCAAAAGGATATGAACGAACTTGGAACGTGTGACGAGATATATCATCTAATTACTCGTCTTCCTCCTAATATATACTCAACTTTGAGGGTGCTTTTCTTGAAATCACTTGTACCCCATGGCTTTTTCAGTCGTTATATGTGATTGCTGATGCGATTCGGGATGAATTCGAGATTTTTTTTTTGTTTGTTATGAAATTATTCTTGCGAAACGATCTTGTTTTTCGTTCTGGTGCTTGTTTAATTATAGATATCGATGTGAATGAAGTCTGGTTATGATATTATATTTGGTGAGTAAATATGAAATTTTGTATCTAAATATCGTATATGTTAGATGGAATCTTGGATAAAAATATAAGAGCCAAAAATTTTTAGATTTGAATATGGAATATTTGAAAAATGATACATGTTTTCTCATACATAGAAATAAATTTCACAAAAATGCGAAATATAAAAAAAAAGAAACAAACATATTTCATACAAAATATAAGAAAATGAAAATTTTCAAATATACAATATGAAACTAAAATAAGAATTTTTTAATCACAATTCAACGTGTGACTAAAACACTTCTCATTCGACCATCCTTTACTAACATGACTTGAAAAAAAAACACCCAATCGACCCTCAAGATCAAAAACCGAAACCACCACCACCACCATGAACCCTCGAGGAGCGAAAACAAAACTCAACACACCTCCCCTTCTATGTACGCGAAGCGAAGGAAAAAGCCGCGAATCGCTCCTGCGGACTCGATCGGCAAGAATATGCAAAATGTACGGACTATTAAACGCGCACGTTCATAACTCCGGCCCATAAAACCCGAAAGAAATGGCCGAGCATAAAAATAAAATTTAGTGGACACACAGGTTTCGGCGGACTTTTCCGTACGAAACGCCATGAAATATTACGGCGGCGCCGAAACGAGTCATGTTTGCCAAATAAGCCGACCGGTCAATTCGACCCCCCCGCGAACCCATGTGCGTGTTATATTATATCAAATTTAATATTATATTATGTGTGTGTGTGTGGGAGAAGAAGGGGGGGTTTAGATTCGAAAGTCGCTATCTTGATCGGTCTGTTGTGGAAAATTGTTTGCTCGCTGGGATAGGTCTGTTTATTTTCGCGGCTGCGTTGTGTCTTTGGGTGTGGAAAACTATCGGTTCGAATTTTGTTCGTGCAATCAAGAGGAAAAGCAGGATTTTGTAAAGCTTCTTTTTCGCTAGACTACTGTCGTGGAAATAAATCGTTATAAAAAGTTAAAATTATTTTTCAATTTATATAAAATTTTTAATGTCTTTATATTCTGATATGTATGAATATTTTTATATAAATCAATGGCCGGTCTTTTCACCTCTTGTTTGACAATGAGATTAAATCAAATTTAAACTGTACGCGGTTCCTCCAACTATGAGCTATCAAAATCTAGGGGGAAGAGATGGAAAGGCTATTTTGACAGTTCATAGTTGGAGAGACCGCGTGTAGTTTAAATTTGTTTTATTTTCAAACTAAAGATTTTTCATCTCTTTTTTTTTGTCTTTTCGACCGGACTTAAATATACATTCGATCTAACGATCAAACAATAAAAAAAAATCACCTATTTAAACAAATAAAACCATATTCAATCATATTGAAATACTGATAGGAGACTCATACTATTTTTCAATCCCAACTTTTCCAATATAGAAATCGATTCAAAAATTTAAATCTACATTTTGAAAACGGTTATTTCACTCAGTATGAACATTGAGAGCTTTGAATCTACAGTCCTAGCAGATTACATTATACTGAAAACGATATTATTATATTTTTCGATCTTCAGCAGTGTGTATGTGACCGGAAGAGAAAAATATCATTATTTATGCGTTGCCGTTCGCGTGTTGTAAATTTTTATGTTTTGATGCCCCGAATAAGGGGTGGACCGAATATTGTACACCACCTACTACGTGAGAAGATCAACACGTACTTACATTTTCGTATGTGCCGTTCATTTATTTTATTTTATTTTTCTCATTCAATTTATTTAAGTGCGTTCTCTTTTATTGCTTTCGATATATGTACAACAAATATTTTTGTATTAAATTTTAAAGAAAACAATAACGTGTAACACGTTCAATGTTTCTTTGCTCTATGAAAACACGAGTGAGATGAAAAAGGGGCTAATAAACTGATGAAACAATATAAAGTAACATTTCACGACAAGAGCAGCGTCTTAGAACGAATGCATTTGCGCTTTTGAAATTTAATTAAAAACGAGCTATTAATCTCCGTCTGGCGTCAGAGCAAAAGTTTAATAACTTCGCCCATAAAACCTGCACTTCCCGAGCACACCTCTATTAAATTTCAATGATCTTCACACAGTATAACGGAACAGACACGAAAACGACTAAATCATACTCCATCCGATACACTCGCTCTAGAATCGAAGCCAAAACCGACCGACCAAGCTGTAAAATTTTACGAGAATTTTCTCGGTGAAAACGAAATAGTGAATGTGCACAACTCGAATTCGGTTGATTCTTCGAGAGAGAAACGTCACACGCACAATCCCGAGTGCTTTTAACATCAACCGAAAATTATCCAACCGAGCGTGTTCAATCCCGCGATTTTTTTGAGATACGAACGACAATGCCCCAAGGGGGAGGCGACATCTCAGAAAAACATTACAAAAGCCTGAAAATTTTCCGCCGACGACACGTCCTATTTATAATCAAACTAAACTTGAAAAAAAAAACACAGCTTCGCGTATATGCTGCGGCCAAATCTGAATAAGAAAAGAATTTTTTGGGGAAAAAAAAGAAGAACGGGTCGCATGTGTCGTCCGCAATAACGCAGGATCCGAACGGATAAACGGCACGTGCTCCTTTTACTATGTCCCGACGAAAATACAGTGAACTCTCGCTTTACGATCGTAGTACGTCGCACGGACTCCATCGCATCGTGAAAAATACGACGACGTCGACCCGACCATTCATCGTGCGTGTAAACATTGAAAACATATAACTCAAGATTCAAACTGATCATAGAATTCAAAAAAACATACTTTACATGAAAAAATAACAAAATAGTTTAGAAGTGAAAAACAGAAAGTTTTCTATATTTTCACAATATTTTCTATATTTTTTTCTAAAAACTAACAAAACTATTCTTCAATATAGTAAATGTTGGTTTTCAACAAAAAATAAATATGTCTAATCAGGTCAAATTAGAAAATGTACCACGTATGTGGAGCAAATTTCACACATAAAAAACAAGTGAAAAAAGATCCCCCTGTTTCTTGTCTTGTCATCTTATCTACTCTGTTGCTTTTTCAGCCATTTTGAAAACGTCTGGCAGGTCATTTTCAAACTAATAAGAAAACTTATTCTTATATTTAAAAATGCCACATACTCCCTTATGTAATTTATACTGGAGATCAAAACCATTAATAGAACGAGAACGCCACATACTCCCTGATGTAATTTATACGGGGAATCGAAATCAAAAATAGAGCGAGAATTCACTGCGATTCGCTCAGAATATACCCTCATCTAAAAACCCTCCATTCAATAGTAAATCAAACCCAATCGTAAAGTGAATATCCGCACGATGAGCCCAGTTTCCAAATCGCACTCGAACCGTACAAATTCACAATCGATCCACGGTGCAACCTCCACAAATCAAACCGCAACAACCGACCGTACGACAACAACAACACACTCAATCGCTACCTAACCGTCGGTTAAGTTTAACTCTATGGTTAAGTTCGACCCTCGGTCGTGTCCAGAACTGACCATGCCTAATGTGACGATGATCGGCTCCGAAAAGCGATCGAAATCGCAAACACGTAACAACACGCTGTTCACGCTAGCGATAATAAGTTCGCACAAATGAAAATTTAATGGCGTGGCGTGCGCCATAAATACATGAGCCTTCTGAACTCTCGGCCTCGCTAACGCCACACGTGGACTTTCAACTGTGTGCTCTTCCTAGATAACATACATATATGAGACGTTCAGTGCATGAAGTGATTAAGTCCGATTAAAAAAAAAGATTTACATAAATGTAAGAGCACTTGGTATGTCCATAACTTCTAAGTCTTATCCGCATGACAAGAGTTTTGATAGGGAACTTCTACTTCAACAGTTTGAAAGCTACCAATAGTCCATAACGTGCACTAAATTCTCTATCGAAACTTGCCAAAAACGCTTCTCATCTGGACAGGAACATAAGGTGTGACATATCTATCCTGAATAATAAAGATACATACGATTAAGAGCCATTTTTTCACAGATTTATTTAAATAACCAGAGAGTTTCACTTAATCCTTCACCTACGAAATATCGAAAATCCGTGAAACAGGAGAGAGATTTCTTTCAGTTTCTAGTTTAAGGACTGACTAAAACTCTGGTTTAATAACCAAATCAGAGAAAAATGACAAAATTTATTTGACCACCGAATAATAAATCAGACTCTAATATAAACTGACCTCATCCATAGCTTATTGTTAAAGACGTTTCGTCGTCTTTCTCGACTTTCTACTTTATGGAGTTAATCATAGTGAGCACTGAACGTCTCATATGTGTGTAAGAGTACACATATCGAAGTAGTTACACACAAGTGTGTGGGCAATCTATTGAAATTTGCATTTAACCCGCTTCATCCCCCGTTGTACATCAACACATTATCTTATCGGCTGTGAGCTCGCGCGCGCGTATATTTATGGCCGCCGACGTTTCTATTTAACCAGAGGTGATTTGTTTCGAAAGCTACGATAATAAACTTGCGGACTTCTTTCTTGTTTAGCGGCCCTCCCATGCATACGGGTTCAAAGGTAATTTAGATTAAATTTTAGGATAAACGATGCAAAACAACACACCGGTCGTATAGAATTTATTTTTTTTAAATACTCTTTTCATACAGTTTTATCAATGGTTAGATACCGAAAATGTGTATTTTTTTGTGTTTACGTAAAGCAAACAGGAAAACTTGCTCCGAGCTGTTTCCGTGTGTACACCTAAGGGCTATGTTACAACGGAAAACCACTAGAGAAACCAGCAGCGAGATTTTTTTTCCATACTACACACAGCCGCCCGACAAAGCGAAAAGCTAAGTAATTATGCCGACGTTAGTTCCCTCCTCGACATTCTAATGTAATACGACCCATATTCACCGACAAATATTTTCACATCAGACAATACCCATCCATAAAGAAATAATCAACATAAACTTTCAACACATCAAAAAATCCGACTTCGACGCGAACTTCCCTCATACGAAAACATGCGCGGAATTTGATTGTGGAGACTTTCGGCGCGAATATCATACGCTTTACGTAATACACAATTTTCCGAAAGGCGCGTGTGTGTACACAAAATATATATATATATTATACAATATATAATATATATAAACGTGTGCAGATTGCCACAGAGGCCCGCCAACAATTTGTCCAGTACGTGAGTAATTTTCTCGAGACCGACGTTTGTGGGTCGTGTGGCCCTGAGTGAACCTCGAGGAGACCTGCATTCAAATGGCGCTTTGGATACAAAAAAAGGGGGAACTTTCGCGTTCGCGGGTCCGAAAAAGGAAACTGTCATTACCCGTCAAAAGAAAAACGGAACTACACACAAATGAAAATAGACCTTGTACTATCACGCCGGGTGGTACAATCAAAATTGATTAAAAAGTGATGAAAAAATTTCAGACGCGGCGTGATGGAAAATTGCTTTGAATGTGTGTTGGTTTAAGCGAATATAATTGAAATTGTGTTTAAAATGTTTAATAACTTTCTATAAAATGACAAGTTTGATCTATTGAAAAATTAATATGCTTTCCACTTCGTTCTACGGCAATGGGAAAACTTTGAAACCTATCTATAGGGAAAAATTGATTTCAGATGCAGATTATGATTTCAGAGCATACGAAAAAAAAAAATTATTCAAATTTTCCTATATTTAAATTCATAATAAAAAAATCTCGTTTATAATTTATTTCTCTAATAATTCACAAAATTGTGTATTTATTTGTGTGTAAAGAAATGGATTGATGTTAAACACGTGTAATAGCCCAAATCAATCAATTCGAATCGCTCATTAGCGTCACTGGAAAAAAAATCACATACGCAAAGACTGCGCCGTTAAAAACTAAAAATGTTTAAACTCTCCTTTTTTACTATTTATTTTACAGCCGTCTGAAACAAGCCACGTTAGCCATTAAAAGAATATATAGCCAATAAAGCCGCGAGGATAAATTTGTGGACTCTCGAATGAAATATCGTCAAGAATTTTCTTCCGCGCGAAATTAAGTCTACACATTATTTCCCGGCTAAGCCACAACAGGTGAGTAAACATCGACCGCTGCACAATCTCCTCAAGACTTTCGTTGAAATCTTAAATATATTCATACTAAAGACAAAAAAAATCCCAGCCCGCGCAGTATAATCCGATTAATTCGAGCCGAAAACACATAACACACACGCTTTTAACGCGCTTTAATGGAACATGTGTGTACGAAATGTACCGGCAGATATACGAGGGCCGTTTAAATGGCATCCCCTGTATAATGTCAAAAGTTCAAAGACAAAGTCACTAGATAATAATGGTGCCAGTCGCCTATGCCAAGCGAGAGTTTAACTTTCCACAGCCTTCCGGTCAAAAGGAAAAACCCTTTCGCGTAGGTAAACGGCCCTGTTAAGGTAGGTACGGTGTATATGTGGTGCTTCGCGTGACTTCCGTGACCACATGGAAAACATGGCTATTTAGTCGAGGAAAACTGTAAATTGCAACAATTAAATTTTCTACCTTAGTCCGTTTGCCTACGCGAGCGACCTTGTCTCGCAAATTGTATGCTGACTATGAAATATCTTCATATTACGAGTGAAAAACGTTGCTTTGTAACGGCGTTGTTTTTTCGATCTCGCTTAAAATTGAATTGCATTCATTTCTTTAGCGGAACGATGAGAAATCGTTACGTCGGTAATGCAAATAGAGTGAAAATTTTAATAAAATCTGACGGGGAAGATTTCGTCGGGATCTAGAAGCAGACGAAACGTCGAGTTAGGCAGCTTTTATTAATTAAGGAACATTCGTTAATGTGACGTTTCGCGTCTTGAAATATAAAAGATTTTATAAATTAATAATAACTCCAAATTGAGATTTATTTCATTGCCTCTTTTGTTGAAAGCATTTCCGAAAAAGCCCAGAAGATCCTAAATAATTCCATTACGAAATATTACATAATCCAAAAATGCTAAACTTCAATGCTAAAAATAAACATTTGAGTGCTAACAAATTAATTTAAAGCCGGTAACCTAAATTAAGATACATAAAACAGAATCCCATCAGAAATATTTAAGTGGAATGTTAAAAAAGAAATTTAAGTTATATATGACGTATACAAGAATAACTTCGCTTCGGAATAAAATCACAATATAACGAAATGAAACCTCTCCACTACAAAGTTATGAATAAGCAACGAAGCGACGAATCAATCGACAACGAAAAGTCACTTAAAAAAGTATCGCTAACATAACAAACAACGAAAACTATCGCAGCGGAAAATCGGAAAATTCCACACACAGAAAACTTCAACCATAGATTGTCGAGCGAAAATCTATATTTCAAGATTTCATTTTCAATAGATAAAACGTGAAATATTTCACATTTATAAAACTAATTTATATTTCATGTTTAATAAAATAAAAATTCATTTAAGTCGTATATATGAATCATAGTTATTTCATAATCATCAACGACACCTACCAATCACGTCAAAGTCAACTAATCATCACCTAAACAAGAACTACCCAAATCCAACTGATCACAACAAAACCAACCCCTACACCATTCAGAAGTCTAAAAATCGAAAATTTCACCATCATATTCATCAACAAAAAACAATCAACTATCATCCAGACAAAAACCAATCAAATCCAACTAACCATTAGGAAACAGACCACCACAAAACCATCATCGACAACTACAAACGATCAACAATCATCCAGACAATAACCACCTAAACTCAACCAACCATAACCAAAACCGACCGACCCAAAACCAACCCCAGCACCATTCCAACGTCTAAAACTCAACAAAATCCACAATCGCTATACGAAATCCGACAACCGCCCTTAAATCGAGAGCGGATTCCGAACGAGTCGATACCCGCCATCGACGCCCCGAGTGGCGATACTCGGGCTTACGGTCCCAGTTTTTCCGACGGAAAACCACCCCATATCTATCTCCGAGGATGGGAAAGCCCCCATGGGGGCGCATGGGGGCGGAGGCTTATTTGCATCGAGCCTTGGCTCACCTCCAAAGCGCCCGGCCCATTTTTCAAACGAACCTACCCCGGTATTAGGCGCCGAAACCAAAACAACCGGCCCCTAACTGCGATTTTCTCTCTTCTCTTCTCTGTGTACGTATATTAATGTATTTTTATTGTTTTCGGCGTGGGAGATGTGTCGTCGTATGGGCGTTTATTATTTTTATCGGTGATGTGTGTTTTGGTGGGGATTTTTAATGGGTTTGATAATTTCATGATGAAAAATCAGATCGGATGTAGGTCATTTTTTTTTCAGTTTTATAAGGTCAATGCTAATTATTTTATATTTTTTGTTCGGATATAAATTCATTCAAAATGTCAGGAAAATAATTCCGTTTCATATTTATTATCATGAGACTACAATTTCACTATTAACGAAACGCGACAATATCCGAGCATTATACAATATAATTTGAATAAAATCAATATCTATTTTGAATGTACGCACGAAAAATATTCTCCGTATATTATTCAACAGAACATGTCGTACAATTGTATGAAGCGTACTACATTGAACATACAATTGTACGATAATCGAACAATAAAACTGACTGCATACATTAAAATGAAACGAATCGAAAATGAGACATCACTGAAACTGTCCATAAAAACGATTTGAATTCAGTCCCTCAATTGTTAAATAACAGCTTATTGATCCGATTCATAAAAAAAAGTTAATTGAATTGAATCATAGTATAGAAACATTCAAAGCGACACATGAAAACGACCAAGTCGAGTCGCCCACATACAAACGAAATTCCTCACGAACGACAAAAACGCCACTTTCCCCGCCCGGAAAAAAGGCAACGCACGACGAAAACGACAACACCTACAAGGCAGCAGTTATCCCGGGCAAATATACGCATATTAACGGGCGATTAGTCCGGCCCTGGCACCGAGTCGGTCCCCCCCATGAAAACTAATTGACTAATTTAATTAGCGCGCCTCGCAAGGAGACTGGCTCGTTTTCAATGAAGCCGGTCCGTCGTCCTGAATCGGCAACTAGGGCTGCTCTTTCCCTCTACGTGATCCTTGCATGGCTTCGAGGGGGTCCAAGTTGGGTTAGGATGGGTTGGAGTTGGGTTGGGTTAGAGCTGGGTTGGGTTGGGAGTCGCTCTCGGCTCGAAAACTAGACGGACCGACACTTAACTCTCGAGGACTTAAACGGGATTCTTCGCGACGAATACTAATTTCGCTAAGTCTGCTCGTTGCCTGTGTAGGTATATAATGTAATAAGGGGGGAAACGTATTGTTGTTGATTGAAATTAATCGTTCGATGAAAATTGTGACGGCTTAAGATCGCGTAGCTGAGCGAATATTGGAAATGAAGCGAGCGACTTTCGAGGAATTTAAGACGGAATTGATTGAATGTTTGCTTTTTGAAAGGTCATGTTTCAATATAGTTACAAACATTCATTGTAAACATTTCATGCATATCGAAATATAAATATGCTTTTCAATGTAACATAATTATTTCTGTTAAAAAAAAGTCGATGAAACATGTTTGATCCGTTTTACCATTATTCGATTTATCCGAAATTATAGCATGACATAAAAATTAATGAATATACCAAGTACTTTGACATTCAAAAGTGGAGTTAATCACGTTATGCACTAGACGACACAGAAAAAAAAAGATCAGACATCCGAAAATAACTTCTGCTTATTCGACAAGTCTGCGTTGAGCCCGAAATAGAAAAACTTTCGTTTAATTTGAGTCAATAGTAAACAACGTTATACGGTTCACACATTCGTGCGTACATAAATCTGGGCGTATGGGGGTTGAATCGCGCCAACCTTGCGTTATTGTTTCATTGTGTATTCGCAAAAGAGCGCTCGCTTTTCTTCACTTTGTACGTTTTGAAACGTGGAAGTTTTTCTTTTTAATTCGCTACATGCGAGCTTTCGGGCCATAAATCTCGCCTAGTCTGGTCGTATCTACGTACCGAGGCTCGGAGGTTTTGTTTCTTCAGCCCCCTTCGTATTTCTGAGTTTATTTATACTATTTCTTTAGCGAGAAGAAAATTTCCGATATTCTTCGCTCGGCCTTAAAATTCGATCGGCGCTGTGTAAATCGGGTCAACATGATATGAAAGTATGCGCGATCGGAAAAATGGACGCCCACTTTCGGTCTGTGCATTTTTTTTGTTCAGTTTTTATATATACATTTATGCAATTTGAAATGCAAATTCGAGCGTGAAAACCGAGTCGAGGAGAAAAGCCTCCGAGTGCAACAATGCAACGGAGTGAAAACAAATTTTAATTGCGCCGTAACACGTAGGACGCGCCAAACTATTCCAGTTAAAGGTGTACAAGAAAATGCTATTTCCGTGTTTAAAAAAAATATAGCGCTTTGAAACGTACACGTGGTACGTGTGTGTATTTTTCGACTAAAATGTATTCGCGTGCACGCGTTTTGTGCATTTGACGCTCGGTGAAAAATCTTCATTTGTGACAATTATAAGCATACGGAAAAAAGAGCGGAAAAAAATAACGGCCTGAAGCCATAAAAATCGTGAGACACGAAAATAGAAAAATGTTAAATTGAGAAATTAGATTATTTAAACGATGCCGAGTAAATCCGTTAATGTGCATGTCATACAATTTAAGACACAAATTCTTATACACGTTCAAAAAATACTATCTAATGCAATTGACTCAAATATGAAAATATGATCAATTTTAATTTCAAACATGATATTCAATAAAAACTTTTGAACTGATTGAAAAAATGCACACGAAACGCATACATATTATGAAAATCCTTCAGTTAGCGTTTTCTGTAATTCTCACTAGCGTGCTCAGTATCATTGCATGAATGCTATGATAAATGTTTAATTCATATCCTAGAGACGATTTGCATTTCACCATAAGACGTAGTCAAACGGCGAAGCACATAAAAAAATATACGACTGTATAATTTCAGATCACTAATAAAAGAGCCTAAATTGCAAGATCTGAAATATTGATTCGAACAGTCACGATACTGCATAATAAAGCGATCGTCAAAAAATACTGAAAAAAAAAATGTGAAAATTTACAATTCGTTCGGGGACGAACATCCATCATTTTCGACTTGCATTCAATTCTTATGAAAAGCGTAAATATTCTTCGACGTTGAATGACAGAATAATGTATAAATCCCGGCTAGATACGACTCGAACGTATTAAATAAAAATGCCGATAGACAAAGACAAATCGGCTGATGCGACAAGAAAATCTATCAAGCAAATAGGAACATATAAAATTTTATAGGGTCGCTCTACAATTGCGTACAGCAAAAATACAATGTATGAACATGAAACAATAAAACGATGCATTTTCGCATGACAACCCGAATCATCTATCGCCGAATCGAATAAACAAAGCTCAATCATCTCGAAATTTTCACTCGATCCGAGAAATCGGTTAAGCGACGAACAATGTGCGACCCGACTTACGCACCATTAATCCGTATCCGATAGAGCCTTATCCGGAAGGCGAGGAAAGCGCGAATCGCAAAACCGGTGTGACAAATAATGGCGAAAGATAAATCGCCAAATCACGTGTGAAACCGTGAAAAATCCGCGACGTGTAACCGATCTATCGAATGAGCGCGTATCCGATTCGTAAAAGATTTAATGTTTCGTTAAAAATCGAGTGAATGGGATGCGCTTTAGTTCGAGTTTTTTATAAAACTTATGTCAGAAATATATCTAATTTTTATTTTTTTTATATTTCGATCAAAAACCAATACTTATTCATTGCAAAAATGGGCACGATTTGAAGAATTTCGAGTTGGGAATAATTTGAAGAGTCTCAAAATTTCCTGCAAGGCTACGTTCATTTGAGATTGTATAGTTCATCTGCGCTCTATCGCATTCTGTCTCGATGTTCAATTTATTCATCCTAGTCTAATCTATCTTAAGATACCTTTCTTACAAGATTTACAGATGAATATTAATACAAAAAAAAATTAATCACTTAACGAGTGACGTGAAATATTGTAACGTAGTATGCAGCAACTCAACGTTTCATCGTTCAAAAAATATCATTTTGCATTACGAACGAAAAACGCTCGTTACACGAGGTTCCACTGAACATTTTTCCACACTTTCAACACACCAATCGATCAAACAACTCCAGTAGTTACATCAAACTAACGAGTCATACGCAAAAAGCGAACATTGTCAAAAAGCGAACTAGACAAAGTAGCGAGCGCCCGTTGCGCAACAACGTCGTTCAACACGTGTACGCGTTACATGTAACACGTTACACGTCAACGTTACATGTCATCATCGAATGTGTCGGTTCGCGTGAAAGCTCGCTTCGACACAGTCGGCTTTGTTGCTCGATTGAGCCATCGACTCCGCCATACTATATTATATATTACTAAGCCCGTCTCGCTCGATCCTATGATGTTTTAATGCGAACGTGGAAACGCTCGTGTGTGTGTCTGTCTGTCGCCCTCTGGCTGAAAATCTGACTGAAACGATCGCATCAATCTTTCACGTTCATTTTGACCGGTCGTTGTGAAATTCGCCGGTCGTTCGGAATCGCGTGATTTGTGGACGCGGTCTAATTTCGAACGATGAAGTCGGCTCGAATATCCGGCTCGATTGATTTTCATTTGAATTTTTATTTAATTAGCTGCTGTTATCGAGAATCGCTCGAAATTCTGTATACTTTCATACTGTTTGTAATCAAAAATATATTGCGGAAAAGATCACCTATATAATTTGTCTAAATAGAAGTTATTGTCTTTCTTGTCAGTAATTGCATATAGAGAGGGATAAGTCTAGATAAAAAAGAAAAGTGTTACCATTTGCACTATATCACTAGTTGTGATGAAACATAAAGCTCAATGTTCATCGGCGTGCGAAACGGAACGGACTAGGGACACAGCTACACGAAAAAGAAGAACGCCTATTTGGCTATCCTCTCTATCGTATAGCTGTGTTTCAAGTCCGTTCCGTTTCGCTCGCCAGTGGATAGTGGATAGCCTTCACAACAATTATGAAAAAATTCATCAAAATCTGAAGGATTTAAAAGAATCTCAAACTCACGTTACAAATATTAATATAATATATAGTTTCGAATATTTTTTTTTTTTTGACAGTGCTTGGCTCTACTGGCCACTAACCTGTCTAACTAAGCATATAAAATATTAATATAATCTAATACAAGAATATACACAACATCAGTATTTGAATGCAAATTCGAGATGTCAAACCGAACCGTTGCAGCCGTATTAGATATAACACAAGTCAATTAGCACATCTGGCTGAATCGACACGAGCCACGAACATAATTAAGCCAACTCCATCAAGACATCATAAGAGAACAGACCACTCCGGAAGGCTGAGCCTATAGGCACTCTACTCCACCGGCGAATTCACGGTTAGTTAATCGAACGGCGTACGTCGAAGTCCGCGCAAGAGAAGCGCCGATTAAATTAGTGTTTCAGACTCCGTACATACAAACATACATATTATACATAGGCCCGAAAGTGGGAAACTTCTGACAAATTGAACTTTGTCGACCCTAATGGGTTCTGGCCTCTTTCGGCCGCTGCGGAGTTTATGGTGTTTTTAATTTTTCATGACGCGTTCCTAGTTGAAGATGCTGAATTGTTTGACTTTTGCCGGACGAAATGTTAGTACGGTTGAAGCGACGATGAATATGATTTTCGTTGTTTGTGTAACAGATGAGATATCTAATCGTGGGCGTATTTGATTAATGATAATGAAATTTGTATCAATAAAAATGGCGACTATTAATAATAAAATTCAACACACAGAACGATCAATTATATCTAATCAAGTTAATGGCTTCAGCTTAATACAGAACAGTAAAACTGCTAAACTAATAATACTAAATTGATAAAAAATATTTATGAATAATATCATAAATCTTTATATATTGATGAAAAATACATAAGATTATTCGAAGGAGAACAATCCGCATTTTCGGGCACTAGAACTAGTCTTTCCACTCGTTAGTAACTCATTTTAGTTAACTTGCGTTTGTTCCCATAGAGTTTAACACTATTAAGTCTATAGAAAAAACTCTGATTAAGAGAAAAGCAAAGCCTAAATCTAATAATTTCCAAACAGTTTTTCACTATTTAACATGAAATTATCAAATAAATCTCGAAAAAATAACAAATCGACTTCAACCATAAACAAACATTACAAAGCACGTTGTTCTCGACTAGAAACGCCTACGCGATTAATATTGAACAGCGCCAAACGAGAATACGAGCGTTTCGCTTACGGCAAAACAAGAAAACAAGAAGCCCCACCGATTCTAGGCCATCGCCGAGGGCTCGAAAATTCGCGGTCGAAGTTACATTGGCCAAGTTAAATTGACTAAGTTAACCACGTGGAACCCGAGAACGAAGGGTTCAAAGCCGCCGGTTAAATCATTCGAAGGGAGGCATCGTTTGCATTCTTCTGGTTGGGGATTGATCTGTGTTTTAAAATCTAGGTGTTTTCAAATGTTTGTTCAAATTTTGGAAATGGAAACTCACCTCGTTTGTGTTCCACCTGTGTCGTTGTATGGGGAAATTCTCGGCTTTGGGCAGCGTCTCCAGATTGTCTGGCAGCTTGATAGGTTCACCGTCTGAAAAATCAAAATATATTTTTTAATACATATTTTTTAGGTAGAGGGTAAAATTTATGGTAGAAGCAATACTCATCAGGAGATTTCCAAAGAAAAGAATCAACTACATTACGAAAAAAACCCACCATCCTAACTCTATGTCAGTTTGTTCGGTCTAGTTAAGTACCAGCAACACTAGGCGAAACTACTCTACATTTAATCATTATAAAAGCAATCGCGATGGACAGAGAATCAACTACAATGCTAGAGTCGATGCAAGCGTCGTATACATATATTCAATATCGAACAAATTGCGTTATCGTTCTTTGTTTGTCGGGAGAAATGAAAATTTCGAATAAATATACTTACTTCTGTGCGGGCGTAAACAGCGCGAGCATAAAGCGCGCGCTTGCCTTTTTTCTTTGAATTCGGCTAATATCGAAAATTTTCTCGATAAAAAAAGTTATGAGTATTCGTAAAAAATGTATAAAAAGGAAAACAAGTCCCTCCCCGAGGGTATGTTTCTTTTAAGTTATTATTTCAGAAAATAAATTTATGCCGATACGCCCCGAGGGTGAGCGTATATATAAAATACACGGCGAAGATATTTCAAGCAAAAACAACATAATGAAATATTAATCAGAGAATCTTAATAGAAATTCTTACTTACACGAAAATTATCAAAATTTAATTTAACGAAAAAAATATACAAATTATACTCATACATAATATTCATATTTCGCAAGATTACCATACCGAGTGCTAAAATATTTATATATATTTATATTTTTCCTAGAGTCCCGCTCATGAAATATTCCATATACGCAAATGCGTATGTCAATACAGCTGGTAATGTAACGACCAGTGGTGTATTAAAAAAATAAATAAACGAAAAATATTAAGCCTGCATTTGATTTTTAAAACCCATTCAAAACCATCATTATATCTTATCTTAATGTCATTATAATTTAAGCCAACCCCCATTATGACTCGACCTAAATCCTCCTGATGAAAAAAAAAATAACTGCTCTCATCTACATATTTCAAAAAATATGTATAACATTATTTTTCGACAATAGTTAAAAGTGAAAAAAAAAATTCCAATGGGTGGATCAGCTAAAAAAAAATACCAAATGACCAACCTGGCCTGATAAGCTACACCACTGTTGGCGACCCTTTTTAGTGTTTCGGCCGAGAGAAAATAATCACGACCCATCTTCGGCTCCAGTGAATTGAATATTGAATTTATAAGGCGTTTTCCGGCTTATCCGCGAGGGTCGGTCTTTTACGGGTTAAATGTTACGTAAAATTAAATCTTTGCATGTGCCCCGGCGCCCATCTGCAGCAGGAAGGACGGCACTGAGGTCCCGCGGACGTCTTCGGAATTTTAATACCGGAATCTTTGGGATGCTGCCATTCGATATATGCGAATGTTTCCATTGTGATGAAGGAAAATCTTATGAACGATTCACGCGCGGAATCGTCAAGCAGTGGAAACAGCGGTTGTATCAAGTGTCTTCTATAACGGTTGTGGTTTAAGTCATGTTACTTTCGTTTTGGACTGTCTAATGTAAATCTTTTCGTTAAACTGCTTGATTGCTGCTGAATGTTGTTTTTTTGTAGAATTTAATGAATGTGACAGAATGTTATAGTTAACTAACAATCTACGATGAAATGCAATTTGAATTAGACACACAGTTGAAAACGAAATATGGTATATTAATACATATTTTTTAACAGTAGCGCACAAATTTCAAATATATTATAATAATTTACAAATTGAAAGAGAAAAGGCAAAGCAAAAGGAAAAGAGTAATTTTTTTCAGTTTTTCGACTTTAACCACTGCCATAATAGAGGGTATATATGTATGTGAATGTTTCCATTGAAGGAAAATCTTATGAACAATTCACGTATGGAATCTTCAAATAGTGAAAACAGCTGTTGTCGTATTATAGAAAACGTTATCTCATTTCGTTATTTGAGAATGATCGTTTATTATTTTATTTGCTCGTCATTTATTTTAATAAGTTTATTCAGAGTTGTGTTTATGGTTGTCGTTTTGCATGCGCGATTGATAAATGTTTATGGTATTAAAGCAAATAGATTTAATGATTTCTGAGAAATTATTTTCCTTTCAAATGTTTCATATATTCGAAATGTGAAATAAACGCGTTCGATGTTTTCAGTATGGAAAAAATGACCTGAATACTGTGCGAGATAACGAGTCGTTAACTGTGATGTCATTTTTTCACTAATGAAGATAATTGTATAAAATTGAATGAATTATCAAGACTATTGTAATTTTGGAAAGAAAAAAACACTCATTTAACACAACAAATCTAGTCAACGTCGTTTTATTCATAATAATATTACACAAAACAATACTGTAATAGTAGAAAAAAAAATTCGTAACATATTTATTTACATCAACAATTATTTCCATTAATTTGTAAAACAAAAATATTTACAAAGGGATTTATATCTTGGGCTTTCCCTAAAAAAAATCACAATCAATAGCTTCAGGTAACAGACTTATTAGATAATTTTTAAATTGATCATAGGCTTACATACACAAAGATATTTTTGTCAACAAAAATAAATATTTTTTTAATCATATTGTTCGAATTATTAAAATACATAAAGTTTGGTATATTTGTTAGTAGGTTTATTTTTCAAATTGAATTCAATAAAACGATTAATAATTGAAAGATTGATGATCCATACATCAAAATCTTTTCATTGATTTTTATTCAAATCAATAATGTAAACAAAAATACACTGAAATGCCAAAATATTTCCCTCTTCCTGAATAATGAAATGATTACTGAGTCTTTTTCTCTGCTTTGGGTGATGGCAATACAGCAGTAACCATTTTTTGCAACAGTTCTGTGAATATCATTGTACCAAAAAATACAGAAAGCGTACCAACCCAATGAGCTAAAGTAAATGGATTTTGGAAATAAATAATAGAAAATATTAAAGAGACAAATTTTCTCAGGGTAACAGTTAATGTAACAGTTAAAGATGCACATTCAGTTGTCAATACGTATACGCTACTTATACAAATATATTGTGTCAAAACATTGCCCACGAGATACCATCTAATCAAAGATATTCCGAGCAACGTATCACCTTCTCCACTAATGACCCAGTGTTGCCAAAGATTAGATCCGAGGAAAAGAAATAACGGTAAAGGAAGAGCATGGGCATAATAAAGAGCCTCCCAAGGATGTTTTCCATACTTTGCATATAATGTTTCTTGAAAAATACCCATGCGAGCAGACAAGAATAGAGCAAATGTCAATATAGCTATACCCACAGCCCACCAGAAAATGTCCATAGCATGGAGAGCCTCATTCTCTTCAGCAGTTCTCTTTTCAGCTCCGTGACCCTTCACTTCTTGTCCTGATTGAATTGTGCATATGACGATTCCAGCAGTAATCATGATTACAGACAAATATTTCAGAGGCGTATACTTCTTTTTCAATATCCATATCCCCATGACCATATTAGCCATCAATGAACCAGCACGGAATATCATATGCAACGGCATAGGAATATTGAAATCAAAAGCATAATTATTAGCAACACTAGTCAAAAAAAAGAACAAAACTAGCGAAACATATGCTTTCATAGGTATTTGCCTTTGAACCGTTCCGAACTTAGAAGTAAAAATGAATCCATAAACTGCGATGAAGGCAAATTGAAGAAACGTTAGCAAGTTTCCACATCCTGGATCTTCTCTGACTAGCATTTCCAAAAAGATCACATTAGAGCAACATCCCACGAAAACGCCAGTAATGGCAAGAGCGGCTTTCACGTTCATTGTGACTTCACACAACTAAAAATTGATACAAACGAAAAAATATAAACTGGATACATAATAAATATGCGTTTCCGAGTAGAACAGCAACTATATCTCACTGACCCCGACAAAAAACTGAACTCAACATTGTGTTAGTCAAATAACTCAAAGGTATGGCGTGAGAATCGATAACGAAACATGTATTTAGCGTTAATACAAAATATATGTTATAACGATTTATGAAATAATTTAAGACATTTTTTCAATATAAATATCGAACTTCGACCTTTTAATTCAAAATTTCCAAAATTTGCGGCATAATGTTAACATAAGAGTCCAAAGGATTAATTCAATACATTTACATATAAACGGTACCTCGAATTGATAGTGGAAAAATAAATACGAACTCGCGCAATAAGTTCGGCTAACTTCGTGAACGCTCGGCAACCTTCGGTGACGTTCGATTTGAAGGTTATGCGACGACCCTGAAACGTCAAAGAGGAAGCTAAAACGAAGAGTACGATCCGAATAAAATCTTTAAATGCAAAACAATGAATTAACTAAGATCATAATAACGAAAATCTATCGAAAAGCAATGATAATACGCGAGGTTTATCATAACAGATATCAAAACAAACGTCTAATTGTAAGAGTACGGTCACGATTCTACTCGATGAAACGCAATTTGAACTATTTGTGTAAAAACATGGTTTACCTGAGAGCGTTATTCGCTGAAACGAATCGCTGAAAACGAAAGCCTGAATCAGAGTGATAAGAGGAACGATCGGCGACGAGTTCTCGCCGTGAAATGCGAATAGGTGCAAGCGAGGACGCTAGGCGGCGCTGCGGTAAACGTCAATTTTCAGTATTGCCACACACGAAAATACAATTTATTTAAGTTTCTTCATGTTGCAACACTAATGGCTTCATTTCGATCATTTCGAATCGAATAAATCGTGTATTTATGTTATTATTCAACGATGAAAATATGTGAACGATCATATTCCGAAATTTAAGATAAAACAGGAAACTTTCGTGTTCCGAAACTACTATTGCGAAAAATACGAAAAAAGAAAGTTCGAAACGAGAAAATACGTATGAGCATCGTGTCGATATGGCAAAACAAAAGGCGAATAAAAGTATTGCCGAATTATTAGATTCGCTTCCCTTTTCTTCTGGATTTTTTCAAGTGAAAACCGGAACCGCAGGCGCGTGCCAAATTGCGTTAACACTTAAAGAAGAACAATAAAAATACACAAATCCTCGGTTATAAACATGTTCTCTTCGAGGCTATAAAACTTCTTTGAAAGGAAAAATATCAGTGTTTTATTTTTAATTCGATTTATATCTTGAGAAAAGGTGGATTTTTGCTTTAATTCCATGTAGCCGATTTTTATTTACGATTTGCGATAAACACAGTTTGGAAACGGTGTTTTATACTTTAACGCGAACTAAACGTATTGAGAACAATTAAAGTACATATTTTTAGTACTTTCACCCCGACAATAAACCGAAATAGCCTTTTCACATGCTACTTTTACTCAAAGATATGTTAAAATTTCATTTATGATGCTCGAAAAAAACATCTCAAATATTCGAAAGCATATTTATACATACGAAATTGACATTATGTAATGAGGATGTAATATTTTTTCATTATAGCACATCTATGACTTTCCAAAATACAATAAAGACATTCGTATGATTCGTTGAAAAATATATTAAAAAACGCAAACATACGATGAACACAACATAACACCAATTTCATGAACACACACAGACTCGGACGATGTGATGCGAATTTTCCGTATTTTCCTCGCAACTTTAAATCCTTGGGGTGTAGTTGATCGATATGAAATGGAACTATCTTCTTCGACACATCTGTGCCACTGTTTATGTATGTTTTGATTCCTATACGATCGAATAATAAAAACGTACGATTCCAACGAAACGTTCATCCATCGAATTACATCACACGTCCGTTGATATTCAAAGTGCCTGCTTAAAATTTATATATTTTTACTAAGCTTCTGAGCATATTTCAAGTATAAAGCGCTGGGATCGTTCCTATTAAATGATAATATCAAATGCAGCCGATGTAGATATTTCTTTACTAATGATGATTAATTAGTGCGTGATTCATTCACCACTAGCTTCGCTACTAATTAACACAACGAATGAAATGGAACGTACAATTGAACTAATCGTGAATTTAAATCGTGAAATTAAAAAAACTATCGAAAAAACGTTCCTCATGAATATAGTCTTAAAGTCCCCCCAGATTGCAGACTTTCCATCGGCCGATTGTTTAATCGGACACTTTTTCAGTGTGGTATTATATAATATTTTGATCATTATAATATGTGTACATCCATAAAAAATCATACTGATTATAGAGCCGGACTAAACTATCGGCCGATAGAAAATCTGCAGACTGCGGGGACTCTACTTGCGTGTGAACATAAGGGCCGACCTTTTTACTGCTCTAATTGTCTAACCAGAGAGTTAATCAATCAGAAAATCCGCAGAACATAACTAAATATAACTCAATGGTGAGTTAACTAGAGCAGTGTAAAGACGGTATAAAAGCGTAATATAGAAAAGAAAGGTGTACTGACTGGCGTTGAGCGGCGTGTTGGGCACGTGCGTCTGCATGGCGACGACATGGTGGTGGTGGTGGTGGTGCCTCGGCTGGTGCTGCTGATGCTGATGATGGTGGTTCTGCTGGTGGTGTTGGCCGTAGGCGGGGGCGCGCGCTCCGGCGCCGCCCGCCGCCACCCCGAACCCCGCCACGGCCGCCCTCCGCGCTCACACGCCCGAAACACCGCGACGACGACCCCTCATATCCCTATTGATGACCAGAGACGACGACGACGACGACGACGACGAACTCAACGCGACTGACGACGACGATGCGCCCCCTGAGCGCGACGCCGGTGGTGACCCGCTCATGCGACTATGTGCGAGCCGCAACCTGCAATCGAATATTATATAAACGATACATGAAAATTTGCTATACTTTGATAATTTCAAGTAAAGGGTCGTTTATATGCTGCCACTTCATGAAAAAAGAAAATCAAGTGTAAGGGTGAGAGAGGTGAAGCCAGCGGAAGTAGCAATGGCAGCGTATAAATTAACCTTAACGGCATGATTGTGAATCTCGACTAATACATCGATTCAAGAATCGACAATTTTTAAATATTAAAAACGAAAACTCCATACAAATCGATGAACGTTCTTTCTACACAAGATATAAACAATTGAATCGGGTGAAAAATTTTCTTATAGAAAATATGAAAAACATTTTCAAATATTAATTAAAAAAAATATTCTTTGATGGAACTTTCGACATTTTTAAGGTTGTACGTTTCGCGTTAAAAACGAATTGCCCCCATATCACGAAAGCTACACTTAGCATTTTTAAACAATTTAATTATGAATTAAAAGAGTTTCGCAAAATATTAACATACTTTAATAACGCTAAAAGTAAAGTTTAACGCTACCGTTAAAAAAATATATTTTTTGCATTAAAGAATATATGTGCGCCGAAACGTGCTGAAAATGCGAAAATATAACACTTTTACGGCTATAAAAACCATAAACTTGCCACTTGATTTACATGCACTTACAACAATTTGAAAAAAATATATACAACCGACGAGAAAATATTATGAATTTCAAAAATTTACAAAACTATCAACATCGCACAAATTATACCGTAATTTTCTCAAGTTTTTCAACCGAAGCGTGAGCCTCGAGCAAACAGAGACTTTTTATTAGGTACTATACTAAGTCAAATAGATAGATAGTTGTTCACGACGACGAATTTATTTTATGAGCCATCTCCCACCCATCAAAAAAGACATCCAAACCCGACGCAAGCGAAAACGACTACATAAAAAAACTGACATTTCCATCATTCGCAATGTCCTCGAACACAAGTCCCAGAAGGCGGAGAGCAGAAACATCTAATTTAATTAAACCTAACGACACCGAGAGGTGTTAAATTGAAGCGGTCGCATTTTCACGAATCGAATAACCCTACGACTCCAATATGGCACCGGTTACACGAAGCCTCCACAGAAACACAAAGAGCAACCATTATATCTATGTACAGTAATATCTTAATTCAATTGTTAGAATAAAAAATCTATCGATATATAATATAATATTAATATCGAATAAAAACTAACAAGGAAGTCATGAATATTGAAGGTCATCGATTTTGACATAATGAGTCTTTAAGAGCTAATCATATTTAACTTCACATTTTGACAAAAATGATATTTGAATGTCAAATCACTTGATATAGTCATAACTTTCTATGTGTGAAATATTTTCTGAATGATAAAGATAAATAGCATTAAATAACAAAATTTATTTAGTCATCAGATAATAAATTCTGTACTCTTATTGTGAATCGACCACATCTATAGCTTATATTAAACAAAGTGAAATTTAGGAAAATGGAATAATTGAGTTTATCTCGCCTTATTGCATAGTAAAGTTAGTCGCATTTAGCTCCAAAAAACTCAAATAGACATAAATGAGAAAATTAAATTTTCAATGGTTCAACTAACTTAATTTCAACAAAATCGATCACCAGAATCAAAGACTCTCCTTGTAAATAAACATAAATCGAATCGTAACATTGAATTTAATGAACATTATGATCAATTCAACCCAGTTATTCAAGGTTTCACTATACACCTATGTACACCATAATAAATTACTAGAGATTGTTATTATGTGCCGTAGCGAACTCGCGTAATTTAGTGTCGGCTTGTGTTTACACGAGGCGAAATCTCGCGTATTAAATGCATATCGAATAAACAGAGGCTCGACTGTAGGCGAAAGTATAATATACAGTTCGCCCCCGATGAGTTTGGGTAAACCGCCGATAATTGCGTGTGTTTATTCAAGACGCCGTACAAGAGCGATTATCAAATCTCTAGATACCAGCGTTCGATCTATGCAAATGTTTATATTTCATTAGAAACGTGCGACTGCGATTTAATTGCGAATAAATAGGTGAGAAATTGCTTATTGCATCTATGGAGAAACACATTAAGTTGTAAACGAACACTAATCGATTTCGATACTAATTCAAATGGCAAACATAATTCAATGCCAATAGAAATTAACTCAAATTCAAAATACTTGGATGATGGAATTTTAAGTTGAATGAAAGCATGAATGAAATTTCGTTTAAATTAAATCAAGATATTGTGAAAAATTCGTTATCTTAATCTTTTAAATAGGCAAATCTGTACGTATGATTCATTTATGCACCAAGTTTTTCACATTAATTAACAATTGCATGACCGACTCGGAAAAATCAGCATGTAAAAATCTCTAGTATTGTACGATATCCGTACAAAGCAGCAACAGCAACAGTTAATATTCATAATGATTCAATAAAATAAATGAAAGATTTATCAGCACAAAATCGAAAAATAAAACTTTCCTACATGTGTTTGTATATTTTAATAGAATTTTAATTACCGCTAATTCGGTATCGCTTAGGACAATGGTAAAAATACAAAAACGCCGTAGAACGACACGCGATATGGCAATATTCGCTTTCAAATGCCAACTTATCGAACAGAGCTCGTACGGGAATAGGAGAAAATTTCGTTCACAGTCCGCTTTTCCTCTAACCGGCGGGAAAATTGCGATTTTCCGTACGTACTCGTTATATTTTTGATATACGAATCGCTGATATCGTGCGTTTTCCGCGCGAAATGAACGAATCTAATTATGCAAATGAAAATTCGTATATTAAAAAGCGATAGAGCAAAAAACCTCCCCATTTACGAATAACATATATTTAATTCTAACTAGAGCATTTTTGATATATTTGCTGTACATTTTTCGGAAATTTAAGCTTATTTCTAACTTATTTTTCCAAGGAGAAAAATCGATGGAACGATTTCTGGGGAAAATCGCTTAGTTACCCCTCGATCGATTTTGAGAAGCTACCGAAGGCCATTATTGTATTCATCGTTTGTTTCAGTATTAATAATGTATTCATAGTCGGGCAGGGTTGTAGCTTTCTCACGAGGAAAATATGCAAAGCTAATTTATTCACAGAGTAATCGAGATTATAATACATTTCTGAGAAAACGAGCAAAGATGAAAAATTACGTCTCAAGAGCGATCGGAATCGCGATGTAAAATCAATGTTGTATAAGAAAATTTCGCTATTTCATATAGATTTAACATTTCTATTATTTAATTTAGTTCAAATTGGTACAGAATAAATATAAAACAATAAATTGAAGTTGACACTGCGAGCTTCAACTGACAATGAGTCTATTATTTAAAAATATTATTGCTTTACAAAATTAATGATTAAAAAAAGATATTTACGGGCGACAAACTAGAAAATGGATGTGACTAACCAATTGTCTCTAGCATGTCGATCAAAATTAAAAACCGGTCGATTTTTTTTATATTTTAATCTAAAATTGATTCACCTAAATATCATCGATTCAAATCAACAAACTTCAGTATCATTACATTCAAAATTTGCCAACCAATTCTACCTTTTCAAGTCACACATTTCAACCAATTTAAGAATGAGTCGAAAATGGCATAGGCACCCGAACATTCGATAGTCAGTTACTCATCTCACTTGATACGTAGCACGACTTAATTTTCCCTTTTCAATATTTTTCGAATTGAAATAGAAAATATTTAACATAAAATCGAAATAATTTAACATAAATTCTTCAAAAAAAAACCTTCCAAACGACACCATCCACAAGCCACGCGCGAGCGAAAGAACGACCAGCATAACAATCGCGCAGAACTCTCCTAATCGAACCTGCGATAATCCTCCACGGCACATCTCTGGCATAGATAAAACGGACTCGATCGAAAGCTCCCTCGTTCCAGAAGCCTTCGAAGACGTCGATTCCCGTGTTAAAAGTCAACGGACGACCACAATCGAGCGGGACGTGTTCCTCCGGAGAGCGGCTGGCCAACTTACACACACACGTGGAGGATGAAATATTCACGTGATCTATTTCAGACGTGACCCGTCTGCAAGAGTGCAACACTGGCTTTATTTTCAGAAGACAGGATATCGCTGAACGAGCTGACTCTATCCTTTTCGATTCTGGTGAGGATTGCTCGTTTTGCTGGTCAGGTGTGAAAAATTGTATGTTTCGTTGCATGATAGAGAAATGTGGTGAAATTTGGGTTATTGTGTAAATTGTAAGTGCAATTCTCTAACCTGAAGTTATCCAACTTAATCTAATTTGTCGAAAATCGTGTCGATGGTCTGTTTCGCAAGTTTCCAAATTCGAAATGTGTCGTTTGACCCTTGGTGAATGTGTTCGGAAGCAATCTAACTTTTGCGGAATAGCGACAATGTTAGTATGAATAGTCCTTAACCTTTTCGAAGTCATAGACCTATTAGCACTCTTGTAAAGTAATAAAAATCTATATATCACTAGCACGAATCGCTCACTGAAAAATCGTGCATCCGGAACTTGATCATTTTTTTTTACGCATGATTAAAGTTCAGCCTTTTGATTATTAAAATTCTACAATATTTACATCGCACAGTTGTCGTATATTTGTCTATTTCGTGTAAGTATGAGATTATATTAAACGCGCAAGTTGTGAGAGCGATAATCGGCAGTATGCGCTGCAATATAATCCGAAGAAGTTCTGCGAAATGCAAATCGTCTCGTATAAAACGAATGTATCCAGCTTACGACGGGACACACATATAATAGTATTAATATTCAAGGTTCTTTATATGTGTGTGTTTTCTGCTAGGCTATTTTCATACTGCAATTTAAATTTGCGTATTAATACGTCGCTGTTTAGCATTCTGATACTGTTCGAAATTAGTTTATTTCGTGACTTTCGACGACGAACGAAAAATTTTGCAGAATTACATTAAAACCGCGACGAATCCGAATTTATAGCTTAATAATCGACAATTAACACAGCACCTTGAAACAAATTGCCACAACTAATTAATCATCAAATTAAAATCAATACTTAACCGACATTTCTAAAACACCAATGATTCGAATATAGCACACATTAAATCATCATCAAATCAAAATATTATATGATCATAAGATTACTTAAGCTATACGCAAACGATAAGATTTATCTTCAGTTGGAGAGAACACACAGAAATAATACGCATCTGTACTTTACACAAATTTGTGACTAGTTAAAAAAAAAATATTACGACTTCCATCCACAAGTTTTCAAAGCCAATCTGAGTGAGTCATTTTGAGTGCTGTCTTCAACTGACGACAAATCTTACGAAAAATCATACGATAAATCTTATCGTCTGCATCATACTTTACACGCTGCCTCTTTTTCACGAACGCAAGAATGAGTACAATACGAAAACTAGAGCACGAAAGACATCGACAGCACGAATAACATCATGTAAACGATCCTTAAAAAAAAAACTCATATCTACGCCTCAACTGAACTAGACCTCCTCGACACGCGCATAATACACAATCCTCGCACGTTCCAGGAAACAACAACAACCTTCGAATCCTTCGACGCGGCCTCGTCGAGGACCAGACCCTCGCCGGAGACAAAGGACGATCGTTACGCAGCCGGGTCGTAATTGAAACGAGCCGACAGTTCGCATTGTGAAGTTCGCAGCGGCAGAAATAAACGGCGGCCGGGTCGTATGAGCGCACGTATGCAAATGGGGCCGACCCGATGCCGTTGTCGGACACAACTATTGAATAACATTGTTACCGCAATTAATTCGAGAGCCGCCCCTGGACGACGGATCGCGGCCGGGGGTTGAATATTTATCGCGAATATCGCAGCCGGACATCTAAGGCCTCGTTCCGGTTATGGGAAATGCGATTTTCATTTTTTTTTATATATCCTTGTATTCAGATATTATGATTTTACAATCTCGGGAATAGTCCAGGACAAATGTGGATTCCAAATTTCAGGATCAAATACACCCAACTTTCGTTTTACACGGTAGATAGAGACCAGTAAAAACCGTGTAAAAAAACCGTGTAAGAAAAAAGTCATTTTTTATTGCGCGATATTCGTTATATAGTTCAAACAAACCGTGTTAAACCAAATAAATCGTGTAAAAAAAATTTTTTTTTTCATTTTTTCAAACCGTGTAAAAAATCCGTGTAAAACGAGAGTTGGGTGTATTAGATTTCATTTTTCGATTGTAAAATGGACGTATGTTTCTAACTGAATCGAATTATTTATATCCCGATAAAAAAATGTTTTGATTTGAAAATTAATAAAATTTCTTTAATGTCTAATTTTATGTAATAAATCGAACTGTGCTAAAAATTAATGAAACCGGTCAAGGTTTATTAAGTTCAACCACGACTGAATACAAATTCAACGAAATTTCTTGAACTTTAAACCACATAAATTCAGACTTATCAGATCCGAGCAAAAATGAGAACGACCGGTAATATGTTACATACAAGATCTGATTCTAGACACAAACATAAATAATTATTTCCGATTACGATACCGACATAAGACAAAACGCGAACACCACGAAACCCAAATAACACACACCATCGACCTTTTCTCGAACCACCGACAACTTCAGCTAATCATCACCATCTTCACACAAAACCAATTAAGATATTCCATCAAAAAAAAAAAACCATCAGATGCAACGTTTCATCACCGTTGAACAAACAAGACTCGTTCCGTGCCCCGGATAGATAGCACAGCCTCCCGAAACGAGTATGCAGATTTAATTATGGGAATAAGAAGACTAGGTACACATGCACACACACACGACCGATTTTCCCCGTCTGAAAGCGTCTCGAATGCAAATGAAACCGTATTTTCAGATATTAAGATAGGCGAGGGTTCTTCTTCCCCGCTTTACATTTCGGAAAAGCCACATTCCCTCGGAGGAAGCGCGTATCGCACAGTCCAAGGAGCCGAATTTGCAATTATTACAACGAGGCGGTTGTTGTGTATGCGAATTAGTGAGAAATTTCATTTCGGAATGTATTGAAATGGAATTGTACGTACTCAGTGTATGTATGTGTTTGATTTTGTTTATTGAATTTAAATCACATTCAGAATGTATGGAGTCAACTATACAAGCGAATCAGATGATTTTCCTGTATATGTATGCAGTGTACTCTTGGTTATCTGCGTATTATCCGGGTATGAGATATTCAATAAATATCTATTTTATTCATATGTATTTTGAATAAATTAACTGGAAAAGTAGGTTCATTATTTGTAACAGATTAATACATTATTAGAACATATCAACAATTCGATGAACGTTTGAAAAACTTTTTTTTTCTATAGTTATAGTAAACCGATTAACTATTATCCAAAAATAGAAAGACCAAACTAGTAGACCAATATTTGAAATAAATGATTTTTCAGTCAGATATAGCTTTAAAATTAGTCAAAATAATCACGAATACAATTTATGTAAACAAATCAATACAGTTAGGCAACACGGTAAATTCACGAGTCAATTATTTTCATACTCCGTGTGTGACAAAAATCGACTCACAAACCCACTTTCGCTCAACGATATCAAAATATTCATTGAAAAATTCAATATTAAGCACACACATACGATTATATTCGGAAGAAAATCGATCCTCATGAATTTTGCAACATCACACGGCCCGAGATAATCCCGGGGGCGAATCAAATTTTACGACGAACCCAATTATAACAAGATATGCAAAAGAGCGAAAGGTCTCCGTATGAAAACGTATAAGCTCGTTAGCGATGCGTTACACACACTCACACTATACGTGGACGGATCGAAACCGATCGGCTGAAAATAAGAACGACTGAAAACTCGATTCCGATCGAGAATGAAACGGCTACTAGAGAGGGGATGTCTGAAAGGAATACGAGATGAAAAAAATCACGAAAACGTAAATAAAAACATTGGACCGTCCTCATTCCGATGGAGTAGTAGTACACGTGCTGCATCGCACAATATCTGCCAACAAAATAGATCGTCCCGGTCACACGGCGTGGATTTATTTTTAAAATGACATCTTAAAAATATAATCCGACGCATTGTAATCGAGCGACAATCGTTCGGCGGCGAAATTCCTAGCGACCCGGCCTCGCACAATCTTATCTGATAAAAAAAATCACGCATCTAATTAACGAACGACACTTATACGATCTCGAATACTTAATTTAACTATCTACGATTCACAATGAAGCGATTCGAAGCTGAATCGAGAAATAATGTACTGCGATACTATTATGATGTCAATGAGTTTACCTTATATGGAAGCGACCTGGATAGCTTCGAAAATGAAAGAATACAGCCTCCGCGTGTTTGTATAGCGTTTTAGATACACCGATATCGATTCTGGATAATGTTTACGAAGAGCGATCGAATTTCTGTTCCCGTTTGACGTTCCAACTAAGCTACATAACCTCAACCGGCAGCTGTCAAAATCGAACGCTCACTAGCGCCGCGTAACGATCGAAATTATCAACGCCTGTAAAACTCACCATAGACTTTTCGATGCGAATAGTGATATTCTAAATAAGCTCTTATTGTAAATGTATATAAGAAATATTTTTGTTCAAATTGTTTTTATTGTCGTATTTATTATACGTATGTGATTTTTTATTCAAACAATATTCAATATAAGAACTATTATTGTATGAAATTAATGTTGAGTGCAGCGTCCGAACGGCGGCGCGATAAATAATTCAATGTCGAGCCGCGCGTGAAAATCAATGCGATACACACACATACTGATGTCGCGTCGGAAAATCTTGTCGGAAAATTTATTATTTACAATCGGTTTTGTATTTATTCGAAACGGATGAGGGTGGGCGGTCGTATCCGTTCAAAGTCTCCCCCTACGCAATGTAGGTCGGCTGATTTCCGTGACATTTTCCTTCTCGCTCGAGTCGGAAAACTCTTTTCGATGAGCGTGTTATTTCAATTTTTCATTTGTGTTCTCGAGAATGCGTTTCATCTTCGCTACATTCGAATTGTGTTTATCGCGCCGATCCAGATGGATTCTAATCGGATTATTTATGCATTTTCCGAGTGATGAAGTCGAACGGTGCGGAAAATTCGCAAAGCATTCGTAAACACTGCGAAAGTCTTTCAAGATATGCATTTTTTTTTCAAACATTGATTCACACAGAGAATTTCAAACAATAATAAGAACCGCACTGAATGAGATATCATAACAATTTATTTGAAACTCGCGTGGGTACTGTTTTTATTCTAAAATTAGACACGGTAAATAAGAAAACTGCACTTATTTTTGAACAGCTGACAGTTTCAACTATATTAGCAAATGTACACTGAACCGATATATTGCACACATTCATTACAAATATAAATATAAATATTTGTCAAACAAACCAACCATAAACTGAAACGAAGTTAAATGAACTACACATCAAATCTACTATAGATAGATAAAAATTTACGAGTGAACGTTTAAAACACAATACTAAAGGATGGTCGATCTTTCGATCTAAAGTAGCCAATTTCTAGCAACTCTTCCATTCAATGAGTTCCTGAAAACTTCACCCACGACCCATTTTTTTCATCTCCATCAGACGGGATCCCTATAAAACGAAAATAACAATAGCCGGCCCGGCCAAGAATCTTAATCTCGATACGCACAAGTTCTTATCAGAATCGTCCGTCTGCCGAAACTGAAACACAATAAACATAACGATTCCGAACGTTTACAGCGCGCAAGTTCGGAGACTGTTAATATGTATTATCCGAGGCAAAAACTGGCTGCTTTTCGTCGCTTCTTATCTCGAAATATCCGCGGGAAAACGTTCTGGGGATCGTAAAGATGCTCATTAACGGTTTTATTCGGTTTTGATTGCCGAGCGTTATTGTTTCGGAGCAGACTCGCGTGTATTTCGGCCGCACGATTTTCCTCACCTACGTCTAGTGTTACGATGGAAAATTTTCCGAAATATTTCGTGTTGCTACGTTCATGTTTCGTTCGAAAACCGTTTCGTTCGTTAAATTCGAATAATATAATTTTAGTGCTTGTGAAACAAACCATCAGCTCGACATTCGAGGAGTTATGGCGTGTCCACACTTAAGCCGGCGGCTTCCAGCGGCAAACACAATACTAATCATAAAAAAATTCTTCATTCAAAATGTGATTCATCTTAATCTTACTCGAATTAAATGAGATTTCAATTAGAATAAATCAAGATGAAGTGTATTAGTATGAAGATATTTTTCTGTGCTGAATGTTTTGATTTACCACTAGAAGTCCCCGACTTAAGTTACAATGGACACGCCATTAAATTATATTAGGCTAGTTTTTTTTTTCTAAAGTTAGATTAGGTCATGTTTTGAGTTTGATTTGTGAGGTCAAACGTCGTACCAATGGTCTATTATACAAATACAATTATTTCATCATGTCGCCATTTAAATTTTATGATAATTTTCAAACATATGCAAATTCCAATGAATTTCAAATACAAATAGAACGATCCTCATAACAAAGAACGAACGAACATAAATTTCTACGACTAATTAACGAACGAGCATACCATGCATATTCCGTTTCGGTTTCAGCCAGAATACTCGCACAATAAATTACTATCAGACACTAGGGCGGCTCAAGGATTTCTTCGGCGCATTATTATATTAATAAACACGAATTCAAAAATACAATGCATGTCGAATTTTAACGATTCGCGAATGCGAAACGCGCGAGTTTCTCATAACCGTTTATATTTACGCGGATCTGACTATTTCTGCTTCGACGTTTCCAAATTTAAATCCACTCCATCGATCTTCCGACGATGAGTTCGAATACCCGGAATAGCTAATAACTCGTCATACATATGTATTATACATATGTAGGTTTGATTTTTTTTAACAATTTTTCGATTCGTAAAGAGATCGCCCACGGTTCGAATGTTCGGTTTGTGTATAAAACACGTCGATCATGCGAAAGTTTCGACGGATTCGAATCGGAGGATTCGTAATGAGGTGATTTATCGCTTTCGATTTGAAACATCGAATAATCAAATGAGCTAGTGCGGTTTTTAATAGCGGACTTGAGCTTTTTTCCGATCTGATGAAATTGGTGCATGTGGGCCAATTATATTTTTATGCAAGAAATGATTCCGGAGTCATTTGAAATGATGATGACTTCAAAATCGTTTTTAAGAATGTCTAAATGAATACATTTTCATTTCAACAGATATAACGAAAGTTAAACTTTTTATTATGAAAACGACTATGTATAGAAATAAAAAGCTAATCAATAATGACACGTGTTCAAAGTTTATTTTCAACATATTTGTGTTATGTACTAATACATAGTGGTATTGAATATAGTGTCAATTTTCCATCAACTCTGGAGGATTTTCCGAAAGGAAGCGCAAGAAATAACTACTGTCAAATCACACTCAATACAGAGTTGAGAGAGTTAATAAAATTTTACCTAATTTCATCAAATATTGATTTTTAAAGAGATCTGAATCTGAGAGCTACTTAACTTAAATTTTTCATAGAACTGAAGCAAAGCAGCTTATTAAAGCCATTTCTCCGGATCCTTGTATTTTGTTCAAACGGCTTATGAAAAGCTCTATATAAGGTTAATCAAAAGTGTTTTTCGCGACAAAAAAAAAGATAAAATAGACGAGATGATCTATCAAATAATTTTCTCAAAATTCCCACAAAGCTTCTCAGTTACAAAATAGTTAAATGCGATATTGACGCGATGATTTAGCGCTTGTGAGCTTTTGAATAACTCCCCTTTTGAGGAACACGACCCGTCGGATCGGCGGCTATGAATGTGAATAATATAATTTTCTCATATTTCCCGCATCATAAATTGTATGAAATATCATGTCTTTGTTAGTTCCCGTTTTCGCCAGTCCCACCGTCAAGGATTTTCGTTCCGTATAAATTTGAATATTTACATACGTTTGCGTTATGCCGGTTGTTCTCTCTACGCCATAATACATACAATACATTTATTTCCCTGTGTTTGTTTGACCGCTTGTCTTCGCCGAAGCGAGTAGAAAATATATCGGCGCTTATTAACGTACCGAAACAAAGCTATAGCGCATAAGACTTAAAATAATACTGACCGAACGTGTGCGTCTTCTATTTTTTTTTTTTTTGTGTTTTATTGTATCAACATTGTTATCTAAATAGTGCCGTATGATTTTCCTTTGCCTCGCGTTTGTTTTACGCTCCGCCGATTGATCGGGTTTCAAGCAACGTCTATTCTTTTTTCGTAGTTCTGTTGCTTTTATGTCGTGTGTATATATTATTTTTGTGCATGTTAAAATAAATCAAAATCTGATGATAGCGTGAAATTCTGGAAAATAATTATTTTTTCGCTGTTCGGTTTTCACATCAAAAGAATCGAACGTTTTATACACATTTTGAAATTCATAAAAAAATATATAAGATCTAATTTAAAATTTTAAACAAGCGAAAAATTGAGCTCAAAACTAAATTTTTGTGTAGCATCGCTAATTTAAAAATAAATATGCGTACCTGCAAATGAAATTCAAAACACAAATACATACTTATATTTAAATCACACTGATCAAAACTGCAATTACTTTAAAATAACCAAAATCTAAAACTCTTCAATTATCTACAAACTGAGATGTTTTCTCGAAAAGCAGACCTACTCTGAAAATAAACCTTTGTACAATTTTAAAAATGTTCCAATTCCATCTCGGAAATAAAATCTAATGAAGAAAGTACGCCGGTAACGTACTTACTCGTAACTAGTCATAATTTGATTAACCCTACCGTCCTTTATTTCAATAACGCTTATTTAATTTCTAAAATTGACTCTAGATCTTTATTTTTTAAAATCAACATTTATTTAATTAAATCTACGATTTTTTTCATCTCTTTTTATATAATGACCCATTTAAAAGAATGATATCTATATTGAACAAAATGTAAACATATGAATTTTTTTTTCAATAAACATACTCGTATGTATAAGCCGTGCCTGAAAACAAGCCAAATCACAATGTCTGAACAAAAAAATATATGAAACCACCTAAAAAAACCTAATTTTCTACAAAAGATTTCCAGTTAACATCAACCACTCACCACCGAAACATCCTCACCTCACTTCCATCCTCAAAACAGCCTCATCCTACCTGATCACCCTAACAAACAAGTCCATCGCATCGTCGACAACAGACCACCTCTTACCACCCACAATTGCTCCAAAATCGTCCTGGTCCAGGACAAAAGGCTCGCTGCGCTGACGCGTATTTAACGTTTCGATTTGTCCTGGTGGCGATAAATCGCCTTCGTGGTGGCCCTCGGCTGCAGCAGCAGCACGACGACGAATTTATTGGACGGTCTCCGTTGTTCGGTTCGTGATTTAATCGCTGCAACGACCCCGATACGACGAGATGGACGTGCTTTATGCAATGCGAAGGGTTATGGGACTAGTTTTAGGTAAAACATTGGTTAAATTTTCCTTTTTGTCCAGAAAAAATACGTCTAATTTGTCTTAAATATCTGAGAAAATTTTGGTGCATGCTATAGGCACAATGCTCGAAGGATTAAGTTAGACCAGATTGGGTTAGGTTTGGTTAATATTTTAGTAGGTATGCTGTGGAAATGCAAGTCCCATAGAGATTTCTGTGCTACCATCGAGTTCGCACTCGATGGTGTTTATAAAAGATTTTCTCTTTTCGCGGAAAAAAAGTTCATTTCGAATGTTGAAACGATGGTTTTGTATACAAGTACCAAATTCTTTATTAAATTAACGTGTTAATGTATTAAAATTTTAGTTAGTTGCTCAAGTGAAATGTTCATAATTGAAATTTATATAAGTTTTTGCGTTGCTTCTTCGTGATATGTGATGTTAAACTTTGTAGTGATTCGTAGAAATATTGTAATATTTCTTCTCCCGTAAAGTTTTCAAATTACAAACTTCTGATTAACTATTGAGGTTTTCGCGTAGTTTAGCTTCTGAGTATCTTGCTCATAATTAATTTCACCCTCTTTTTACATAAAATTTCTTTAAAAACTCACAAAAATATCATATTACCCATCATTAAAACATAGTAGAAATCGAAGATGATACGTTAGTCGCGTATTCGGTAACATTTTATAACGACGCCGGCGTATTTCAACGCGTTTGAATTTTTCATCGAAACTCACATACACACAACAATGCTTTTTTTCCGATATGAACGAACAAAAAAAAATGAACATAAAGCACGTTGCATACTAATGCGAACGTATCGCATCTATATAGAAAGCAAAAGCGAGCGTCCATTAATAATCGAACAGGCAAAATCTCGGGAAACGAGGACATTTCCATTTCGAAGAATCGCCTCCTGAGTAATTCAAAGCTTTTATCAATTTTAGATAGGTGTGTGCGTTGATCAAAGCACACAAAGCTCGTACGTTCGAAGCTAAGGCCGTATCGTTTCGTCCTTACACGCGTCGCTAATAAATAATCAGGATTAACTTTTCAAAGCAGCAATGAAAATGTTTGTACATCCGGAAAAATAAATGAGCATCTTCCCGAAATAAACCCATCATTTCAAGACCGCACTCATGTCCTCTACGACCATCTTCAACCATCTTCAACTTCGACTCATAACGACGAACCTGCAATTATCTACGTGCCGAATTTACATAACATCCTTCTGTGTCCTTGGGAGCTGGAAAAAAACCTTCTGACCAGCAGACTGAAAACAAGATAGCCAACAAACAGAATAAACCCGGGGCTTAATCGATCGGTGGAAATAGCCCGACACCACACGTCTGTGTGTGGCAGACGAGCCGACGCCTCAGGGCTGATGAAGAAAACGAAGGAAAAACCGAAGAAGGAAAACCCTTTATTGGTGCGATACAACCTAGGAACGTAATACGATCAATTAGCCTTTCTTCTCTTCCAATTTATGACGGAAATCACCGCAATTGACCCATTTCCAAAACCGATTCGAAGCGGGGTGCGGAAATCGTTCTGATAATCAACACACAAACTCCGTGCGAAGTAACAATGGATTATCGCGGGCTGCAAATATTCGCAGGCTAGTTTCGTTGCATGATTGGTCTTTTGCGAATGAAAGGATCGAAGCTGAAAATTATTGCTCGATGTGATGATATAATTTTGAGCTATTGTGATATTCTGTATTGATGTAGAAAGAAATTGGGGTGAATCGATATTTTATCGATTTTGATATTGTTTGAATTGAATGACTAATCAATTTTCGACGAATCCATTCATACTTTTATATTAGAATTTCAAGGTAAATTCATTGAAAAACATACACGTTTTCAATATTAAATTAAATATTTCGAAAAATCAAACCATTCATACCTTGCCATTACCCAAATTATCTTAAAACGTTTTGATTCAATTTTTCAAATAATTGAAAAGTAAAACCTACATCGATATAAATATGAAACGAAGCTTAATTTCATCTAAAACTAAAACATTCTTCAATTTACACATTCGATACGATGAAAACGGAACAAACTCGCATTCGAAAACTATCAAAAACTCAATATCGCTAATTACAAAACGGCCGATACGTACCAATCGAACAAAGAACGCTACGAGAATTAATCGAATTACATACCCAACAGTACAATCGAACTTCGCAAACGAACGAATAAAAAAAGGCACGAAACGGCGCTCATCGAACGTACAATTTAACACCGCCGCTTTTTCGGGAACGCGTCATAAATAATAAATCGGCCGCTGAAAAAAATAAAACCTATGTACATATATACGTATTATACAGGGTGCAAAATAATTAGCGAACGTATGTAAACAAACGAAAGGTTAAATAGTATCGTCGGGTAACCGGCACCGGTAATACACATAACCGTATGAAAACTGAAAAGCTCGCATGCCGGTAATTACCCCTAAACTCTTTTCGCTGGCAACTTTTATGACCTATTTCTGTTTTTCTGTCCGATGTGCATGAAAAAAATATATACGATCCGATCGCCCGAGACGATTCTCTCGTCGGAAAAAAAGTATATTGTGGAAAAACTGAAATAGAGTTGAATTATTGTCGGAGGGCATGCACAAAAGCGCAAATGCAAATTGCATCGGAACCAAAGGAAACGTCGACTTGGAAATTGTCGCCGTTTATCGAAAACTCTCTTCGGTGGATAGATTCATGATTGTTTTCGTCGAGTTATGATAATTTTGCGCGATTATTCATACGAAGCGTTTTCTCCACAGTAATAAATTCGATTTTGTTTATCGTCCGTTCGAAACGGGATACGGGAAAATCGCCCGTCGGCGTTCAATATGATATAACTCATTTTCCGTACGAGTTAACGGGTCGGTGTGTGTATACTTTCGTTACGATAATAGAAGTTGCGATTTAGTACTCGAGTTCGTGTTTTGTTCGAAACTTTTACTATATGCAACGACATCTTTAGTGACTTTCGCTCCGGAGATATATTAATCGCGACGCTGAAAAGTTTCATCGCGGAAAATATTGTGCGATATCACGGACCCGTTTGCCTAAAATCGTTTTTCATACATTTTAATAAACGGCCTCGTATTTTCATTCGACTCTATAATAAACTGAATTATTTCGAAACTTCATAAGCGACATACCGAACTTATTACCTAGCACTTTATACATAAATCATCTTAGATAAAATTTCATCATTTCGCGCGAAAATGTAAACACGACCGTCGACTAGTTAAATCTAAATTATATTCGTACATAGAACGCTCGCAGATTAGATAACCGAAAATATCCGTTATCTGATGATGAGAAGGAAACCGTGCCTCGGAGTCAGGCACTCGTAGCAGCCTCGTAAAAACAAGTTCATTTCCGAGTGCACATTATGTGCTAAATTCGCAGTTGCAGCATAGTTCTTCCGCTTTTAATTTCGTTACCCGGTTGAAACTTCGCGCTTATCGAATTACCCGACGATAATCCGGCGTTCAAGTAAGCCCGGTATTATTATTCGTACGTAAAAGTCATAGGTCGAAAATTTAATCATTTCTCTATTCGCTGAATTTATACTTTGTTTCTACTTTTTTTTTAATTCGGCTCTTTGTGTCGGGGAATCGATCGAATCGATAATTGTTCTTTTGTCGGAAGAGCTTTGGAGGGGACCTCAGCGGCTTTGGCAATCAAGAAATCGTAAAATTCCAATTAAAGTTGACCGATTCGAATTGTAATTCCCGAATCTCATTACGGGATTCGTTTGAAGTTTTAGGTCGCGCGCCTGAAAGATTTCGCGATTTAATTTTGATTAAAGTCATGTATTCGTCACGGTAGTCGTCTGAAAAAGGTGAAGTCTACTTGATTTGTCCAGGGAATTTCAATTTTGTATGCTATATAAAGTTTCAGAATATTTTTGTAATGTAACTATATGAAAAAATACAGATACACGTATAAGTTAAATATTGAATATCTTTTTACATTTTAATGTAATTAAAAATAATTTGGAAATTCTAAAATCTATATATCATAAAGCGCTTTAAAAAATACGACTTCGTACTAACAGACGTAATTATATTTGCTGTCCTTGCGTCTGTTATGATGTAAAATTCATATTTCATGACGTATTATTTTTTCCGTTATTTGAATAAATTTTCCAGCATTACGCGACGAAAATACAACATTTCGAATGAATAGCAAATATTTTTCAGACCCAAACAATACGTAAAACTCGCTTGAACATTACACATGCAAAATGTAATAGCCCATTCGTGAAAAAAATACATTGAACGAAAACGTTGCGCTTCGACGACACATAAAATAACACTCGGCAAAAAAAACAGGAGAACCTCGTTAAACAATTAACTCTAATTCATACCGAATTTCGACACATTTCAAAAGTTTCTAGAGAGCCCTAATGACCCCGGAGGAAAAAAATAAATTTCGCAGCCAGAAAACTGAGTCCCTTTTCGAACTTTGTCTAGACAACGACCGAAGCTATTCAATTAGCCCGGGGCAAATTTCGTTTAGGGTTAACCGTTTGTGGAACTAACGGTTACCCACCACCCCTTCGATACATACATATAAATATATATAAAAATACGTATATAACACACGTATATTTAACACTTGAGCCCTTGCAGCCTTTTCGGGGGACCCGTGAAAATAGCGCCACTTCGACATGATTGAATTTTTCGCATCGCTTCCTCTCGATATCGATCTAGGTTTTTTTATGCGTAATAAAATATCGTACTTGGGGTGAAATTCGATTAGAATATTGAAATCTGTTTACCCGGTTCGATCGTTTAATTGCGTGATATTGGGGTTGGTTAAAGCGCACGCTTTGCGTGTTTTGCAAAATTCTTGCTGTGTTTTATTGAGTTTAATTTCAACGATTAAAATTATGCAAGTGTGCGTAAAAACTTTTTGTCAAATAAGGATTTTTTTATAATTTCGTTTCGATTTTTTTTTTATCATGATTTCTTGAAAAAGTTTGTAATTATAGTAATACAATAATTTAAGGCAATAGACGTAATACTGATAACTAAATAAAAATAATTATTAAATCTTTAAAGTTAAATACTATCAAAAAATAAACGATATCAGATACAATATAAATCTACATAAAAAATGTTTTTAATTTCGTACATAACATTGGATTATACAATTTATTTTTCAATAGTTTATCTTAAATTTTATGATTTTCTTTTATCAATCGATGAATAATATACGAATTTATAAGTAATTTCTTATAAATTGAATTGTTTTTGCTTAATTAGAATACAACTTCTTACACACATTGTCTGAAAATATTTTATCTAAATTCCACTATTTGTAATTCGTCGTGCATATTTATTCAAATTATAAGCGAGCTTATCATATTTTAAATTGTAAAATAATTACTAACTTCCTGAAAATAAAAACATCACAATGACAACTCTCGATTTATTTCATTCGATATGTAAAATGACGGAACATGCAATATCAACTAATGTAAGAAATAAGCAATATCTCAATTACGTAAACCGTGTTACATCTTGTGAATGGAAAGTATGGTTTTCGTACGTTTCAATTAAATGTCATTCGTAGAAAATTTATAAATTTTGAGTCGATTTAAAATACAAATGAATCAAAATGATGACTATTCTGTTGCACTTTAAATTTATTTTTTTATATAATAATTATTATTCGATGCAATATATTGAATTCAAAGTGCAAATTCATTTGTTTAATCTGCACAAACGACAAAAAAAAAAACAAAAAATTTCATCAAATCATTTAACACCAAAATCGAAAAGACAAAACGAAAATTCTTTTAAAATCAACGAAACATACATCGACCTTTTTAAAAAACCCGGAAAATCCCGAATAAATTTCGAAAAAACCCGGAAAACCCCCGGAAAAGTCAACCGACCGACCTTCGTCCCTAATACGGAACGCGACGCGAGAAAGCTCTCGAACGCGAAAGGGCATCGAAGCGCCTTCTCGGAGGCGAGAACCGCGCCTAGGGCTCCTCTTTTTAAGTCCACGTCGACGCGACGGGGGGCGGAGCGTCCGACGGGGGCTCACCTGGGCGGGGGACGAGGCTCCTTTGTGTCTGCGGAGCTCGCGATCGATCGGCGACGCGAGCCGACGGCCGCCGCTCGAAAACAACAAACAACGGGGGCCCCCGAGCGTGCGGAGCGCCTGGCGGCGGGGCGCCTGCGCGCGATGGGGGCGCCTCGCCGGGCCGGGGGGGCAGGGGGCTGGGGGGGCCGGGGGAGGGGCGCACGACCTGCGCCTCTGAACGCCTCCACGCGACTGATCGCCGAGCCGGAAGATGGCTCTCTCTCGCGAGCAACGCGAGGGAAGTCTCTTGTGTGGCGGGGTTTTTTTTTCGTGTTTGTGTATTTGTGTGTCTTTGTGTTTGTGGAAAATGAGGAAAATTTTGGTCGGATGTGTGAAAATTAGAAGTTGTGTTCGGTTGTAGGTGAATATTTTTGATGTGAGAATAGTTTAGATTCGATTTTTTTTAAATGAAATAGAGGAGTGTTCGGATGTTTTTTTTTTATTTTTTTGTGTGAGAAAGTTGGATCTTTTTTAAGGGTGTGTGAAAATTAGAAGTTGTGTTCGGTTGTAGGTAGATATTTTTTATGTGAGAATAGTTTTGATTCGATTTTTTTAAATTAAGTAAGTGAGAGTAGGGTTGCTTTTTTTTATTTTTTGTGTGAGGAAGTTTGATTTTTTTAAGGGTGTGTGATAATTAGAAGTTGTGTTAGGTTGTAGGTGAATATTTTTGAGTTTTTTTCGTTGTGAGAATAGTTTTGATTCGATTTTTTTAAATGAAATAGAGGAGTGTTTGGATGTTTTTTTTTTATTTTTTGTGTGAGAAAGTTGGATCTTTTTTAAGGGTGTGTGAAAATTAGAAGTTGTGTTCGGTTGTAGGTGAATATCTTTGAGTTTTTTTTTGTTATGAGAATGGTTTTGATTCGATTTTTTTAAATGAAGTAAGTGAGAGTAGGGTTGCTTTTTTTTATTTTTTGTGTGAAAAAGTTTGATTTCTTTAAGGATGTGTGAAAGATGTAAGTTGAGTTTGGTTGAAGATACATTTTTTTTTTTTTTTTGAGTTAATTGTTTAAAATAATATGATCGAAAGATTTTCGCAATTTTTATATTTTCATGATAAAGGTCACATAAATGTGTTTAGTGGGAAGGGGGGGTCGGAAAATGTTCATTCGATTGAGAGTGTATGAAATCTGGAAGTTGTATACGTTTGATTATAAAAAATTATATTCTCTTGGTATGGATTTGTCGTTTTGTTTAATTAGTGCCAGATTGTAAGATGTGTCGTTCTGTAATGATTCGGGTTCTGCAATAATTATGTCTATTCGATATGAATTCTAATTCAATAAAATTTTATAAATCGATAAAAAAATATTTTTACTTCGAATCAATATTAATATTAAGAAAATAATATTATTTTCAATCGACAACGCTGGTAGTCTATGATATATTATGACTTTTGACAGCAATATTTTTTTTTCATTTTTAAAAAATAAATGTTAAATGATTATATTTTTGATGTTTTATTCCGAGTTTCTAATAAAGCCGTCATAGGTAAATTTAAATACATTTTGATGAAAATTCTCCAGATGTCAAAATCACTAACTTTAGAAAATTGTGTCACATAAGTACTTTGGTCGTAAAACTGAGACGTGCTTTTCAGGAAAAGTACGCATAAAAATAAATTGTAATTTGTTGAAATCAAATGGTTAAGTTAAAATCATATAATGAATTATTTGATAACCAGTGAGTCGTCGATTGCTGACAATTAGTACTTATTGTTAGTTATATATGTACAATTGTTAAATAAGAATATTCATCGGTATATCATCGTCACTCAAAGAATTTCAATTACAATGATTATTCATCGCATTTTAACTTATTGCCAATTTGATAATCTATATAATTAATCCGACAATTAAGAAGAAATTGATATTTTTTGTCGATTAAATGTATTTTAACAAGAAAAACATCTTTCAATTATATAATTTTCCTCAACAAACTGCAAAATATGTATGTACGCTACGATTCGAGTAATAGTCGTATTAGATATGATTTCGTTCGGAATCAGAATTTTCTTCTCGGAATGTCGTCGCATTTTTCATCCGATACGATCTTAATTGTGGAAAATGAAATTCAGTCGACCTAAAAATCGGTGAGAGATGAGATTCGTGCAGGCGCAATCGTTGTATTTTTCATCGATTAAATAATTCATTTGGAAAATCGGGAAAAGGGATTCGAATCTCTCTTGTCGGGTCAGTAGAAGAATAACGTGGGGTCGTAAGAAAATTTCGTTCAATATTAAAACAAAAAAGAGTCGATTGTTTCGCGAACGATTTTATTTTCAATTATAAAAACAAACATCCTTCGAAAATCTTAAAATTCTAATTTACATATTTTCTATATAGAATATTAAGATGGATAATTTCAAGAAATGTTTAAGTAAATGATTCATATTTAGAACAGATGGTGTGAGATTTGTACAGGTTTCGAAGTCCTGAGAGTACTCATTGCTTTTTCAGTTCCGTGAGGGTTCTCATTGTCTTTGCATTAATTGATTCCTTTCAACTGTCGACCTTTTCATTCAGCCGGTTTTACCGGCTTTACTTGAATCTTTTACAAACTTGTGAGATTCGATCGAATCGATAATCTCGACGAATCTCGAATCTGACAGATTTAACTGCTCTCCTGAAATAATCCGCGCGAGATGAGTTCGAATACTTCAGAAGGATTTCGATTTCGTTTTAAATATCGTATTACATCGAAAATATAATGAATATGAATGTCATATTTTTTTGATACGTAAATGTATTTATATAAACTAGTAGTGCCACGGATGTGTATCAAAATAGTTCAGAATTAATCAAATTTCGTATTGCCACGGATGTGTTTATTGCCATCTATGTGTGAAATAAAAAAAGATTTTACGCCTTATATACATTAAGCGGTGCGGTTTCGTAACTACGACGCGTAGTTCGGAGTGTAAGACGCGAGCTAATAAATTGAATGCCCGAGTTCGATTCACGGATGGTTGAAAATTTCGAGCATCGTTATCGTATTTATAACATAGATAAATTGTAAATAATTAAGTAATATGTATGTAATCAAAAACTACTAACACTCAAAAGGATCATAAACATTCCGAACCTCAATCAAATCGAAAATCACTTTAAAAACATGATTTTTTTCCTAATTTTCTCCAAGTTCATCCCTCACCTCAGATCTTCAGATGCGGGCGTTCAGAAAGCGGTAACCCTTCAAGTTGGAACGGCATAAATCAAAAATCACATTAAAAACATGATTTTTTTCCTAATTTTCTCCAAGTTCATCCCTCACCTCAGATCTTCAGATGCGGGCGTTCAGAAAGCGGTAACCCTTCAAGTTGGAACGGCATAAATCAAAAATCACATTAAAAACATGATTTTTTTCCTAATTTTCTCCAAGTTCATCCCTCACCTCAGATCTTCAGATGCGGGCGTTCAGAAAGCGGTAACCCTTCAAGTTGGAACGGCATAAATCGAAAAATAGATCACGGAGCCCGAACGCGACGGCTCCGAAGAAGAAGCGGCTCGCGAAGTTATCATTCGTAGGGCACGCGATCCCAAGTTCGCCCACAAAAGTGTCAATCTGTACCATGGCACACGCGACCGCCGACACGCCAACCTGAATAATTACGCAGAACGGAAGTCGAGGACGATGAGGTGCCATCATGAGGTTCCGGGGTTCCATCCAAGATCATCGCCGGATTCGGATTCCGGATGAGGAAAGTCCGGTTTTGTTTGTATGCAGATGTTATAAGGGTTCGCTTTCTATACAAGTCAATTAAGCTAGGAGACACTACCTATAATACATTGACTTTTATTTATTTAGTTAGTACAATCTGTGATATGTTACTTGTGTGGAATATTTTGTTGAGACAGACATGTCCTAGAAAATTCGGGACACTTTTTAGGCGAGGCATGTTGTTAGATGTCGGTTTTGTTCCGAAAAATAGACATCTTGTTGTTCTTGTTTGTTGTTGAAAAACGGTATCTTCCCAGAAAATTCGAGTTACCCTAATGCGACTACTTATAAAAAAAAATTTGTGTGATTAAAAGAAAAAGAAAAGAAACAAATTTGGCTTGTAGTTGAACCTTTGTCTTATGAGCACATCTTGGGTTGACATAGGTGAAAATTGAAAGAGTATTTCAAAGAATTAACATTTTTTATGTATTATACACCCAAAATACAATGGAACATTCATAGAAACTATTATGAATAGCATGCACATTTTCTTAACATGTATAATGCTAATTTAAGTTTAGCACATTCAAATAAAGCATACAATATTACATTCTTTCTAAATATACAACAGTTTTTGTTCGTTGAATTCTAACAATTATTTTTAAGTTTGTTTGAACATTTGTAAAAAAGAAAAGGGAAAAATCAATGAAAAAAGTTTTGCTTATTCGACTAAGAAACCTAAGGAAAATATGTATTGTCGAAACATCTTTCATTTATTATATTATAATAAATCGTTCATAAAATCGTCGCTAACATACTTTTAAGGAATGATGGTTCAGCATTTTGTTTTTAATAGCTACTATTTTTTTTCTTTGCAATATTATTATATAACTTTTATTACAATGTATTTTATACAATCTTACAATTATACACACTAATGTGTAAACAAAATTCAAGAGTATTTTGTATTTAAAAGAACATTCTTTATATAAAAGTAACGTTGAAACGATACACATTTATGTATGTATACTCAAAAAACTAGGCTAACCAAATTGAAACTATACGAAAAAAGAATAACATTTATGAATTCCCTGATATATTCATATAAATTACTGGATTTAAATAAAAATTAAACTAATAAATAATGGATTATATATTGCAGCATACACAATTTTAAATAAATATAAATGTATGCATAATCAATTTGACTAAATACCTATTTTTGTTACATGGACAAAAAATTTTTCAACGTTGTTCACAGAAATGGCAAAGTCGAAGAATATTATATCTTAAAAAAATGCTTTTCAAATGTAACGTTAAACAGTTTGATCATATTGAGATTCTTTCAATATTTTATTACATTTGTTATATTCTGATTAAAACATAAGGCTCAGTTTTCAAATAATATTACAATAATATCGATTGTAATTATTCCATTAAATATGCATAACAGAGCAAATTGGATATACTTTACATATTTTCTTATGTTACACAAGCTTAACATACATAGTATTTATATTCGATATAATATGTATACTTTTCTATAATCCAGCCTTTCTCAATAAGTTTAACAAGAAAGAAGATAATATTCATTTTTGTGATGGATAAACTATACGTATTGTGAAAAAACAGCCGTTGCATAAAATCATACTACGTGCTTGAAAATTATGTCCATTTTAACATCTTGTTTCGTATAGACCACTTTTACCTATGTATCTTACCCATTTTATGACATCATGATCAGAATAATTCAATTTAGGTTCAAATACTTTGAGATAGCGCACCTATGAGAAAAAATAAATATTTTAACATCTACACAATCAACATTTTTAACCAAATAAAATTATCAAATACCTTGAATCCAGAAGGTGCAAATGGAACTTCAAAGTTCATCGATATTGGAGGACGAGTCCATTTCTTTTTAGTATCAGTTTCCAATAATTCAATCTCAGCAGATAATTGAGTTTCTTTCATACCTGCCATGCGCTTAATTCTGTGGAAAAAAAATGTTGAAATGAAATATGAAAAACAACTTAAATCATATTAAAATTAAATTGGCAAAACTTACTTCCAAACAATTGCATTTTCTGATGCCTTATATTTGGCTTTTCCTTTCAAACAAATTAGTTGCACTCCTGATGTGTTCAACGGTGTTGGAATTTTCACTTCTATCTTCTGACCAAGCAGAGATGTTTTGAAATTACTCTTCAGCACAACTTTCACTTCCATTTTGGTACGTCCAACTTCACGCACCAAAGGAATAACTCTGAATGGCAATGAAATATCTTTTGTGGTCCGATACCTAGAAAAGAAGGAATTATTTTTTTTTCCAAAAAAAATCAATTTATCAGATTAAGTTTAATTTTACCTCATTAGTTCGAATTCACCATCTTGAGGAATAAATGAAATGGAGTGCTCAGTTTCGAATTTACTCAACTTAACACATTGATGAAATTGGCAATCATCAATTACGACAACAGGTTTTCCAGTGCGAGCAGCATCGTTGTCAGTATTTCCAGAAATACCACCTGCAAGGAAATTTTAAATATGTACAGGTTACATTTTCATAATATTACATAAATTAACAAATTATTCACCATTTCCTTTCCCTTTAGCTTCCATTACAATTTTATCATTTATGCCGAATTTACATTCAGGCATACCAGATAAAAATGCTTTCATCACCACTTTACCAGCAACGTGTGCTGATAAAACTTGACCTAAATATAAAGTTTCATTAATATCCACAAAATATAATATTAACATTGAAAAATCCTAATAAATTAAAGACAAACCTTGCGGTGACATAAGCAGATTAACATATTCCAAAACATCAAGGAACAGTTCATTACGACGATATTTGATACCTTCACGTCGCCATCCGATTTGGCCAGTGACTTGAGATGTAATTTGTGCTTGTTCTTCCTTAGAAGCAGATTTGATTCCTTGTTGAGTGATAAATGTTTTTAGCACTCCGGTATCCGAATTTTGAGGATATCCAAAATCCAAGATTTCTAAAAATAAAATAAAATTATATCATTTGAAATGAATGGTTGAAGTGTTTTCCAATTATATAGTATACTGTTTTAATGACATGCAGATAAAATAGCAGCGAGATAATTTTACAATTATCAGCGTTGTAAAACAAATGTCTAAAATAAGAGAATTGTAGTGGCGATTTCGTGTGGGTGTATTGTAATGCTGAAAGTGTTATCAAAAACATGCATGAAAAAAATTGAAATTTTTGTAAAATAGAAACACACCGTCAAGAAGTTCGTAAATGAGGACAAAATTATTTTTGATGTTTTCTTCGGATATTTTTCCGAAATAAGATTGCATGACATCAATAATCTTCAATAGGAATTCAAACACCATAGCAGCGTTAACATTTTGCTTAGTCACTGCAGCTAGCCAAATGTTTGCTCGCTGAAAAAAATGAGTTCAAAATTTATAAAAATGGCAAATTCGAAACAATCAATCATCTAAATCTACATATCATCATTGAATACTTTGATGTGAAAGAACGAAGTTCTGGCGATGTTGGTGACAGGTGATCTGACCTGTTGACGAGCATGGATGACATTCACGCGGAACGCATCCACAGCATTCCGACCTATATCATCTCTGTAGACCCTGGATATGAGCACCTCACCCTTGTGATTGTAGACGAAGAGTCCACCAATCATTTTGGCAGATTGTTACTTCCTAGAAAAAATAATTAACAGATATACATAGATACAAGTATACGTATATAAATTTGATAGTAAAATTGCACAAAAATAATTTTTATCGGTGTTCGTAAATCTATATTCTGCAGCTTAAACTGCTAAAAATTAGAACAAATATAATTGTAAGCCTAATAAGAATCCTCAACCTAGCACAATTTTCAACTTATTTAGTGGATTTTTGACTAAAATTAATTTTAAATCTAATTTTATTTTTTGATCATATAGCAATGAACAAATCTGAACTTGAGTACATATATCAACCCACATTTTATCAGTTTATAGGTCAAAAACTCAATTCAATTAGTTTTGATTAAGAATTTTTCTATTAAATTAGCACAAATTCAAGTTTGTATGTGGAACTCTGCAATGATAGAATTGACATCACTGTAACATTACTATAACTGTAACAACAGGGTAATTACTGAAGAAACTCCTGAAGTAGACATCTTCAATGAAACATAACTGAATAGACTTAACAAGTTACTTTATTCATTAAGACCCGTTCATTCAAGTAACAAGTTAACAATCAGCAATAACCGGTGATTATAGCTGACAAATTTCATAGAAAAAGCGTTTAACAGTCAAGGGCCAGTCTTACGATCGTCAGTCAAACTTCTTAACCATAGTCAACCGTTCCTTTCAACAAAATTTGGCAGTCATAATTGACAGTTACCGCCAACTGCTATCCGATGATTAAAAAACCAAACCTACAGTGATTCGAGAGGTATCCAAGAGACCAACCCTAAATAAATATACACTTTTTTTACAGAAAAACCTGCAGATGAAAGATCAGATCGTGCGAACGAAAACTATGAGTCAACTTTTGGCACAGGCCGAGTAGAACGGGAGCCGCCCCTCGCCCGAAGATTACGATAGCACAAAACGTGGAATATGATGAAAATTGAAGATATATTTGAATGGGAAACCATGGAAACGCTGATGATGCATCGGGAGACACTCACATAGATGAGGAAGTCGGCCGAGGGCCGGAGACCAGCTCGCACCGGCGATTCTCCAGCGCCAACGCGATCGACCCTCTTAACGTGGCTATCGCTCGCTTAATTGCGCTTCAAGTATACTAAGATTGCATCATATCAATGGATCAAGTAAATTCGTGCAGTTGTGTCAATCGACTTTGTATCGATAAATGATCGGTTGTGTAGTACATATTTTATATATGGGTTTTTTTGGTGACACTCTAGATACGGTTTGAACGAAATGCTGTTTAATTGACAGCCATTGAATAGTTTGCACATTTTTTTTCGATTCTAAATCGTTTTTGAACATTGACAAATATTGAAAAATAATTTGAAACTTCTGGAAAGTTTACAATAAAAAACTGAATTGCTAAAACAAATATTGATTTGATTTTTCCATTTACATATAAATATTGAAGCAAATACATATTATTGATTACCTATAAAATAAATAACAAAATCCGTTTCAATCACATATCAATTTTGGCTACAAAAATAACGCAATTTTATCGTCATTTATTTTTTATAGAGAACAACTCACATTTAGCTGTTGAAAGCAACACAATTCAATTAAGAACGGAGTACAGAGCTGTCAGTTGTGAATGTCGGTTGAGTGATACTTCAATTTTGTTAGATCTGAAGTTTTATCGTTTATTTCAATATTCCGACGATGTCTGACCCTATCGCTGATGCCGAAACTTCTTTGAGAGAAGATTTGGTTAGTTTTCAAACCCTCAACTTCATATATTCTTCGAGCACCATGTCACTATTGCTTAAGTGTCAAAAGTCATAGTCCACTTTGAAAAAAATTAATGCAAACATAAGATCATTTTCCTTATTTTTTGACGCAAAAATACCTTGTTGACTTAAACTTCAAAATTTGAAATCAATACTTTGCTATTTTGTGTTCGTCTTTGTTCTAACATGACTTGACCCCCATTTCAACTCAACATACATAAGTCTTTGTCAATGTTCAAGAATTTTTTCATGCACGATCATGGCAGTAACCAAATAGGAAAGATCCATGCAATCCATTAGATATTTATCGTATTCTATTTGTTTAATTACAGATATCTACTGCCGTTAAGTTTTTATCCAATCCAAACATTCAAAGGCGCCCTTTAGAACAAAAACAGAACTTTTTGAAAGCGAAAGGTCTCACTGAGGATGAAATTCGCAAAGCTTTTGAAAGAGGAGCAGCACTGTTAACCGTTCCAGCAGTCGCCACTTCAGAATTACTCTCCTACAGACATTCCAAAATCGCCTGGTTCAAAGAAGTCTTTTTATCTTTAGCTTTATTTGGAGGAATCAGTTATGGACTCTATTGGATTTATAAGGTTTTGTCTTTCATATCGATTTTATTTGTCTTTATTATTATATGTATAAATAAAAATCTACTTTTCTGTAACACAAAATATATTATTCTACATTTTCGTTAGATTTTTTTTCATATTCTGTTTCTTAATGCAATAAAAGATTCAGATTTTAATTTCATATGAGTGACTTTATTTCTGTAAGGTGGTGACTAGGAAACAAACATTGTTTTATAATAATATTAGTCATGTTACATTTTCTTTTCATCAGTATATAATTTAATTTTTCATGTTCGTTTCATTGATCAAACTCTTTCTCAAACGTTTTTCAGAGATGGTTAGAAACTTTCCTCTTTGGTGACAAGTATAGAAAAAAATCCACAGAAGAGCGCATAGCCGATTTGAAAAAATCAATTGAAAGTCTTATCACCGAACTTAAACAAGAAATTATCACAGTTCGTTCTGAAGTTGATCGTTTAAACAATATTCAGGGATGCAACTCTGTTACAAGGGGTCAAATAGATAGCCTCAAAGCAGATATTGCTTCAGTCAAAGGAATATTATTAAATAGGTTCAATAATTTTCACCTTTTGCAATGTCATCAATTACTTTTATTTGCTCATTGATAATTTCGTTTTCAGAAAACAGTTTCCATCTTTGAACATAAGATCGGAGCCTCCATCTATTCCTGCATGGCAACTGCAAAGCTCTGCACACCATCAAACGGGTGAGGAGAATAGTCCCCCACATAGCGATCATGAAAAAGACTGCAAAGAACAAGACGATGATATTCTCGGTGTGCGAGGTGAAAGGAGCGAGTCGGGTGGTTCCAATAGTAGCGAGGAAGTCGTTACCAAGAGTGACAGCAGCTTAGAAATTATGTGAGCCATTTAAAAATGTTGCCTTATTTTGCAGAGCTTGTTTTTTTACATATTATTATGTTATTGTTTTTAGAGGTATATTTATGTTAATAGTTACGATTTATAATTAATATTTTACTTTTAATTCCTGCAAACAGTATTTCTCAACTTACAAATACATTGTTTGTTCTTTCATAATAAGTAACTTTTGAAAGAAAAAAGAAAAGAAAGAAAGAAAGAAAGAAAAAAAGAAAGATATTGAAATTTATCAATAAATACCTATTTTGCTACTTCACATTACATAAAATTAAACAAAACTCAATTTTAAAGTTAAAAGTTACAATTCGTCAAATGATAAATATCTATTATTTTAGCTTTGCACAATGTTTATTTTAATCTGATGAATTCAATATTTTTATTTATGAGAAATACTGTCATTGCTTATTGATGTGGAATTTAATCTGCATTAACATTTTTTGATGATTAATATTAAAACGACTAACATGTGCTGTTTATAATTTTCCGACTATTATAAACAATTTATAACTTATTATCTAGTTACATTGTTCTGTGTTCATTACTTATTATCAATTATATTGATTTTTCTATAACTGTGATGATATTTCCTAACATTTTATTATTTATGAAAAAAATATGAATCGATTAAAATTCCGCATCTTTTTACATTATATTTAGCAGATATGTGTATCTGTTTTTTATAATATTTCTATATATTTTTCTTATTATCATATAGTTATTAATTTATAAAAATATGTATGTCGTTCTAGAATTAGGTTTGCTATATTAACACCCTCTCGAAAATCATCCACCATTTTAGATAATTCATTCCTGAATATTGCTTGATTATAATAATTTTGTAAAATTTTATGTGTTCTAATGCCTAATTTTTATTTCAATGCTTAACATCATTGATTGCTTCTACATATTTGTTACTAAACAGTTTGTGTGTTTCTGGATAACGAAGAAAAATTGCTGCTGTTTGCATATATTTTATTTTATGTGAATATTGAGAATTAATATTTTTCTTTATTTTCAGAACAGATAATTTCTCAAATAGTTAAAAAAAATGAGGGTAAATCTCATTTTTACACATTTTCTCAAGAATCAATTGACATTTATTTTCTATCATCGGCAGCTGAACTAAATTTTATGTATGATTTTTATTATTAGTCTTAATAAAAAGACCCCTCTTCCCCCATGACTACTTTTCTTTTCTATTTGTATTTTTTTTTAACTAATGCATTTATTTTCTATTATTTAGTATGATTTAAGTCAAACTATTATTTATGTAGATTTATATAGAAAACTGTATGCAATTATTGAAAATATATTGTTTTGATTTCTTTATTATTTATGTTATTTTCTTTGCAATTCATTCACACTTAAAAACACACCACTTTCTGTTGTAAATATGCTAATTTCATTCCTTATTTTTCAGCACATAATGAGAAAAAAATGAAGAATGCCAGTATATATAGTTACCGACGATAATAATAAATTTTACCAGTATTATAAGTTCAGCCAATTGAAATATATTTTCCCTATTCTACTTTCTGTAAATAAATATTTATTAAACAATATCTTCACATGCATTTTATTTTTAACTAATCAAGACTCATCAATTAGAAAAATTGTTATCATATTTTTTCAGGATAAACACGAAACAATAAGAAAACATGTTTATAAAAAAGCATTCAATTTATTTTCATAGAAATGGTATTCCAATTCAGAAACGTTAAAAACAATAGATTAATTAAAAACAAAACTATATTTTCTTGAAAATATACATACATATATATAATATACATAAAATAAAAACATAATTTCATATGCTTTATTTACAAAAATTCAAAATATACAACATTTAGTAAATGCAAGAAAATATTTCAGAACATAGATAAAATATTGTTTGTGTGCGTATTTTCATCTATGTTTGAAAGTTCTCTTTGCATTTTAGTGACCAAAATATTTTTAAGTTCATTTTAAATAACGCAATTGACGATAATTAAAAATAAAAGAAAAAAATAAACAAAAATTAAGTATGTATAGGCCAAAACAGTTAATGAAAATATTTAGGCCACTAATCACAATATAACTAAAAATAAAATCAACCATGTAAATAGTACTAAAAATTAGCATACATACACAAAAACAAAAATGTTTAATGAGAGCGAAACGCTTTGACTCAAAACTTACCAAAAAATCTTCACGATGCCTCGAATCGGACTTAAATGTGAAAATTATCTAATGGTGTAAACTATAAATTCTTAATTTAATTTTTCAATTTAAAACATCCATACTTTTCTCTGATTTCATCATAAATTACCATAATTATTATTTAGGAATCTACGAACGTAGATATATTGTCGTGGAATCTCTCAACGTGAGCATGAATGCAGCAAATGACGGTTACTGAAAATTTTGATGTATAGTATTTACGATTCAATTTCAATATTTTCCATTTCAATTTAACATTTCTTGAAATATTGTTAGAAAACAATTGCGCTTTAAATTGAAAACAGAACTTAGATTAAAAAAAAATTGAAATTGAAATAGAAAATACTGAAAATGAAGTAAAAACCAGTATTTAATATTTCATCTTAGAATTAATAGTGGATATGTATGTATGTATGGCTGCTTTGTGAATTTATTTAAAAATGCTATTCTGAAATCTGTTAACAATTTATTATAAAGTTGAATTATTACTTTTCAATTCAGGTTTTTCAAGTAGAAGAACCTTATAATATCATAAGATTATTATTAAATAAATAACTTAATTTCTATGTTTTGGTTCATTACTTGTAAGTTTCACGTTATTATTCCATAAAAACTAATAGTAAACTCAAAACCATAATTTTTTTGTTAAATATAGTACAAGAATATTTCAATGAAATATAAAATTTGGTATATTTTCATACCAAAATTCATCTAATATCGAAATATATGTACTTCAATGGCTAACAAAGTAATGAATTCATATTGTAACATTAATTCATTTTGTTTTTGACTGAAAAAAGTTTACTGAAAATAGAAAAAAAAGCCTTTATCTATAAGTATCACAATAAAAGATAAAACTTTATCAAAACTGAAACACATAAAAAGTGTTAAACACGATTTTTCATTGTTATTCAGCTATTTTTCAATTTGATTTGAAATCAAATGATAAGATAATCCATGTGAAAAATAATATCAATAATTCGTCACAATAAGAAAATAATCTATATACAAAAGTATGACCTTTATAAAATAGTAAACATTCAAACTCGGGAAACCAAAAAATGATTTTCAGTCTCATTGAAATCATATAAAATGTTAAATTTATCATACTTTCATGGATCAAAAACTGATTTTATGTCAAACCAATGTGAAATATAGTAATGGCTTGATAAAGGATAAAGGAACTCTTGTTAGAAAATCTCCGACTACATGTTACATAAAATATATAAATACATATTTACATGAATTCACAATTTTATTGACTGATTTGAACAAATAATTATTCAATAGATATTTGTACTATTATTTATAAACTGTCAAATATATTGAGAAAACATTAACATATTTTAAATGATCAATAATTCAAATGGAAAACAAAAATAAATAAATTTCACAATAGAAAAATATTCTGATTTGATGGAAACCGAAGTTGCGTCGTTAACATTTTCAACTTTCACTGCGTAATCCTTTTATCAACAATTTAAACATTTTAATTTCATCAATTAAGGAAGGGATTTCTAAACAAATTACTCTAACACGTAAACAAATTGATTAACATTTGATCACTCGTCAAACATTTTTTTATGTACAGTTATGATGATTGAATTTACCCTCAAAAGGTATGTATTACTTCAAAAACACAAGTTGAATTAAAAAATAGCGTCCGGCGCTGCAAATTGTCACAATTTCATCACTAGCAACCTCACAATATGCAAATTAAATTAATTTGCACTAAATTTTCTATTGAAATTCACCACGCCTGCTCTCCTGAAAATGAAAAACGATTTGATTCGAATTAAAAAATATATACAAATGTATGTTCATTACAATCAAAAATTATTTAATTACTTGGCATTGCAGACGGGTTCCTCGCGTGCTACCAAAGGCGATGTAGATGCAAATTACGACTGAGGACAGATCGTACATCGTGAGTGAATCTCAAAGCATCTAACATTGGTAATAAATTTAATAACGCTACATCGGTAGGATCTGAGAACCATGACTTAATGGGTATCGCGTTATCTGCAAAAATTTATGATAAAAATGTAAATATTAGTTTGAACAAAAAAAAAAAACAAAAATGAGTACAATTGAGTGAAATAATTGAAACATGTATTTGTAGTGTTTTTATAACCAAAATTGTAAATGGGATTATACAAACCTGGATATCCTCTATAAGCACCTGGAGAATTGTCTAATATAAATATTCTATTGAGATCATCACATATGGAAGACAGATCCTTCGTGTATGTACCCTGGTCTGGCGTACAATGTTGTCTGAAAGATAACTTCACATAAGTTCAACAAGAACATGAAAAAGAAAACAATCCACTATTCAAATACCTGTAATATCGTTGCAACAAAACTCCTCTTCCGTTATCTAATTTATCTGCGACTGCCGCTCCATATATCTCCATCGATGCAGTGAACACTACTAAATCATACCATTGAGATACCTGAAATATTTGTGAGAAAATCAGAAAACTAAAAGACGTGTGCAGTCTAAATGAAAAAAATTATTAAAAATTCTTTACGGTGTCTAAAAAGTAGTCGACGTGTGGTCGCTTGTGTACGAAAAATTTCACAGGATGTTTGTCGATAGTCACTTTCAACACAAAATCGGGTGGAGTTCCCGGTTTGACGGTCGGCAGAATCATTGCGTCGTGTTGAGAATGAATTAACGTTTCATCCAAGTCCAACACCAGAATCTTTCTTTTGACCAAACCTAAAAAATTGTGTACATAAATACAAAAGTTCACATTTCAATACATGACAAAATTTCACAAATTGATCATACTTAATGATATATTGCGAAATTATCAAAAAAAATCTTACTGAGTCTGTGTCGGGAAACTGGTGAAAGTGGATAAACTTCATATTTAACCGATTGATATTGTGTCACCTACAAAAATGAAAAATCATATTGTTATAATCTGATCGATGATTAATAAATCATATAACTATTCATATAAATCCATATAACTACAAGTGAATAATATTTTTAAAATTTCAACTTGAACTATGCTATTAAATGCTAACTTTCAAACTGAAACAACAATACACATAGATGTGATAACAAAAATTAATAATTAACTTGACCAACTATTATCCCCAATTCACCCAATAAAATGGCTATATAAAAAAAATCATTTGTAAATTAATGCATATCGCGGCTAATTTTTGAAGAAATTTGTTGATGTATGATCATGCTGCTGATCGAGTAGAAAAAAATTTTCTATTTGACTACAATTACAATTCACAACCAACATGCCCAAAAATTAGTTAGTTATAGTAATTCTAAATAAAAAAAAAGTAATTCTTATTTTTAGCATGGAATTGGGACATGTGTTAAATTGAGGAGGAAATTAGGGTTAGCTGATACAGTGGCGTGTATAATATGCGAAATATCCGTATTTGTGCAATTTTATTCAAAATTTGATCGAATATTCAAATATTAGATTTGAATCACCAATTGTCATATAGCAAATAAAAAATGGTTGAGAAACGCTGACTCGAGCGCTTCTCAAACCGCGTCGCCAAAATCGACCTTGACTCGAACTCGACCGTTGTAAAGCCATTCAAACGACCGAATAACGCGCGAAAACCACTCGAAAGCGATTAATTGCGCAAATTAACGATTCAACGAGTAAATCGTACAGGAGTATGCGATGTACGGATCGATTTGAGGTTATGTCGAACTAGGGGGGGGAGAGAGGGGGGTTCCAAATTGCACAATGCGGAGCTGTCGATGTGCGCGTGCGATATGTAAATATAAATAATCATAAACGAGCACAAATAAATAGAGAGGAGATACGACCGTCCGACACTGTTTCTTGAACATGTAGCAGAAGAAGCCCCATATCTTGGAGGCGAAGAGCATGAACGCGCGCAGCCCCATTTGCAACAGGGTGAGCATGGAGCGGCGAGGCGGCGGGGGCGCGGGGGGCTCCGACCTAGCGGGCGCCGGGGGCGGGGGCGGGGGCGGAGCGAGGGCCGCTGCCTGAGGAGCGCCGCACCCGCGCCATGACATAATCGTGCGCCGCGAACGCCGACGCTCCGGGGGTCCGGGGCCGAAGAGTCCGGGAGGCCGAGATCCGCGAACCGCGCTCCGGCACTTCGCCGAGATCGGAGCTCCGAGCGCGAGAAACGCACCGAAAGCTTTGATCGTTTTCGATCGTTTCGCTCGGGGCCGCCAGGGGCGCTGCTCAAGTTTCGGTTGTAAATTTTTCACGCAATTTCAGCTCATATTTATATTAAATTTAATGTTTATTATTGTATACTTATATAATTGTCAATTTTTAAGTATTTTGTATACAATTGTAGCCTTTATAAAAAATAGTATTAGGATTGTAACAGCATTTGATGTTTTAATGCGGCACTGATTTGTCGGTTGAACTGTTTGCTTCGAGCTGATAAAGAATTGCTCATCGCTTGCGAATTTTTTTTTTTGCAATCGAAGCTCATATTTGAAGTTTTCAATGACTCGATGTGTTTATTTATCATCTTTGTTGATTTTGCTCATGATTCACGTTTTTATAAATAGTTATTATTTGAATTTGAAGGGATTATTGCTGCGACTCTGATTCGATTGCGTTATTCCCTCTAACTCTCACTGTCTAGTCAACTTGATTTTTAAAATGCATTTATTTCTTAGCTTTTTTAATTCATATATATTTACAAAGAATTTAAATTCCTCAAAAATGGAGGTAATAAAGTTTATGGTCGTGATTGAGACTCGACTTGACTGTCAACCGTTGCGCGATGGCAGCGGGTCCGATCGCCGAACGAAATCAAGGTTTGTTTATATCGAATTATTCATTCAATGTTACATATTTTGTTCTATTTTACTTGTAAATTAGCCGCTCTTTCATTATTCGGCAACAATTTAACAATAATTACTCAATTTAGAAACGCAATCGAACGTTTCAGTATCCTAACCTCAAAATAAGTTGAATACATATAAAAACCTCTGATGTTATTGCATTTCTAATCGTTTCTATACTGTGCACATAAACATTACTTCATTTTCAACTTACAGATGCGACAATATATGTGGGTGGCCTGGACGACAAGGTTTCGGAAAGTCTCATGTGGCAGTTGTTCGTACAAGCCGGTCCCGTAGTCAACGTTCACATGCCCAAAGATAGAGTGACTCAAATGCATCAGGGATACGGTTTCGTTGAATTCCTCGGAGAAGATGATGCCGACTATGCTATCAAAATCATGAACATGATTAAACTCTTCGGAAAACCTATCAGAGTCAATAAAGTATCCGCTCACCAGAAGAATCTTGACGTAGGCGCCAATATATTCATTGGAAACCTTGATCCTGAGGTTGACGAGAAACTTTTGTATGATACATTTTCGGCTTTTGGGGTCATATTGCAAACACCAAAGGTATATTGGGATATTCAATTGTGGAAGTATTTATTTTAAATATGTTACTTATCTTTTAGTCTATTTTAGGTGATGCGAGATGTTGAAACTGGCAATTCTAAAGCATTTGCTTTTATTAATTTTGCATCTTTTGATGCTAGCGATGCTGCAATCGAAGCTATGAATAGTCAATACCTTTGTAATAGACCCATATCAGTTTCTTATGCATTTAAAAAAGATGTAAAGGGAGAAAGACACGGTTCAGCGGCAGAACGGTACTTCATTTATTTTATCGACAAATTAAACACTCACACATATTGATTTTCATATATTTTTTCACAGATTACTCGCAGCACAAAACCCACTATCTCATGCTGACAGACCTCATCAACTCTTCGCTGATGCTCCTCCCACAGTTATTCCAATGATGCCACCACCTATGGGCTTAATGATCCCACCACCACCTCCAACAAATCCTGGTCCTCCTTTACCGCCTCCTACTCCTGGTCCATTTCCTCCTGCAGGAATACCTCCTCCTCCTCTACCACCCATGGGCCTTCCTCCGGGAGCCGGAATGCCTGGTATGACCGCTTCTACGATGCCTGGTCCTCCTGGAATGGCAGGCATGCAACAGACTATGCAGACTAATATGCAAGGTATGATGAATCAAGGAACTACTGGAATGGGTCCTCCACCTCCACCAGGATCGGGACCACCGCTACCTCCACCTCCTCCTCCACGTATGATGTGGCCAGGTGGACCCGGGGGATATCCTGGAGGGCCCCCATATGGAGGTCCTGGGGGCTTTGGTCCGCCTCCACCTCCTGGTGCAAGACCACCTCCTCCCTGGAGACTTCCTCCACCAGGATATGGTCGTCCCCCACTTCCACCCAGAGGACCACCTCCACCTCCTAATTTCCATGAAAATTATGAGGGTGAAAATTTCAATAATTATTAATTTTAAATTTAATTTAACATAGAAAGTTAAGTTATCTCATTTATAACATACTTTTGTGACATCTCAATATTTTTCGACTATTTTTACTTCACATAATTCCTTGTACAAATTTAGTATTAATTATATTTGAAATAAAATATTGTACATTTTTTCCTTGTTTGTTATAATTTCATATTTAGAATATGATGTCTTAACTTTCTGTTTTTTTCATTCATATATAAAAAATTTTGTTGGTAAAATTGATTTCCACCATATGATTTATTGTGTTATCTATGTTTTTATTTGATTTTATGATAACAATCAATACATTTATGAAAAGGATAGTTTACAATACAGTGCAATTTACATTCAAATGAATATTCATCTGAAAAGATCACATGAAAACAATTTCAATACAAATACCGATTTAAACTATACATTCTTCAAGTATCACAAATGTACCAAGTATCATGCATTAATTATTCAAGTGAATAATATCAAGTCGTATCCATAACGTCATGTGTTTCATATTTGAAAAATGCATTAAAAATCTAAAGAATTTTCTATGAAAATCGATGGCATTCGTCTGATTTATGATGCAATCGAATACATATAATACGTCTCGTTGCATATGAAATTGTGGAAAGATCTATATTTGAAAATGGCATTGAAATAAATACCGAACGGAAGCCAGCACGAAAGCATCCATCGCACACACCCCGTTACGAAAAGTGAATTGATAATTCTGTATGCATACATATTATGTACTCAAGATAATTTTCAATGAAACAATTTCATCAGATAATTCTAATCATAAGATAGAAACGCGTATTTGAAATCACGAATAATATAACTTCGCACATTTTACTTTGATCGTCAATCATTCGTTTTATTTATCATTAATAATTTATATATTTTTCTCAATTTCTAAATTGTATATGATCAATCTAAATAATACGAAAATTTATATAAATGAAGATAAATGTATCCCAACTTTATTTTGTGCATATTACTGTAGAGTCGTTTGAAATATAGCTACATTATTTCGAATTTAAAATGAAAAAACAACTTCGACTTGATAATGGATTAGACTAGTTTCAGTTCTATTCTTCACTCGAAAAATGTAATCAGATTACAAAGTTTTCAACCATTAAACTCACCAAATAAAAGAAAAATATTTTCGAGTAAATTCAAATATTTATTATGCACATTTTTAAGACTCCTACTTCTGAAAATCACTCGATTTCGTACAGCCAAATTCAAAACATGTTATTATTCGTGCAAGACCGAAATACATATATGATGACTAAAAAGACCAAGGGGTACAAGTGACTGCGGTGATTTCAAGAAAAGTGCGTTCAAAGTTTACCATGTACCTACATGTATTAGGAGGAGGTCGACTGAGTTGATGATTTATCTCGACACACGTTCAGATTTCGTTTATATCCTTTTGCCACCAAATAAATGAGCATTGAAGCGATTCCTGTGCATAACTCAATTTCGGCAAAAATGTCACTTGTACCCATAGACTTTTTCGGTATTCATAAGTAAATTAGTATTAAGGATGAGCGGTTATAATTTTCCAAGTAAAAATTTCTACCTGAAAAAGAAAATCATTCCCCTTGCACACTGAAAAGCAATTATTTTCCAAATTTCCCGAAAAGTATAAAAACATCCAAAATCACCAAATAAAACAAATTCAAAAACAAACAAACGAATCGGAAAAATCAGCATCGAACCAAACAACTTCCATCAATCGACACATCGCGTCAATATTTGTCCAAAAAACGCGGCACGCGGACGGAAAAAACTCATCGCCGCGTCGTCTCCAGGACTTGGAAGACTCCTCGGAAGGAAACCAGACGAATAAATCGGTCAGAGCGAGGAAAACAAGGTGAGATCAGACGTCGCAAACCCGAGGCTCGCGATAAGGAGAATCGCGCTCGCCAGTTGTCGGCGGGACGTCGCCGAGCCCGCACGAGCGAGCCGCGCCCGGGAAATTCGCCGGAAAAACCGGGAAATCTCGGGAAATTCGCGCCGAAGTCCGGGAAAGCGGGACGAAAGTTTGCCGCGCGCCGCCGTTTACCGGAGTCGTTTATGTTCTGTGAAAATTTCTCTAGCTGGATTCGTTTGTTTGTTCGAGTTTTCCTTTTCGTAGGTATAGTTATTGAGGTTGTTTTCAATGTTGTGATTTTTGTTATGAACGATTGAATGGTAAATTGAGGATTTTTATTCGATGGTGATGATTATTTGATCAGAAAAATTGAATTGGATGAGATTATTATCGTTTGCAGTTAACCCTCCTGTAACACAATTACGGCAGTAAAAATATTTTCTTTCTTTTTTTATCAAAACAAATGAAATAGAAAATTCTTGATTCAAATTAAATATGAATTCGCATATTTTGTTAGTCTTTTATTCCAAAATACGAAAATAAACAGTTGATTGTATAATAATATTCCGAGCTTCAAAAAATACGTAAAATTGAAGGAATTTCAGTCTAATTCGGAATACACCTCCAATAAAACACTCAACCTAACCTAAAATGAAACCTAATTTCAATCAACCTAACCTAAAATGAAACCTAATCTCACTCAACCTAACCTAAAAGGAAACCTAATCTCACTTAACTTAAAGGTAGATTAATTTAATCCATCGAACAAGTGCCGAACTTCTGTAATGTGTTGTTCCAACAAAAACGGCACGCTTGAAAAAGTCGAATAGTTAAAAAAATAAACATGTCTTAAGTGATTATCATAATGATGGGTACAAATGACGTCGTTGCATTTCGAGTGATTCAATTATCTGTTTTTCCATTAATACCCGCTCGATTTAATTTTAATTAATTATCGTATCCTTTAGGGTTAAATTACATTATGTTTGCTACGCAATTTCGTGCGATGAGCGTGTACACAATTTTGGAAGATGAATTATCTACATGTATCTTATATGCGTCAAAAAAACAGTATTGTGTACATTGGGCGCTGAGCGTGAAGTAAATGACATGTTTCTAATTGATAATTTATCTATTAGCGATAAGAGAGATTGTAACTAAAGGTACTCTTGAATTATAAAAATGATAGTAAAACTAAATATTTTTATTGAATCATATCTATTCGATAATATTTTCGGTAGTTTTCGATAAAATTTATAGCTGCACAGTAAGTAATAACAGTGAATTCATGATTTCGCAAATTTATGTATGCGATTTTTTTTCTTGTAAAAAAGCGAAAAATAAATACTTCGAAAAAGGTCTACCAAAACGTTTATTTTAAAAACATGCACAAAATTGCGACATTTAAAACAATATTTTTATATCATCATCCTAATTCTCAAGATGAAAATCGTTGTTTTCCTTTTTTCCAAAGAAAAAATTGCACACATAAATCAGCGAAGTCAAGGATTCATTGCTTGTTATAACCTGTAACGTCAAATAAAATAATATTTACATAACATCAATTTATTCAAATATTTGCTTATTTATAAATCATTATATTATGTTTGTGATTAAACGATTTGACTTTAAACCAAACTTTAGTTAAAGCTCTGTAAATAAACTTCAAGAAATATCTTGATACGTGAAAAAAAATATATTTTTCCTTTGCGATAATGGCATGTGTAGAGTTTTCGTTTGTTGTTTTGTTCAATTCACTTTCGGAAATGACATTTTGAATATAAAACAATTTCGTTATATAGAAGTTACGCTAGTTACGGGTCGTTCTGGGAAATGAGGAAATTTCTCGGGAACTCCAACGCCGTTTCTCAAATGTGGATAACAGCATCTTGAAATCTTCAACAAACTATTTCTATGAATTATTATATAAATATTTATCACATCGTTGACAAATTACGGAAAGATTTATTATAATGAAAAAAAATATATCAAATTTTCATTAATATATTTGCGTATGAATATGAAAATTTATCCAAAATACACATTTCCTGTTTGAATATCGACTCAATATATTTTTCTTCTATTCGGCGAAGGTCTATGTATGATATTTTTTTAGAATCTGTATGAATGTCGTATTTTTTTATGTAGAATAAATATTTTTCTTCGTAAAATATGCAGTGAACCATTTTTCACATTCAATGTATGAATGTAGATTCGGCAGCGTGAAAGATAATGTATTGTTTAGTAAAATAAACGATATAGTATTCCTAAATATAAAAGAGTGATACTTCAAAAAATATCATTAAAAATGATCTATGATTAATTTTTATCAATATGCTCCGAAATATTGACGTAATTCCAAATCTATTTATTGTTCAGACACTCCGTATTATCAGAGAATCTTATCCGAATCTTTCATTTTAGCAAAATAATACATGTTAATTAATCATGCAAAGAGTTTGTTTTTCGATTCAGTTCAATATTTTTCATATTGGGGACGTTTTGAATTCGTCAAAACAGGATTCATTCAGCGAAATCTGCTGACGCTATCTTAAAAAAACGCGTAACCAAATCTATGTATAAAAGATTATTCAATTTACGAACGCTATATTTATCTTAAAAAAACCTAATGAGAATTTCCCAGAATTATGACATTCAATACGTAATATCCGAATCAACGCTGTGCATATTTCGACAATAAGCTTTTCCACGCTATCTCCTTTCGTTTTTTCCGAGAACCTACCCTTTTCAAAACACTCGCTCATTCGAACTGATAAATACATAATGTAAATAATGTCATGATTTCGGATATCATTTCATTTGATCTATAATACGATGAAGCGAATCGTATTGTAAAATTTATTCGATACTTCGATGATTGATTGTGAGATTATTTAAATCATTTTTTTCATTTGACATTTTAACAAAGCTAATGGAGATGAGATGTATTATAAAAAATTGTTAATAAAACTCAAAAAGAATTCTTTTTCCATTATTTCCCCGATGGAAGAACAAACACGTTCAATACAAATACCAAAAGCAAACAAACGATATCATCGCACGAACGATCGCGATAATTGAGCTTTTAATCAATTAATTAGTCACCTTCTGTTGTGTGAATCATTCATATATAAAAATATCTCAAATGAGATTTACGATTTTTTCCAATTCAATCTCACTAATGTAACTGTTCTCTAGACGACGCTTTCTTTAATATGTGGAACTCATTGTCAATAATGTTCGAATGAACATTTCAATGATTTTTCATTGTGTGTATCAATGAAACATACATCTGACTCCTTATTTTGGCTAAAATGAATCAAATCTCAAAAAAAAAAAAAACTCCAGAACTGATTCAGTTAATCCTAATGATCTATACTTTCTTCTGCTTTTGCACACATTTCAGTAACCAAATATGATTAAAATGAGACGATATCATTAATTTCATCAGATTTTTGTAATATTTAAAGCAATAATTTAATATTATAGAACGATTACATTTGTATACCCAAGTCACCTAGTCCCGCACGTGTTCGTAACATAGTTCGCATTTGTATCGCGGGATATTTATAAAGTTGTTCCTTTTATCGTTTCACAATATCCGGAAAGAGGAATTTTTCCTTTTTCGCCTCTCGTACAACGCGTACCCACTTGTTCCCTTTTTCCCTCGTCCCTCTGCCATTTTCGTACACAAAGGGAACGGAAAATCTTCGGCGACGTCGTTCTATGGAAATCCGACGACAAAAACGATACTCTCGATTCTTCATTTTTACACACAGGCCCTTTTCAGATTTTCAAACGCGCACACACAGCGATACGGCTTTTATTGGGGGAAAATATAAATAAAAACGTTAATAAAGTGAGCGTGTATGATGAAAGATGTCATCTCCAGATATCCAAGAATTGTTTGTTGTCTTCACGGTTGAGGATTCGTCCTCGTTCCGGAAACTGTGTGAAGTCTAACATTGCGTATGTGTGAAGTTGTGGAAAATTTAGTCGTGTCATCTAAACGTTAGATAAATATTTTCATATTGACATTGGAATCGAATGACTGTAGGTAACGTAACGTTTTGTATTCGATCGATAGTATATCGAGATATTGCTGAGAGACTGTTTTATTATCTGTAGATTTTGCGCATCTATTCGTATTATATAACGATTTGATCTTTATTGATATTGTAAAAATTGATAAAGTCGTTAGTCATTCGTGTTAAATTTGGAACGATACAATGCATTTTAGTACGTGCTTTATCTGAGTGTTGTCGATGCGAATCGTTAATAGATTATTGTAATACGTGTGCTTTTGTCTAGTTTCTTTTTCTTATTATCATGGGGAAAATGTTGTATTTGAAATTTTGATGAATGTATGTCGTACAAGAAGAATGTACGTCTTATATTATTTTTCTTTCGTAAGGCAGTACAAGAAAATTACCCTTTTTCCAAGTAATGCAAACGGACAGGATTTTCGTATTATTAGAATATCAAAACCATTGTTTACATTTGAAATATGTGTAACGTAATACACCTACACAAAATACATAATACTATATTAACTTACATTTCAGAATACATTTTCCTTTCGCGAAACAAACACAATACATCAAATATTAATTTATATAATTCGGTTTTGGAATATTCATAAAACTTTTCGAAGTAAACGATTCGAAAAAGCCACAGATTGAGAAGTCAATTTGATCTCTCCGTACATTGTATGTGTTCAATCCAACAAATTACGTAATTGCATTAATATTTAAGCCGGTAAAATACCCGTATGAGGGTTTATGGAATCCCTTTGGTCTTTCCAAAACATCCCTTTTCTGTAGGACGTTAACAACCTTTAATTACTGGTTAATTATTTCATACCGCAGCTACACCGTTTTATAACATGATTTGATAAACGACGGTTTTTTATGGCGTACATTGAAGTTATCATTAAAATTTGATTAATAAATTTTTAGAAATGTACGATCGCGAATATCCATTTATTAAACGCTTTAAATATATTTGAAAATATTTTGCTTAATTTGTTTTTGATATTCTCGTTTTGGGGCACTTGATAATTTATACTTAAAAGGTACTCAACGAACTTTTCAATCCGATCCGAAACTTAACCATCCGTAGCCCGATTTTCCATCAATGTGAAATTTCTGATTTTCATTAAATGTCGAAAATAAACACAATCATAATTAATAATTCAATAATCGCTACTGTGTACATTATTACAAACTTTTTCGCCTTATATTTAGAATGTATAATTTTCCTTTATTTTTTCTAATTTGGCAAAAAAATATCTCAAATACTTTAAGCTGTACAGAGGGTGAGTTTTGGTGGTGGTTATGAGAGAACAGACCCTCATCTCGATTATCTTTGTATTCCTGGGAATTCTATTGCCAAATATAGCTCAAATTTACAAAACAATTATCATCATTCAAATAAACAATTAAATTTAACATTGATAATTATATAACACATCAATCATTTTCATGTCATAGAGCAAGGTATAATACGATAGATAATAGAGTACTTGAGACACATCTTGATAGAACACGAATAGCAAATGTAGTCGTATGTAAACGAGGCAATAAAACAGACTTCCATTAGATATCCAACTGTTGATCGCGGGTCTTTCGGAATAAGGCTTTTAAGAATAACATTCATCTCCTCGTTTGTCTCTTCATCTATAAGTTTCATAACACGGAGTGAAATACATATGTAGATAGATAATAGAGTGCGAGAGACACAGTTCGAAAAATTCATACATGAAACATGCAGCTGCACGTGAACAAGGCCTAACATTCTTCCATCAGACATCAAACTGTTGATCGTATCTTCTTCTGAATTAGGCTTCGATGAGCAGCATCCGTCTTCTATAATATACATGTATAATAGAGTACGTGAGACACAGCATGAATAGAAAACACCTAATCGCAAGTAAACAAGAGTTAACAATCTTCCATCAAGCATCCAACTGTTGATAGTGGCTCCTTCTGAATAAGGCTTCGATGAGTAACATCCGCCTCGTTTATTCATTTACCAATTCCATATCACCAATCGAAATATATAATAGAGTACATGAGACACAGCATGAATAGAAAACACCTAGTCGCCAATAAACAAGAATTAACAGTCTTCCATCAAACATCCAACTGTTGATCGCGGCTCCTGAATAAGGCTTTTAAGAGCAGCATTCACCTCATCAATTCATCTACCAATTCCATAACACAGCAAAATATATAAACGGATAATAGAGTACATGAGACACAGCATGAATAGAAAACACCAAGTCGCCTAGTAAACAAGCGTCAACAGTCTTCCATCAAACATCCAACTGTTGATCTCGGCTCCTTCTAAATAAGCCTTCGATGAGCAACATCCGCCTCGTCAATTTATCTACCAATTTCATAACACAGCGAAATATATAATAGAGTACATGAGACACAGCATGAATAGAAAACACCTAGTCGCTTAGTAAACAAGAGTCAACAGTCTTCCATCAAACATCCAACTGTTGATCGTGGCTCCTGAATGAGGCTTCGATGAGCAACATCCGCCTCGTCAATTCATCTACCAATTCCATAACACAGCGAAATATATAATAGAGTACATGATACACAGCATGAATAGAAAACACCTAGTCGCCTAGTAAACAAGAGTCAACAGTCTTCCATCAAACATCCAACTGTTGATCGCGGCTCCTTCTGAATAAGGCTTCGATGAGCAGCATCCGCCTCCTCGTCTTCCGGTTGCCATGAAGACGGGCTGGTAATCCGCGCCGCTCTCGTTGCTACGGGTTTCCGTTGACAACGAACCGGCCCTGGAGGCTGAGGAGGCTGTGGAGGTGATGAAGGCTTCGAAGGATGGGCCCGGTCGGGAGACGGTCGGTTCCCACTTGATTACTGCGAAATCCGATATTGCGTGTTCGCCCTTGTTGTTTTCCACGTGTGCTCTTTCTCTCACTCCGCGTTTTCCGGGTGACGATTTTTTTAATCCCGATTGTAATCGATTGGATTAATTTTGTATTGAAAATTGATTAATTGAATGGAAAATCATCATTCTTACTGTCGCGTGTACTTTATTCTGTGTACATCAGCCGTTCAAGCTGTCCTAGTTGGGGAGTAGCAACGCTGAGCAAACTGAGGGTGACATATTTAAATTTATATTTGAATTATTTATTAAATCTGTCGATTAAAACGGCTTTCTAGGGGACTTAAGAAATTTTTAATTTTAAATTATTATTTTGTATGCTAAACTTTAAATTTTTAATGAAGGTATTGATCAACGGTGTGATCCCTTTGATGTGTATGTATTTTGTTTAACAAATGTCATCTGAAACATACATCACTTTATGTTATGCATAGTAACAAATATACTTTATTCATATAATATTAAATTTCTTCCAGTTTAAAATTTCATTTTAAGTCTGTTTACATTATATACTCAGAAATCATGCATCACTTTAAGTTACACAGCATATTGTTCTTTCAAGGTTGCTATTTCTAAAATAAAGTAAATCCCAATAGGAATCGCTATCTTCGACCCATTTATTCAAACTTAAATATTAAATAACACATCAATAAATCATATTTATCATAACAAGTACATAGATAGTACATATTTTTGATTATTATTTAATTTCTCGGAAAGAATTCGTAGTCAAGTCGAGTTTACGACAAATAAACCTTTTCGTACGCAAATAAAATTTCTTAATGTTTGCTTATGTATTTTTCACGAAATGTAATATTACATTTCGAACGAATTCTCATACGAAAATGTGCGTATAATACATTTTTTTTGTTTTTAATATAATATATTAATCAACACGCATGTCGTTATACTTCTCAGTCGAGGCTCATCGTTCGTAATTGGAAATTGAAGAAGGCTCTCTGACGGAAAAATCCTCTTGATCCTCGGCAAAGCGAAAAATAATTACGATGAAACCTAATCATCCCTAAATTTAAGAGTTCGTAACGTTATAGATTTCATGCTGAATAAATGTAAATATTATATCGATTAAAACAAATATAAATATCTGTATAAATGTGATTTTTTATGTGTATTCGTGTTTTTTTCTAATTTCATCTCACAATCAGTCAAATTTTCGATGGATTTATTATATGTATTTAATTAGATTAGTTTAATAATTTATATATTCGATATTAATATTTTTATCACCTCTATTATTGACTAACTTGTTGGTGGCTATCGTAAAATTATAACAATATTAATCCATTTGTCCTATTGATATACTCATTAATTGATCTGCGTTCATTACTATCTCAATGTCGATACGATAAACATTTGATCGTTCGACTTTGTTGACATAGTATATTTTCATATGAACTAACAGTATCATATTTACTTTTGATCCAGGTACGTGTCTCGTCAAGAATGAAAGCAAGAAGTCGACGCTGAAGGAAAATCCAATTGTGGGATGATCGATAAAAGGATTCTCGGATGTAAAAACCACATTGAAGGTGTCCATCGACTAATCCAAGCGAAAGATGGACATTATAACGGAGATAATAAATGCGGGCCTCAAAATAAGAAAGAAGAATGCGAACGGAACAACGAATACGTGGAGAAAACTCTTCGTAAACATATGCCTGTTTAATTATATTTGCTGTCAAATAATGACAGTCCTGGGAAATACGACGTCCATACCACAGCTGCACACAAATGTGAGTACAAATTTTCGTATTATCTTCTGTGAAAAACTGTAGGTATGTGTATATTCGTAACGCGATACGATATTGAAAATTTCCCTATCGAATATTGGAAACTTCGAAATTTTTCTTTTGATACTGAAACATTTACTTAGCGAATCTTTCCAGTGTTCGAAAAAAAGCGGTTATTTTAAGCAGTCTTTGATGGATGTACCTGCAAACATCTCATCCGGTCGGAACACTTTCAAATTTTGAACTCTACCGAGAATGAGAAAATATTCAAGAAATCGAATTATACGTATACCGTTTACATTCAGCGAGATCAAAGCGTTTAATTTTTTTCCACGCCAAGAAACAGATCCTTTAACGACGTCGATACAAAACCGAAGATTCGCTCTGTTCTTCGAACTTTCGCCCTTGTCACTATGCGTAGGTATATTCGAACAAATAGAAGTGAATTAGATCTTAATGACTAATGGGAGTGTTTTGTTATACCTATTCGACATAAAAGGGGAAATTATTACCGTTTCCTTGAAATTAATTAGAAGACCTTTATACGCGAAGTCGTTGACATCTTGATTCTTGAGTACTGGCTGTTTTTTATTATCTAATATAAACGTTTACGAACTCGATCGTATTACGCGAAATTGAAACGTAACTGTTTTTTTTTTTTTTAATAACATTGAAATATCTGCGTAATAAAATATACAAGATAAGGATATATCGGCTTTATTACGTCTGTCGTTATTTTAATGTGAACGCGTGCATTCGTCTGTGAATTGTTGGTAAACGAATTACCAATATGAATATCTTTCTCGTGTAATAATCTGCTTTGGGAGCCCTGTTTTCGTCAAAAGGATTAACAATGCTCGAAGGAGCACACATTGGCATATTTCATTATGATTACGGATTCGCTAACAGAAAATTTTCAATGACGAAAATAAATGCGTTTAAAAAAATACATACATACGTCATTAACGTTACAAAGTTGCGAAAAACCGTACAGAACTCACTTAGAACCCACACAGAATTATTTTTTTCTTGTTTATTCACTGAAACAGCCGAGCTCGATAATAGAGTTGTACAACAACGGCACCAACGTAGAAAAGTCGGAAACGTCAAAAGCAAACAAGCCTCTCTTCCAAGAAAGAAAAATGTATAAGGGTTGAACTACTCCGACGGTACAATGCCAACTTTATACAAACGTATACGCACGTGTGCTAAAACAATTTTGAAAGCAAATACGTATAAATATATTACAAAACTCGGTTCTTTCTCTGAAATAATTAATCTCGATCCGTTTATTATGCAATGAATTTATTCAAAAATGTATCTAAAAATAAAATTCAAATCTGCTTTATCAAAAATCAATATTTGCCGAAGATTACAATTTAGCGATATTGCTGAAACTGATATCCCGATATTTTATATTTATTTGAAAATTTGATTCATAAAAATAAAACACATTTTAGCTTCATTTTGTATTTTGTTAAGGTGAAGTCATTACTATTAGACTTTTCTATCATGCTTTGTCTCACCTACTCTATTTATCTATCTTATTCTATTTTACGAAAATTTTCTCATAATATGTCACTCCAATCAACATATAAAAAATGATTATCTTTAAGAAACTATTTCGACGGAAAGTCTAGACTAGAGTACGCATTGAAAACGAAATAAACTCAGACATATCATTGTTTGCAATTATAAAACTAGTATCGATAATTTATTCTAGAATTAAAAATCCTAGTGAAAACTTTCGAAAAATATTCAAATATTAAAATTCCCATATCTCGAGACTAGTTTTCCGATCGAAATCCCGGGATTTCAACGCCTAACAAGAACGCTTCGATGCGGGAACATTGTGCGCGACAATTCACCCACAAAGGGTAATTACTCCCATGCCCATGTCTATCTTCACCTTTTGAAGTCTTCGGCTTTTCTCCCATTGTATTATGTGTGTTGTGGCGGTGACAAAAAGCGAAAGGACCTCATCGCGCAGAGTGCCGATCCGCTTTGCGGTCGGACGGATATTTTGCGGTCGTATAATTCATCGGACAAAATCGGATTTCAGACGAATATTTTCAGATGTTTCAGATCGTTGTTTGTGTTCTGTGGAAAGTTTTTGATATGCGTTGAACGTTGCTCATGGTGTTTTTTCGTTCGAGCGGATTGAGATGGATGATAGCGATGTTGACTTATTTGATCTGTATCTTGAAGGAGACGAATCTTTTTTGTAAAAAGGGTATCTTGCATTATATCAGTTTTTCGCTGTTGAGAATACTGATTTGATTTTTTTTATATGTATAAAATAGGCTTTTGTTGGAGCTTGTTTTTTGTACGTATCTTTATATTTTCTTCTTTATGTGTACGAGTAAAAATTTTATCTGTGTGTACTCAAATAGGTACATATCTCCTAAATTGTTCTTTAGATTTCAATTAATCTTTTCAGAATTGTTGAGAACTTGTGTATTTAAGAAGGTTTTAATATCATCATAATAAAATCAATTTATGATTGAAAATCAGTACAAAAAGTTTCATCATAATTCACACTCGTAATCAGATCGAGTCTGTAAATTTTCTAGCAATGCTGAGTTACATCTGCTAGTATTCTTTTAAAATATTGAAATATTATATTTTTTCATTCATTTTTCATCACTATATACCTTAAAAAAACATTTCCGATAGACATATAGTATATTTGAAAGTTTCCAATATTCAAAAGGATTAGTTTTCCATTAGCGGGTCATGTTGACCTTTTAGCCCAAGATGACACGAATATAACCGACCATCTTTTCTATGTCCTTCCACTTTTTTTTTCATTTCAAATTATACGGGAAACGTCTTCGGTTCTTTCGGTGATTTATAAGCCTCGAGATGGATTTTTTTTCTTTGGGGCTTTTCCAACCCGTTGCTCGAATGCGATCATCATCAGTACATCGTCGATTTTTCATGGGATTTCCACTCTTTCGAGGAAAGTCTTCGAAATAAACGAAGCCCACTCGTATTGACAATTAGACGCTTTTCGTGTTATGCTTCATTGTTTGTGTTTTTTGTTTGTGCATTCTTCCGATTCAAAAATGTTACTATAAATATTTTGACGTTCGTCTTTCGGAAAATTCGCGAAAACAATGAGTTAATTGATTCTGCGAATTTGCAGATCATCCGCTCTAGTGAAAGGGAATTTATACCCGAGGTTTCTTTTCTTTTCAAAATTTTTATTCAATAGCCGATTTTATTTTTCTATACAGTTCACGATATTTTTTTCTATAAAATTCTTTAACAATAATCTTGTATTGTTTACTTCATTTATGATGAATACTGATGTTATTCTTGCAGATTTCAACCATCAATCCGAATATTACGAGATCACCATTTCCAGAAGCATTGAGAGCACTTCTCGAAGCAAAATCGAAAAATGAACTCGAAAACTCTGAAGGAGAAATAAATCCTCCGACAAATTTGCATGCTGTAGCTTTCGTTCCCTCAGGTTGGGATGATCTTCAACTGAATATAACATGGACTCCACCAAAAGGTAAAACGATTATACATTCCAAAATCATTAAAAATGAATATCATTATACAAATACATTCGTATGTAATACGAAAAAGCAATTATTAATTTCAATGTTTGAATAAATGGAGCGAACTACTGCAAACGTTCACGAACTTATTTACAGTAATTAATCAGTACGAAGGAGCAAGTTTTGACTGAATTACGATTGCTTAATATATGTATCGATATATAAGTAAGTTTTGGGTGACCTTGGTGTTCCATATTCTGGAAAATATCGTCTCTTTACCACGAAAACCCGAAACGAGAATGGAATTTACACATACGACGACGTCGATTCGGTTTCTTCGAAACGGCACGTTCCTTGTTCCCGGAGAGTTAAACCGACGAAAGGGCATCAAACGTTCGTTTGCTTATAGATGAAATAGGGCTGTGAATTCCTTTTGGATAAAATTTGTGATCAATGATTAATTTGTTCGTTTTACGGCTGAATAATTTAGTTTGATTCCTTTCAAATAAAGACGGAAAGTGGTTTGATTGAATTTTAGATTTTTTTCTAATCATACGATCTCTTATATCGTTGTTTGAATGCTGGAGAAATTTGGAAATTTGTTTCTAAACATTTGACCCACAGATGTTGCTATAAAAATCCAGATCAGTAACGCGTTTCCATTGCGGTTTTCCGGCTGAATCAATGTTTTTTAATGTTTCAAATGTTATTGAAAACTGATCGTATTTTTATAATCGAAAAAAATACACTAAGAAACGAATTTTCAACACATAAAATAATATTTTTTTCCAAAAATTTCTACATTCGATCGATTCTTCGTATAACAAAATCGTTTCGATTTTCCTTTCATCGAATGTAAAGAATCAGCAACCTTATCATGTAACTAAATAAGACATTAAAATCCGGTCTTTTCACTACTTTAATTAACTCACCAGAGAGTTACAATCAGTTTTCTCACTGTGAACCGTCAAAATCCAACGTTTTTCCGGGGGTTTTCTATGATATTCCTAACTAAACTATGACTTACAATATCGTTTTGGCGCTGTGAGTTCGCGAACACGCCTTAAGAGCTTCCAAACTAAATAGAAAATAAAACACTAGCTAATTGTAAGTTCCAGTTAATTTAAGGCCAATGAAAAGATCGACACTAAACCGACCGATAAAATGTTAAACCGAGTCACAACCCTCGATATGAAATCGACAAAGGGCGGGAGAGCCCGAACGAAGCGCACTAAGCAGAAACCGTCGGCTCTTTCATGGAAAAACGTATAAACATTGTAGGGCGCGGCACAAAGGCCCGACCTTCCCTCCCCCGACACCCGCCCCCGTCTGCGGCGCCGGCGCCCCCGGGGCCCCCGGGAAAGAGCCCCCAGATCCCGCCGCCGTCAAAGCGCCCACCTCGTACTTTCTATATGACGGCCGAAGACGCCAAGGGGTGTGAGTTGCTTCGATAATAAAGTCTAACATTAACCTTCGTGTCTTTGAAGAAGAAGTGATTTGTTGACTTATCTCAGAATTGATTTATGTCGTTTTGCCACTAATCGAATAAGCACGAATTGAACCAATTCATGTTTTTTCGGAAAAAAGTGACTAGTGCCCTTTGGCGTCTTCGGTTATGTATATTCTGTGTATGTACTCGTTCGGCTGGCTGCTTTGCTCGTGCCGACTTTTGACATTCTGCAGATGGTTTGGATTCTTGGGCAAGAATGCGCTTTTGGGTGTTTGGCTTTTGGGTTGTATCATTTTTTTTTGTTCAAACGAATTTTTTCATCTAAATAAATACACGAATTGAAAAATTGAGGATTTTATATAGGAATGGATTTGTGCAAAAATAGTTTTTTTTATTTTTACAATCGGTTGTCAGTTTTCAATATTTTCAAAAATATGTTGAAATTTTTTTGATTAAATAGTAGCAAAAATATAATTATGATTTTTGAAAAATTTACTTCTGAACAGTTTTAATTAAATTTTCAAATGCATGTTAAAAAAATAGTCTCTAGAATATATTCTCATGTATTTTGAAAACCCTTAGATTTAATTGTTCTACTTATGTCAAAATTTTATGTTTTCTTTGGTGAAATTTAAGATCATATTTTCCTTTGAAAGATCAATAAAACGGCTTAATTTGGAAAATTTTATTAAAACATAAATAAATCAAACATTTTTTTCATCGGATAGGAATCATATCGAGCGATGGGGACATTGTCGAGTTTGAAGAAAACTGTTGTTAATATAAAAAAAGTGTCGAAAAAATAATATATCATTTAATTATCATTTTATTCGAAGTAATAATATGAATGTAATAGAAGTTCAAAAAAATATTTCGATTCTCACAAAAACAAGCGCCACCTCTGCTCATAACTCACAAAACTTGTTCAAAATCAGAAAGTTGTCGTTTGGAAAACTAATATTTTAAAAGTTCTAACATAATCTGCATATTTATCAATTGAAATTCGTTCAAATTGCACTAGAATATGTATATAAAATTTAATATATCGTAAAGTCAATTGTTGTGACTTATCTCACTCGAGATTGTATAAATTGCTACTACGCCCTATATTGTAACCAGATCGATCATCGTGAATAAATTTACATCAAATTCATATTCATCCCCAATGTGTATGTTATTTTATTTTATCTTGAATCGCTGAAATAAAATCCAGATTTTTTTCTGAATTAATTAAAGAAAAATGTTTTTATTCGTCGTCGTTTCTGAATTCATTGCTTAAAAAAAATACTCTTTTCAGCGAACTTTGTGATTAAAATTGATTTATTTTCCAGAAGGAAGCAGACACGATCTCTACTACATAGAAGTCGTTCCAGAAAACACAACCGCTTGCAACAACAATAGAAAGTTATACTACGAGGACGTACCGAGTGTGAGTACACATTTCAAAATAAAAATCATACAATAATAATATTCGAAAACCGTTTTATTTCCCCGCGAAAACTCAAAACAGATTTGAAGAGAGGAATAAAAAAACTTTCATTATTTTTTCACAAAAAGAAATATTATATATTCGCACGACGTCGTTCTCCTTGTGTGTGTTTTTTTTTTTTACATTTGATCTCTTTCCGAATTTGTATACTGGCTCACAATGTATAGACATATTTTTTCGCGAATAAACCTTAAGGGAAAAAGCATCATTAAATATGAATGAAGTAGGCAACCCTCGCAAAGGAGTCTCGCGTGTATTTTTAATGAACATCTATTTGCCCGAAAAATATTAATAATTTCTGCGGCGCTGTACAGGGCCAGGTGAAAAGTCACGACCTCCGGCTTTGAATTTTCAATGGGCCCGTGTGCCATTTAGCAAATATTCACCGATCTCGACATGCATGATTCATGACGATATTAATAAGCGTTTGTTTGGGAGGAAAATCCATCGTGTGTCTATCGGAAATAAGCGCGAGGTGTTGTTGCGGAAACAGCGGTTATGATGAATTGCAATGTACACGAGGCGTCGAAAAAGATTGAAAGCGAAACTTTGCGTTAAACAGAGGCTTTTCGTTTACAGTTCGGTGGAAAATTTCGAGATGATTACGTGCTGTAAGTCAGATTCGCGAGATGGACATGTTTTCGTTGTGGAATTTGAATATGAATTTGATTTATGTATGCGGCTTGTAGACGCGACGTTCTTTATTTGCGTTCTATTTTAGGGTTCGCAGTTCGAATTTTTTGATTTTTTCATATCGCATTATTTTGTCATTGTTAAAATAATCCGATTTATAAATAAATATGGTTAAGTACTCAGGTGTACTTATTATTCATTTGCGAAGTATTCGAACGTATGAATATTTTATATTGTTTGAAAATTGTTCAAATGTCAATTTGGGTGCCTTAGTTCTAATTCAGTACCTCGTAAAATTTTCAATTGATTTTCATTTGTAAAAAATCGTATTTCATCTTATCGTTAATACGTCTCATATTTTTAAAAATATCTTATAATTCTATATATCCGTGTTCAATTTCGTTTCTTTTATTTTTACATACAAAATAAGTATAAATTTTCCGAATATTTTCATAATTCAAAATATGCAAAAATCACATTCATTTATTTTCATAAAACAAAACTTCTATTTCGGTAGTATCCAAAAACAGTATCACAAATGTCAAATTCCCACGCATCAAACAACTTCTTATTTGTCAAAACACGCCCTAACAGACCAATCTCACGTATGTAACGAATTCACCAAACACACACATTTCCTCAACATCGAAAAAAACAATATCAACCACTAAACTACCGCCATCATGATCTCGACAATTACCCAACATCTTAATATAGACCATCCCACGTCTTCAGCGAGCAAAACATCACATTTTCCAAAAACCTCTTTATTCGTAGAACTAAATGACGCAATATAACCAATTTCTCATGTCGTTACGCGCAGACTAACAACGATTACGCGTTCATATTGTCAACAAACTGTTTGCGCCACTAAACTAAATTGCCTAGTCTTATATTATACGTGTTATGTTCGATGTTTACGCATTTCGTCGACTTCCGAATAAATCGAGCCGGTTTATTCGGAAAAGTCGGGTCGGTTCTGGGAAAAATGCCGCTTCTGAAATTTTTCGAACGGACAGTTGTTTGTAAGATGAATCATGCTCCGTTTGTGGATCTAGATTTTTTTTTTCAAATCGAATTGTTTGATATTTTCAGTCGGCCGGTTCGTTTTTGGTGCCGAAGGAGTTGTCTAGTATGGATCATTCTTTGATTAAACCGAATTGTTCGTACAACATCACTATGAGATCTCTGCATAGTAGGAAAGTGTTCATGATTGAAATTACTCTTCCGGGTATGTGATTATTCTACGTGTGTTTATTTTATTTGAATTCTGTTTATGTTATTCTATATATCTGTTATTTCAGAATGTGTCGAAAATATATGTTCGTGCGAAAACATATCACGTCTACCGGAGCCGATCGTTCAAATTAAGGTATTCAAAAATTTCTTCAACGTATCTTGGAGTCTTCCTAATTCATCTGCTATTCCGTCGGACATTAAAATATCTCACTATAAAATAATGTAGGATTTTTTCTTACTAATTTCTTTATTTTATGTTTTTTTTTTTTAACAATTTTTGTTTTAGGTTATGGAAGCTTAGTAATTCCATGCTGTTTAGAATAGAAGATACAGAACTCGTTCAAGTCGGTAAAAACACGTGGATATATTTCAATGCGACTGAAATAGTTGAAAAGGGTGCATATTATAAAGGAACTGTCGAAGTGATTGATGTGAAAAATTGTGAAGGACCACCTGGAAAAAGTGAGAATATATCAATATGTGAGTACAATTAATTAGTATAATTAATTTTTATGAAAAATATTTTAAAGCTCTTTGATCTGCAAAAAAATATTTGGTTTTTTATCATTGATTGGAAAAAATATAAATATCTTTTTCATAATTGAAATTTTGAACAATTCTGATTTTTTTTATCTAATAATCTGTATTCAATAGAAGCAAATTCATTTCCCCTTACAACAGAATACATTAAAATCGCGCATAATATAAAATCAATTTCACTTCTTCGACACGAATATAAAAAAAGCTAATTTTGAATATGAAATAAGACGTCCTTCAAATATTATATTATGTTGTTACAAAAGTCCTCCCTTCAGCCGTAACTTTATCGATTGCCCGCACTGAAGCACTCCTCGAACGGAAAAGCTTCCTTAAGAGTGATTCCTGTTTAATTTTAATAACGAAGCCTCGAACCGAGGCAGAAAAACTGTCTTTCTCTCCATTCACGTTATAAACGTTAATTTTTAATAATTTTTATTTCAGCCGATACGACGGAGTCGAAGCCCGCCGACAACATAACCGTAAGTTGTACATTTAACTTACTTACCCATTTTATTCTCAGTACACGTTGATTTTATTTTATTTGCACGCTTTTTTCGACACAATATAGGAGAGATACGCTTGTGCAAATAAATAAATTGTCTCCGCAATTTGTATCGAACACATTGCGAATGTCACATGGTTGTTAGTAGATTCGAATGTTCGAAGTAATGAGTTTGTGTTTGTGCTCGTTACAACCCTAAGCGACTTTCTGGCTCCGTTCTCGATATAGAATCGAAATTTATGTCCTTTCATAAGTGACATTCTTATCTTGTTGAAGTCTTTGTGTTAATTATGGGATCAGTTTGAAATTCTATTTGATTGCATGTACCTATAGTAAGATTCTTATACACTGTATTAGGGTTGTAGATCTATCCTATAATATTCTTTTTTGTACGGTTAAAAGAATTTCTTATTTATTTATATTAGAATTTATTAGATACTGCAAAAAAAGATGATAAAATATGAGCATTAAATAAACAATGATTCCATTAAATAATTGCAATTTTTAGTCGAATATTTGTATTTCTTAACTATGAAAATATAAGACAAATTTAAGGAAATTATAGTTTTTCTTAATGCTTATATCATGTCTATTTCGAAAATGCATAACTTTCTTGGTTTCATAGTTGAAAAATCTGAATTTAAACACAAAGAACCTGAGTAATGCTAGAACGATCTTCATATCACACTTTATCTGAATGCATTCAGATTATATTAAAATTATCATTATAAAGAAATATTTACGTCAAATTCATAATTAATTCAATATTCAATTGATTTTGAAATATTTTTCATAGATATTATTAGTTTTCGCTCAAGTAATATAATATTTATAGCTTTCGATATAAGCGCACGTGCGTGGCATAAGGCCTGCTTTATGAACGCTATTTAATTTGAATACCGATTCCTTTGATATTGAATTTCGAACATTTTTGCCGCGTAATATATTGCTTATTTCGAATTCCTTTCTCCTGTTCGCGCTTGTAAGTGGAGAATTCCATTTTTAACGAAACAATACAAACAATAATGACTTATATGCGCGCCTCTAGGTGTAGGTGTAAGAGACGAATGCGAATATTCGCAGCTATTTCGGAAACTTGACGGAAAATTAATAAGACGAGAAATGTATTGCGCTCTATTCGATTATTACGCTGTGAAATTAGCGAAGGATCGTATTTATCGCATTGTGTAATATTAAATTTCAAAGTTTATACTTTGCGTAATCATCGCATTATTACGGAGTTTCTTTTGTATTTGCTTACGCTTCGGAAAATACGCACGTGTAATTTTCAAATGTTCCTTTGCAAAATGTTTCAAAGTAATATTCTCATACAGGTATTAAAAAAATATAACCGTATTTATATCAAGATATAATGGCGTCGATAATAGCCAGTCGATAGCGCAGTAGTATAAGCATTTGTGCATAATGCTTCAGACTCACGATCAGTGTTCTCTTAATGCTGAGTTCTAATTTTATCGGATCCTCACGAAAATCACTTATTTTTTCTTTATTTGTTAATCAATATTGCCTCAATTTTCAATTCGAATATTTAATCCATTTGATTCGTAGTGTTAATTTGATGTTTATACAAAATGATTCCTAAAATTAAATCACTGGTTTGTCATAGTTGATAAAAATCGACCAATTTATGTGACATTTAACTTATCTAATACTAAAAACTTAAGGACGGAGATATTTCATCGATTATTCGATTGCAATGGCTTTTACAAATGCGTGAAATTAAGATCATTTTAGGCGTTGGTGAAAAATAATCTAATTGACAACTAGTACAAACTCGGAACCCATTCTTAAGGCATTAAAATTCGACTCGCGTACTTACTTTTGCTTAACAGTATCGATACGTGTATTTACAAAAAATAATCGAGTTTTAAGCCTATATAATTAAAAAAAAATAAAAAATTCCCAATAAAACACTAGCAAATCCCACTCCCGCCATTAAACCCGATCTATCTTTCTCCGAACGTCGACACGTGTTCGAACACAACTCGACACGTAACCCCTCGAAGCTCGACGCGAATCCTCTCGTTATCGCCACGAAAGGACACACCCCGAACACCAACATCGAACCGAAACACACGTTCTCCGGAAGGCTTACACGGTGTAGAGCCGACTTAAGCGATCTACATAATGTCGAACTAATTTCGGGCCGCGTTAATCTCGCCTCGGGCGCCTCATTGTCTGGCGAAATTGATTCGGATACAATGATCCAGAACCGATCCGATCGAGTGCCTTCCGATATCCGGAATCACACGCAATTTCCGGCACCTAGTTCGAGTGTCTGGGATTCGAATCGTCCGGATGTTACGATTCGTATAATTCGTCTTCGATGGGATCGAGGATATCGTCGGGTTGTGCTTTATTTTTGGACGGTTTTAGATTTTGATCGTAATTGATGCTGATCGAATTTGACGATTGAAAAGGCCAAAGGGTACAAGTGAAATTTAGTTATGTACAGGAATCGCTTCTTTGTACGCTAATTTATTTGGTGGCGAAAGGATATAAATGAGTTCGGAACGTGTGCTGAGATATCATCAAATCAGTCGACTTCCTTCTAATACGTGTAGGTACATGGTCAACTTTGAACGCGCTTTTCTCGAAATCACTTGTACCCCTTGGTTTTTTCAGTCGTCATTTGATAATATGTTAAAATTAATTATGATAGTAATAGAAAAAAATCATGTGTCAGATTTTAATCGTGATATTCTATTGATTGGTCTGGAGGTAAACCATCTCTAACCGAAGAATTAATTAGGTTACGAAATCGCTGATAAAAAGGGGCGGCCCAGGTCCAATTTGAACCTTAATGCCATTAAATAAAATGATTATGACTATTGCTTTGGTTTAAATATAAACCAAAAACATTAGTGATTTAATTAGATTTAATCAGTCGTGTAGTTCTGGTGGTTCTTGGTTCCTTTTTATTACATCTTTAATTCATTTATAATATATTAATGTACAAATAATGATACTTTTTTTCTTAATTCAAGCCATTATATCTACATACTTACTTTTCGCAACCCCTATACAGTCTTAAAATCAAATATTTCCAACATTAATATTATAACATAAAAACTTATCAAAAAACTTTCAATACTTTTCCATATACTAAAAATAAATCATATAAAAGATTTCAAGCACATTTTTTCTAAAAACGAATTCAATTTAGTTCGACGCACAGAAAGCACACACTCGTCAAACAAACGTGCGACTCGGAATTTTCCGCAGTAGTATCCGGAAAATCTTTCGTTGGAAAAAGTTGAGATTTCCACGATTGTCGGTTTTCCTCGCATCAAGGGCGATAGAATGAAGACTTCTTGCGTGTTGTCGAAGATCCTCGAGAAAGTCTCGTGTCTGGCGAGACTTTCAACTTGTTTTGCCTTATTAAATTTTCCATGTCGACCCACCGAGACCCTTTCCTTCGCTTTTTCCTCTGCCTTATCCCTCCGGTCCGCCCCGAGACATTTTCGTAATAAACGAAATTAATAAGCCTCCGACAAAAATTTACAAGGTAATTTTGAGACCGTCATTTTCCGCTCGGAAAGTTTCCGCTCGAAACACGGTCGTACTTTGTTTCAATGTTTTCCGTCATATTTTTGCGCGTTTTATCTTTTTTTTTTCCACTTCGACATTGTCGGCGTTTCATCCTTTTCCTCTCGTTGATTGTGTCAATATTTTCTATTACTTTATCCGAAAAATTAAATTTTAATTAATTACCTCCGCAAAGCTCCGTTGAGGTTATGAGATTTGAATTTAAAGTCGCGCGAAGATTCCGCTTTATCGATTCGACGTGGAAATTTTTCGAACGTGTTTTTTCTAAATCGCTTTACATCGAAACACTTTTGCGTTTCTGGTATAAAAATATGATTTTTTTAACGCACGTGTCGCTTCAGAAAATATTGTAAGTATGTTACCCTTTCTTGACACGAAGTCAATTAAATGTCACTCACATTTCATCCGAGCTTGTGTACGTTAGGAAAAATCTTTTCACGAAAATATCGCATCCATAAGTTTTATTTGGCGTACTTCAACACCACATTTATACTTTTCAAATAGTTTTTAAACTCAATCTTACTACTATGTCAATTGTCAAATTTTTACTTAAACTTTGTTTAAGTAAAAAGAGGCTCTTCGAGATAACTTTTGCGTAATTTTCAAATCGCACACACTAAGCCCAATTCGATAATTTTTTTCTTTGGATTTTAGTACAGATTAATAAAATTCAATTTGATATTGTCTATTATTAGACAAAAATCGTTATCTTCTCATGATTGATATGTGAAGAGCGTTCGTTTTCTAGCTTAATTTCCCGACGAACGTGCGCGCGCACATTTCAAGCGTTCCCGGGCAATTCTCCTTTGAGCTCTTTCCTTTCATTCGAATAACGATAACTATAATAAAACATACACGAACACGTGCGCAGAGGCATTATATTTCGCGAAGAACACGCGAAAAGCTCTTCGAATACAAATGAGCCGGCTCCGAAACCGAGTTTGCGAAGTTTGCCCGCGCCGCGCGAAAAATCTTCGAATCAGCCCAATTCTCTCGAATTCCAGATCAAACTGTTGATCATCCTGCCCCTGACGGTCATCTTCGTGTGGACGCTGATCAAGTTCACCATGTCGAGGATCAAAAGTTCCCAGTGCTGCTTGAAGCTGTTGCTGGCCAGCGCCAGAGGCGAGCAGACCCTGAGGAGGCAACCCGTTTGGCCCGCGGGCTCCAAGTTCATCGTCGAGGGGTGAGTTTTTGTCAGAAGTTTATGTTTATCTTTTCGAGAGTTGTGAAAAATGTTCGAGACGTTCCCGTTTCCGTAATGCGGCTGTTTCTTGAACTTTGCGATACGTTTTCGCGAAATTCGCTCGAGATTTTTCCGAGTTTTTATTGCGTCATGGGACTCGGACGCAGGTAAGTTTTCCCATTTCGAATTGAATGAAAAAATAAATAAGTAAAATGGAATGAAACTTTTCCCGGACTGATCGATTGACCGAATGAAAAATTCGTTGTAAAAGTGATGTAAGCTTTCAAATTCGACCGCTTCCTATATTGAATTTTTCGATTCGAACTCAAACATCGACTCGAATTCGTTCGACGAACCCCATTGATACAATCGAGAGATAATATAACGCTTCGACGTCTATATTGTATTGTTGGACGAAAGCCATATTTCGAACCTCATCAATATTTATATAATACGATTTTTTTTTTTGTCAAACTCAAGTGCGAATCTCGATTTCTTTTCTATTAACATATAATTTTCATTTCTGCATTTTATTTACATACAATAGCGTCGCTACAGTTTTCGATCCCATGAAAGTTTCTAGGAAAAAAATAATCGGACTACACGTGTTCCATGGCACATTCTCGTTCCGCGCAAACTCTCATATTATACCCACGTCAATTTCGCATTCAGCGAATTAATATAAAATTGAAGACATCGCCGACCTTTTGTGTGTATAAATTATATGACCTGTATCGATTATTCATCAGCTTCCTCGCACTTTGTGTACGTATACTCGAACATCGTCTCACTTTTGCCGAAATAAGTATGTATATGTATGTACGTGTATTCGTGCGAACTTTTCTTTTTTGCGTCAAGTCACATTTCATTTAGCTGCGTAATTCAGAATCGCCAATCAACCTTAAAATATTATATTTCCCGGGAAAATTCGCTACATTTCCTCGCTGGAATACGAGACGAGGGTGTTTATTTAAAAAATCGACGCACTTATTGGAGTGAAATATACAGAGGAGGCACTCATCTCTGATCCGTACTAAAGTGTATTATGGAGGAGAAGCGAATTTTGAATTATAAAGCTTTTCGTATAACGCTATATTTCGTAGTGTACAGAATAATATTAGCCGCAACGTAGCATTTGAAGTTCGATATTTGATACGCTTCAATATGGAATCAATATTAATTGAACATTTCTCAATCGCTGACATAATATATTTTGTACGTAATAGAATATTATATTATATTCGAGTACAGTTTTTTTTTGTGTATCAATCGTGTAAAAAGAACACAGAACGTCTCACAGAATTATAGAATTTTCTTTTTAAACGAAAGGTTATCTTTTTTTATGAACTGAAGAATAAAACATTTTGAAATTGTATTTATTTTATGGCAGTTTCATATGCACATAGTACAATAACCATTATGCAAACGTTTAAATGTAAACATAAAACGTTTCGAAATTTATCTTATATGTAGTTTCATATAACAGCAAGAAAAAACACAAAGATAACATTATTATGAACATAATTTGATTTCAATGAAACCTTACAATTTTCCGACTCGATATTTCATTCTTATCCAAAATATGCTAAAAGCTTGTATAATTTTCAAATACATAGAATGATCAAAAATATAATACGAAGAATCCACTAAGACGTCCTTTTCTTCTCGTCGATTTGAAAATTGATATTATTTTTACGCCAAGCATAATATTTTACAGTATCATTGACTTCGTATATTGAAAATTGTTTCGTATGACGTATAATGAATTTTTCCGTAGTAAGCCGATTTGCGACATCGGTCTTTTGCATAACGTGCAAAGCTCGGGCTACGTAACGAGCTTAAATTTAAGCTTAATTATAACTTTTGTTTGAAATCGCTCTTCACTCGGGGACGAGGGAATTTTTAATCGACACTTGTTTGATTTTCGCATCAAGTCGATCGAATCTGGAACAATACCGCGAAATGAGTTTTTTTTCATTGTCTTTTCGACGACCTATTTCCGAAAATATGTCGTAATAAATTTTGAGCCTTATCTCTTTATACACTAATTGAATGATTATGTCTGAAAATTGCTTCGGTTTATCTTTCAGTTTAATAATTTTCTTACGTAAATCGTTAAATATTTTGTTAAAATTTTGAAATCATACAATTCAATAATATTTGCTCGATGTTAATCATAATGTAACATTGTTTTTTCATGTTCACTATTATAATATAATGGAATATTTCGCTTGCACATATCCTATGATTAATTCTTGATTATCTTTTGTTTTTACGTTGCCTATTAAGTAGGATTATCTTTTCCTAAAGATTATTTATCTAAGTTACCAACTATAAGATTATTACATATTTTTATATCATACAATACAATAACAATATATATTTCGATGATAATTTCGCGAAATATATTTTTCGAATCACATCGAGTTTCATGTTCGAAATCACCACAATTCCGTCATATTAAATATTCGAATCAACATGAAACCCATGTACATAGTATTTAATATGAAAAATATATTAAAATTCATACGTTTTCCAATTTTAACGTTCTTATTCCCATATACAAGCGTATTTATACTCCAAACACGTGCGCCTCATACCCTCTGTGCTCAGACATCTGGAAAACACATAGGACGTCGACTTTCGTATGAAATATCACATAATACACATCTTTCTATACTGCGGATCAATTACAGCGAAAAAGAGCTTTGAGGTTTTACGAAATGATGTCGAATGAAATCTAGATCATCTGATATCCTGGAAGAGACGAATATGGATCAAACTCAATTAGATTATTGAGCGAGTGGGAATGACAAATTGAAAATTTTTTTTCTGTCACCTTGTAGTGATTTTAAAATATGATGAAGTTATCATAGAAGCTGATTGATATATTATATAATAGTTAATAAAAAAAATAATTGATAATTAATTAATTAACATCGAATATAGTTGATGAATATAGAATCAAAAGAATATCATGGTACATGAAATAAATCAACTTTTTAGTTTCGTACTAGCATTGTAGTCCATTTTGTACAACAAATAGCTATCCTGAAACAACATGAATTTTTGCTAAAATTCATATTATCTAGCTACATCTAATCTGAAAGCAGACAAAGTTAACTTTAGTATAAACTTGAGAAAAAATTATCTTCAGCTAAATAGTACGATAATTTTTGGACTTAAGCATCAAGAGTTTTCCAGAAAAACTCAGTTCGCTGCTGTGATCTCAGACTCATTTTGTCTCGCTCTAACAGTTTCTTCTGAAAAATACTGATTGCTTTCGTCAAGAACTGAGTATATACAGTTTTAATTCCTGTTCAAATTACTTCAGTCCAGTTCAGTACGCGCTGAAGCATAACGAACGCTCTCATACAAAATGTATGGCAGATTTCCTTCAACTGAACCAAATCAACATAAATAGTCCTTCATATTGATACATCTAACAAGGCATCATTCTTCCAAAACGGCCACCGATCAACCGAAATCGAACCAAACCGCTTTTCGCACGACAAAACAGTTCCAAACCGCAAAACTATTAATCCCGCGTGCTCTCATAATCACGCAACACACATTAATATTACACATAAACGTCGTCCAAACCGGAGCAGGAGTGACGTACTCTTGTCGTTCGGTTGATTCTTGTAGGCCTCGCTTCGCTCCCGTGTTGCCTAGGTGACTGCGTGGGCGGATCGCCGGGCCCCGGGGCTGGTGGGGGCGCAGCGCCCGGGCGGAGCCGCCGCCCTCGACGACCCCCGAAACGCTACACGCACACGCTTATTCGTTTGGCTTCGCGGGCCGATTCTATCGTACGTTTAATGGGCCGCAAGTGGCTCTAAATGATAGAAGGCTGGAGTCGATGATTGATTGATTGATTGGTTGATTGGTCGTTTAAACGAAAGTTAGTTGGTTGATGGCTTAAATGTTTGAATATGGTCATATCTATATTATGAATACGCTAACGATGCTCGAAATTTTCAGCCACAGCCGTGCCTCGAACCTGGGCGTTTAGTTTATTGGCCCGCGCCTTACACTCCGAACTACGCGTCGTAATTATGAAACTGCACCGCTTAATGTATATAAGGCGTAATTTTTTTTTTATTTCACATATAGATGGCAATAGGAAGTTTTGTAAAATTCCGAATAATATTATTTACACATTTGATTAATTCCGAACTGTGGCACTTCTAGTTTGAATAATTTAATGAAACGGCTCCGCAAATGATTATCACCTTTCATATGTTTCGATTAAATTCGAACTATTTAGTGACACCTATGTGCACTAATATTTACTCTTCGGAGTTTGCTTAAAATAGCGAATTTTCTTTACTGTATGGTGAATGATATTGATTGATGATGATGGTTGTGCAATTGGGCCTAGGCCTGTATTGGGATAAAAAAAATATCAGAGTCATAGTCACAAATCAGTTAAGCAGCGATCATATTGCACAGCGCAGTGCTGATGTGGTAAAAAAGCACAGACAGACCTATATACGTGAGAGAGATTGTTATATGGTGTTTTCCTTCGCGTGTATAGGTCAGTATTTACATTTTTCTGCTGTTTTTGAGCTGCGCTGTGCAATATGAATGCAGCTTCAATCGGAGTCATTAGTCAGTCAGAGTCATGAGCTGTTCAGTCTCGAATCTAGTCAAAATCATGAGTCAATCTGAATCTTTTAATTTTAGCAACTTCTTTGGTTCACTAGTTTTCTTAACGACTTCTTACTTATTAAAATACTTTGCCCAATCATCGAAAGGAAAGAACCTAGCCGACATACATACATCGCCCTACTTAACAATCGGTTTACTAGCAAAAATACACAATTACCGACTTTAACTATTCAATCGGCAAGATTCGATTTCAGCATCACACCAACACAGTGTCCTCAAACACACATAACATTAATCTAGGAACTAATTATACATGTGGATAACACAAAGTACGAAGCCTAGTTTTTGGAAAACAAATTGGTCTAATTGTGACCTTCTTATACTTTATTTTTTTCTCATATGGTGCGATGTTTATTTTGGTTTTGACCTATGATGATGGCAAAAACAGTATCTATGTGGGTGTTTACATACTTTTTTAGTTTGCGTCAAAACATGTCTATGTTATGTGAGTGATTGTGTTTACATATTTTTTCGTATATAGTACCGACTTCTTTGTAGAAATAAGGTTCTCTTCTAAGCTGAGGGGTAGAATTTATAATACAATTTTATCATATACTAACATACAACACACTGTACAGGTATTTATAGTAAAAAAACTGAAAAAAAATGCAAATCAAAAGCAACATTTCGTCACGAGTACTAAAACGCTTTTCAGTACTATCTATTACATTGCCGCATTTAAATTTTTCAAAGAAATGGTTTCGAATTTCAAAAGTTCCAGTCTAGACTAAGTTCGACGCACTTAATACTTTGTTCATCTCATTTTTTACGTGACAATTATGAATACTTAATATTTTTAATTATTATCAACTCATGTTTGACGATTTTAATTCGACACAATAAAATGTTTAGAGTTTGAAAATTAACATTTGTATTTCGGAAACATGTTTTGAAATCGATTCGATACAAAATTTATGACGATGGTCAGATATTTCTCATGTATCTTATAAGAAAATTAATTGCTTTTATCGTAATTTGATTATCACCTCCAACCATAAAATCACTGTTGCTAAATTTCAAATCTATGAATATTGAAAATGTCTCAATAGGTTCATATGTGAAAATTCGAGAATTGTTTAAATCAGTAAATTATATATGGTTATCTTAATAAATCGTGCCGTCAGATTTCTTCGTAAATTTCAATTTATTCACTAAGAAATATGAAAGTTAAATTTTACTTCAATCATCAAGTGTGGTATTGTTTTATAACAATTCAAAATGATATTCGCCAAGAATAAAACTCATTTCGACTTTCGCATAAACTTGTTCGCCTATCGAATGAGACGCGCTAAATTCGAATTCGATTTCGAACAACCGAATCGAGTTTGTTCATAATTTGAATGAGAACATTAGCTTTGAATCGGATAAACGAGCGCAAATAATCAATATGCTTTATGAATAAAAAGAGAAAAGTCGTCGCTTTTGTTTCGCGCCTTTTGCACCCGAATAATTCTGTTGAACCAAATTTAAAATTTGCTTTCAACGTCTCGGAATACATTATTTATCGTGAATAATTGAAGAAATTGAAGTTACAGAGGTCTAAAGAATAAATATAAATCAATATATCTGAATGGAAATGTTGTACATTAAAAAAATCTAATTTAGTCTATTCAAAGTTAGGTGTTTAGGGAGTGTTTTATCGAAGACTTTGAATTTTGTGTATTATTTTTTGAAAAAAAATTGGCATAAATAAAGTAGGTATGGATATAGATGAATTCAATTCTTCTTGATTGAAAAAAATTGAATTTCAAATTTTAGTATACGACTCTAGTACCTACTCCAGAGCGTTTATCGTCCAATACTATAGTAGTGTACTAAACATTATCAACCAATATTTTGTAAATCATTCAAAGTTGCTTTTTCTTAGTTCATTTATTATCTACATTTTAAGAAAGCTTAGTTAAATTCAACATCTCGAAGTATGTAAACAAGATCTCCTCGCATATACATATAGCACTACATAGTAGATGCATCATTCATTTTAATCCCGAAAATAAACCCACATCAAAGCAACAACGTCTTGTAAACAATTCAGTCAAACTGACATGTTGCTTTTAGAAACCGAATTAGTCCGTTCCGAAAATGTCGCTTAATTTCTGTCAGTCTCTAGGTAAATTGCGTTGTTCGATCGTCTAATAAATCATTAATCGAAGTGGAGCACTCGTTGGAGAACTCTCGAAATCCTATAGAACCTAAATGCTACGGATATTTATGGAATTTCGAATTTGCAGAGTGTGAGGGTGACCACACAAAACAACCCCAAGACCGCTACTTAGCAACACAAATCTTAGCAACGACTCTAGACTTTGAAAAATGCAACTTCTTGTATTCAAATTGTAATAATAAATAATATGATTCTTTTCGTGTATCAATTTTTAATTGAAATCATGATGAGTTTACACTGATTAGACGATAGGATTGTTTTGTGCACCTTATGTCATTTATTCGTTTGATATCGTATCGATCGATCGGTATCTTTTATAGTGCATCAAGCAAACAAGATGAGTGTCAATTTAATATCGCTATCTTCATTACAGTTTTGATTAATTTATCTGTATATGCGTTAAAAATATTTTCAATTTAATAATAAAATTAAATAAATAATATATTAAACTATTTATTTTCAGATTTTTTCGCATTTTATTTTTAAATTGCGGTAACTCAGATTGCATAATATTCTACCGGTAACTGGTGTGACGGGTTCAATTTCCGCTTGTAACGAAATATGATTTTCATCCCTCACTTTTGAAAAAAATTCTGAAAAACGTCGAATTCATACAGAACAGAAATATTTCAGTAGCTGTGTTATAAATACTAACCGTTCCACTATAAAGCATAAATTGATGAACTAAATTATTACTTATCCACTAAAATTGTACCTCCATAGACTGATTAAATTATTAACCAATTATATTCGAAATTTCTCAATAGTTCGTCAATTATCTGAAATAATTGCACATTCAGTGCTGAATAATTAATTCGACTATACGACACTTGACTTGATAAAATCATTTGATTAGATTTTTTTCATTTTTTAATTAAGCACAGTATAAATTGGTTTGGAATACGTTTTAAATTATTTTAGTTTATTGTTAGATCAAAATAACATCTATTGAACATTTTCAAATGAAAATCTAAATACACAATAAAAATTATTCGGAAAAAAACTCAAAAATGTCTATAGACAAACCAAAATCGTACATTTTTTCATTTCTATAATAATAATTTGATTTTTCTGTATATTTACGAAGGTTTTGACGTCCGTTTGAAGGTCCGTTTTTTTTTTCGAAAATCGGCGGTACAACTTTATTTCGCAGTGCCGTATTTGACATTGATTTATTCGGATTTCCTTTCACGGGCATTTTCAATTCGATTTTCAGATGTTTGCGCACAATGAAGTCGAAATCTCGTAATGAATTATTTTATGGATTTTGCGAGGAGCACCGCGGAAAAGAGGCTTTCGATGGCGAGCACAAAAACGAAACTTTTTCAATATCATTCGAGCATATTACGTGTACATTATTTGTTCGATAATGACTTACATATTCCGTCGATATATAAATGTCCGATATTTATTTTTCTGTGTATTTTCGTCAGAAGAATTGTCGAAATACGATCTCGCTCTTGATACGAATCGATTTTGTATTTATTTCGTAATGTAAATCGATCGATGGGTTACGTTATGTAATTTAATTGAAAGATCAATAATGATAAATTTACATTTGATTATTAATTTTAATTTTAATTGCATTTTTTAGTAGAAATCTCATTATCGCTTCGAAACCTAAAGCAAATATGTGCCGTAATATTAATTTTTATGTATATGGAAATATCCAAAAATTTCACTAATCGTCATATATTAAAAAAAAACTTTCGATATTCAAATCAAGCATTAATAATCTATACGATCGAGAAGATTTCATAAATCAAACGCATAACGAACCTAACAACCTCAAAGCTATAACGATGCACCATGAAAAGCCCGACAATACGAAACCAGTATCACTCTCTTTTAGAACAGTATTGTATAATAATGTTTATAATACGATATTTTCCACTCGAAGGCAGTTTCTTTTTTGAGCGAAAACGAACCGATCCGCACGTATTTATATACAGAAATTCGTCTTCGTATTTTTTTTGCTTCTCCGAAAAACCAGTATACAAATGTCAAATGTGTTGGGAAATCGGCGACGAGGTGTGTCGTCAATCCGTTGTGAAACTCGAAATTTGACCACAATGGTGGAATTAGAGAAAAAAATGCAAATTGCACAAATGTCCTCAACGGAGCTAATTAAGACGCCGCTAAATGATAATGCAAATGTATTGCGAGTTTTTCACGTGTGAGTAATTTTTATTGATTTAGTATGTGGCTTGTTTCATGTAGATTGCTTTACGTTTTCTTTATTTGATTTTAATTTTTTTAATGTGTAGTTTATTATATATTTGATGAAATGTACGCACTATTGAATTTAGTTCATACTGCTGAGAGGATTACATCGGCTTCGATTTTAGACATCTTTGATGTGGGAAAGCGGAGTAAATGGTTAGAAAATTTTTCATTTATACAATATATACGTACAGCAGAATAATCACATAAAAACGTCTGAGAATTCAATATTGAACATTATTTGAACCTTTGTTACATATTTAATATATCGATTTATATTTCCAAAATTACATAACGAACCGTTTAATTTTCAAATAATTTATTATATTCGAATAAATCTCACAATCAGCAAATTCCGTATAAGAATGCACTCAACTGCGACCTCAAATTCAGACAATAGAAATCTACGTGATCCTTAGCACTTTCTCTATTCGCATCTCAAGTATTTTTTACAAGCATAAATATGCGTAGCCAATCAAACGTATACGGGTATAATATGTCTACATAAATACTCGAATATTATTATATAAAACACAACAGTTGTACTACATTCGAACGTATGAAATTTTCACTATCTATTCATCGATACAAATGTTCTTTCCTATTATGAATATGACAAATATGTTCAGCTCAATATATCAAAGTATCTAATAAATTTATGAATTAAAAAAATATTCAAATTTTTGCCATGTTTATGATTTTACAGAACGAAAAAATATTTTAGCGATTTGCTTTGAGAGCTGCTCAAAACCTTTTTTTGAAACATCGCTTTTAGTCAACGATAACGAAAATAAACTCGATTTTATTTATTCATTTTTTTCATAATATACCAATTCAAATATGTTTGTTAACATATCGTCCGTATATTGTACACAAATAAAATACATTAAAATCGTGCGTACAAAACCTTTGTACATATATCGATCGTACTATTAATTGATTTCCTCTTAGAATTTTTGAAATCTTCTCGAAGAAGAAATTGTACATTTTTTAAAAAATTATACTGTAGCAAGTATAAAATATTTCAATTTGCTCCAATAAATATAATTTTCAGTTGAATTGAACGTATTTATTTACATACCACTAAATTTCTTACTCACAAAATATGTGTCTTTAGCAAAGCAAATGGAGACATTGTTTCACTTAATCATAAAACTTTAACTATATTTTCTTAAGAATCTAAAAATTTCTCCAAATTTAAGAAATTCTTAATTCGAACATATGAATCTGATTAGATTGAATAATCATAATTTCCAATCATTTGCCTTTTTGAACTATTAACAAGTACATTTAATTTGAATTGAGTTTAATTAGGACTCGATGCCGATCTAAAACTCAAAATACCATTTACATTATATCCATAAAAATGCTAGATACCTAAAAAACCAGTATTAAATCATATCAAACTGAAGAATGATCGATCATCACACAATATTGAATCAAACCAAATCCAACACTCAAACGCAATATAATATACTAACCCCATGCAACCTCTATATTCAACTTGCACTATCACAATCCTCATATGACGACTGAAAAGGCCAAGGGGTACAATTGACATTTTTGCCGATATTGAGTTATGTACAGGAATCGTTTATATATTTGGAGGCAAAAGGATATAAACGAAACTATAACGTGTACCGAGATACACCATCAAATCACTCGACCTCCTAATACATGTATGAGCGCGCTTTTCTCGAAATTACTACGAAGTCACTTGTACCCCTCGGCGTTTCCAGTCGCCATACGATATACAATAAACGTCAGATTGAAAATTCATCACACCTGGACTGTTTGCTAGCCAAAGCCAAACAATCGACACGATTTTAGTCTGCAGCAGACCGTGTTTGCCCAACTCTCGAACGCGGTTAAGTGTATCCCATGGCGAAGTCAGATAACAAACACTCTATGCGAAATTACGCATTTCGATCTATGTACGTGTGTACGTAGTACAGCCTTAACCCTATTTTCCAATCGTAGACTAGGCGTGTCCAATTTGTTTGTCGATGTCGACTTTTTTTTAGGAAATTTGCGATTTTCACTAATCTCGTGTCAATATTTGCCGCGAGGATCTGGTTGTGTTCGTTTGTGCTTGTTTGGATGATTCGTTGTTGTAATGTGGAGTCCATGCAATATTCACATTTAAACTGATTCTCAACGTATGTAGTACAAGCTTAGTCCAGTACGACTAAGGAAACTTTGCCGTAAATGTAAATTTATGAATTAATAAATCGCGGAAAATTTATTATATAAATATATTTCAATGAAAATAAGCTGTTTAAAAATGCTTCTGATCGTCAATAAATGTGTCATTAAAAATTCAATGTGTATGCTCAATATTTCCATCGATTTATGAAATTTTTCGCTCAATAAACTGTCGAAAAATAAATAAACTTACATACGTTAACGCATTATAAATTGGTATTTTATTATTCAAAAAGGTTCAATCATGATATTTCGCACATCATACAAGCTTTATGAAAACCCATCAAATCCAAAGTTACGCTTGTCGGAAGCATAACTCGATCTTAACGTGTGTTCATTGACGTGTTAAATATGTACATATCGTAATCTACAATGATTAATCTGAATTCATTCTAAATTCACACATAGTAGAGAAAGGTTATGATAGTTTTCGCTTATTCTCCGTGTAACATTTCGGGTCGTTAAATTTTCAGTTTATTTGCTTAAACCGTTTCAACGTTACTTCTTGTTAAGTCGCATTGTTGGATTTTGTTGCGTGCTCATTGTGTAATACAACAATAAAAGTGAAAGGAAAGCATCCTCAGGATTATCGCGGCACCATTATGATTTTCATGATTCATAAAATATCTTGGATGTCTCTTTCGAAAATTAGACACGTTTACCGTTTATTTGAAGAAAATTGATGCAATATGTTAAATTCGCGTGTGGCAATGTTTACGGTTTTGCGCGACTATTTAAACGAGTTTACGGTGCAGTTTTTCCGATTAAATTAGTATAAATTGTCATCGTATAAAATTAAATTTGTCATTTCAATTGTGAAACTGATTATATTCAAGACTTAAGATGTAAATAAAATTATTTATTTTATGCATTTCGTTCAATTGAGACTTGAAATGTGTTTATGCGCTTGTGAATTTTCACTTTTAATTTATTGTTTGATTATTGTAATATTTCAACATGCGTTAAATCATATGGCATAAACTTGCTAGTTTTAATAGATATCTCGTAAAATTCAATAGTTTTAGAGATTTCTTATCTCAAAATAAGGAACTGAAAATGTACTGCGTAATTTCAAACGATTATTATCTTGTCATACATCAATCATGATTCAATCGATATCCTCAATAAATGTTTCGATTTATCATAAATCAGATTAATATTCTGATGTTCAATAAAACCAACATGAAAAACATCTTAAGGTTGGGAAAATTTCTAAATTTTATTAAGGAATAAAAAATTCTCTATTTTTTAAATACGTTCCATTCATTTATTTTCATACCTCTAAAATATAATGATACACAAATAAATATTCTAGATTCAACGAATATAATATTGAAAGGATAAAATCGGCATTATTTTTCTTGGCGTTTATATAATATTATAACCTTTATAAAAATATAAGTATTCCTGAATTTCAAGAAGTTCCTAAAAATTGCTTAATAAACTCGACATTGCACAACTTTTCACTCACAATCTTCTACAATTCAAACGCAACATTGCAAGATACACTCACATTTCTATTTATGAACTGTTAATATCTCCATATCTGTCTTTCGTCCCTCCCACAGATTTTCAACAATTCATAACTAAAAGGATGAATATGTGAGCTACAAAAACTTATTTCCAGACTTACAACCAAATTAAAACATATCACCTGTATTTTTTAATTCATTTGTATCGATCCTCCACCTGAATCAATCATCCCCCATACACGAGAATGAGCATCGACAGACTCAAACAAGATCGAATCACACCCCCATCAACTCCTCAACCGACTGACGTTCAAAAGGCAATCGTCGAATAAAAATCGCAGCGACTCAGATGCGAAATCCAACACTATTGATATTTTTGATTAATTTGTATCGATCCTCCACCTGAATCAATCAACCCCCATGTATGAAAATGAACATTAGTCAACTCCAATAAGATCGAATCGCACCCCCATCAAATCCTCAACCGACTAACATTCAAAAAGCAATCTTCGAACAAAAATCGCAGCGACTCAGATGCGAAATCCAACTGATATTTTTAATCAATTTGTATCGATCTTCCACCTGAATCAATCAACCCCCATGTATGAAAATGAACATTAGTCAACTCCAATAAGATCGAATCGCACCCCCATCAACTCCTCGACCGACTGACGTTCAAAAGGCAATCGTCGAATAAAAATCGCAGCGACTCAGATGCGAAATCCAACTCTTTTGATATTTTCAATCAATTTGTATCGATCCTCCACCTGAATCAATCAACCCCCATGTATGAAAATGAACATTAGTCAACTCCAATAAGATCGAATCGCACCCCCATCAACTCCTCGACCGACTGACGTTCAAAAAGCAATCTTCGAATAAAAATCGCAGCGACTCAGATGCGAAATCCAACACTATTGATATTTTTGATTAATTTGTATCGATCCTCCACCTGAATCAATCAACCCCCATGTATGAAAATGAACATTAGTCAACTCCAATAAGATCGAATCGCACCCCCATCAACTCCTCGACCGACTGACGTTCAAAAGGCAATCGTCGAATAAAAATCGCAGCGACTCAGATGCGAAATCCAACTGATATTTTTAATCAATTTGTATCGATCCTCCACCTGAATCAATCAACCCCCATGTATGAAAATGAACATTAGTCAACTCCAATAAGATCGAATCGCACCCCCATCAACTCCTCGACCGACTGACGTTCAAAAAGCAATCTTCGAATAAAAATCGCAGCGACTCAGATGCGAAATCCAACACTATTGATATTTTTGATTAATTTGTATCGATCCTCCACCTGAATCAATCAACCCCCATGTATGAAAATGAACATTAGTCAACTCCAATAAGATCGAATCACACCCCCATCAACTCCTCAACCGACTGACGTTCAAAAGGCAATCGTCGAATAAAAATCGCAGTGACTCAGATGCAAAATCCAACTCTTTTGATATTTTTAATTAATTTGTATCGATCTTCCACCTGAATCAATCAACCCCCATGTATGAAAATGAACATTAGTCAACTCCAATAAGATCGAATCGCACCCCCATCAACTCCTCGACCGACTAACATTCAAAAAGCAATCTTCGAACAAAAATCGCAGCGACTCAGATGCGAAATCCAACTGATATTTTCAATCAATTTGTATCGATCCTCCACCTGAATCAATCAACCCCCATGTATGAAAATGAACATTAGTCAACTCCAATAAGATCGAATCGCACCCCCATCAACTCCTCGACCGACTGACGTTCAAAAAGCAATCTTCGAATAAAAATCGCAGCGACTCAGATGCGAAATCCAACACTATTGATATTTTTGATTAATTTGTATCGATCCTCCACCTGAATCAATCAACCCCCATGTATGAAAATGAACATTAGTCAACTCCAATAAGATCGAATCGCACCCCCATCAACTCCTCGACCGACTGACGTTCAAAAGGCAATCGTCGAACAAAAATCGCAGCGACTCGGATGCGAAATCCAATTAGCGTCGGTAACGCGATACAACACTTTTGACGAAAATTAATTAGCGCCAAACAATGACGCGCCCCCGGGAGCCAGGGGGGCGCGTACCTGCCGCCAAGACGAGAATGTGGAACAAACAAAATCTAATAAGCCCCCCTTTCCTGGGGGCCCTCTTTCGGCTAATTTTAAACGGATGCTATCGCCGGGGTCGCCCGGGGTCGCGAATCGACCCGGACACCGCCTACCCACCCTCCCCTCGGAGTCTGCGGGGATACACGTGGTCCGAAGTCGAAGCTCGGATCGATAATTGGTGAGGACGTCTAGGCCAAGGTCCGATTGGCGACTTCTCACTTGTCACTTGTTCGACTGTTTAATATACCTTTGATGGTGTGTATAGTGAGTGAGGTTCGGTTGTGTAGTTGCTTTGCCGCGAAGTTATGCGAAGCATCTGGGTTCGTGCGCACAAAGGGTTAAATTTAACATGTAAAGGTTTTTTTTTATATAATAAAATTGTATGAAATAAAAACAATATTATCCGTAATTTTTGAGAGATCAAATTAAAATGTTGTAATAAAATCATCAATTCCTTCTAAGGCCCCCAGATATTATGTCAAGGAAACCTTTGATTCCAATATAATAAATATTCTTTCAATTCAATTTTTGAATTATATTTCAGAATTTTATTCTATTTATGAAAAACCTAAAATGGAAATTCTTTTGTAATTTTATTTTGCATTTTCATACGTTCATATGATATGCACTGCCTTTGGTAATAAAATTTTCAATTTAATATTTACGTAGAACTTGAGAAACTAATTCAGCATACAGATGATACACACGCAATGTTTATTTATTTTATTTAATTAAAAAATCTACAGATACGAAATACGGTTTTCAGATCTTTTCACAAGGCCAAAGGTCAGAAGATAATTTAATTCATATTGGATAAGCTTTTTTTTTAAAAACAAATTAATTATTAATGTGAATTTCGTACATTAAAACATCAAGCATAAAAACAGAAATGATAAATTCGCGCGAATATCAAATAAAATTCGCATTGTGCTATATGCAAATGCAAAAGAAAGGTACGGCCCGCGAACAAACGAAACGAAACGAAAAGTTACACAAACTACCGCTTTTACAACCGAAGATGATAAAAAAAAACCTAATTTGTATTCACATCCCATATGCAACATACAATTTTCATCGCATATATAGAAATGACTCCGATTTATGCGTAAAATACAATATTTCCAAATTCGTGGCACACTTGTACGTGCGAAATGATCACTTTCATCGATCGATTCTACCAGCATCCGTAGAAAATGTAAATACCGACGAAAATAAATAGAGTCGCATTCACACATTGCTTCTTTTTACACCGTTTTCATTTTCACAGATACGTAATAAATTTCGAAACACTGCTTTTCTTCTCCGACTAAGCGTCATTGAATCTTTCCTGCGCAAACAAAAGCACATCGCTTTTTAGAAAATGTATTAAGATAATTATTGCGCTTTAGCCAAAAGTTATTACGAAACTGAAATCTATAGAAACTATATGTACACGAACATACGTGAGCACTCGAAACATATTTAACATTGACATTTCGAATTGCAAACCCATTCAGGCTTGTTTTGCGTAATTCTCGGATGAGAATCGACTCGATATTTTGATTGCTTCTATTGAAATGCGTATTTTTTTTCATTATGAGCACTCGGAGTGCTAAACACTCTTCTATGGTTCATTTATAATCGTGGCATTGCGGTTTTTGACGCGTCTCGTACAAAACGGTGACAAATTTGACAAAGACGAGTGTCACAGTCGAATCATACTCGAAATCTAATTATATAGCCTTTTGGGTGAGGTCTAAGAGACTCATTGTCTGAAATCAAATTCGATATTACAATGAATGTCGTTGTTGGATTGTTTCCCGCTCTTGTAAATTTTGTATATCAAAATGTCACACTTTATATGCGTATGCCCAATTTTGTTTATATATTTGTGTATCGCACTAGATGATAAATTTCTAAACGTGTTCCTTTCATACATTATACAGCTAAATTCATCATATTTTCCTTATTAAATATTGCGTTTCAATAAACGTACTTCTCGCTACACGTAAATAAGATCCTCTTGTGATGTTTTCAACTCGCTTTTCATGAATTATGTTTTCCAGCAAATTTATTTGATAATATAAATACGTAATTAATTAAACATTTTGACATGAATTAGCATCAATAATAGACGTATTATGAAGCTTTGAACATAATATATCAAAAAAATATATTAGATTCAATAATGTGTTATATGGATTCGAAAGATACAATCGTTCCATCTCGATAAAATTTACATTTAATTCAATCTAAATTTTTCTTAGTCGCATCGATCAATAAAAGCAATCTATTTTTTTCTTATATCAATTATATAAATCACGTGAGACTTCTTTGAATGGATAAAAAACCCCATCGAACGAATCAGACTCGCGAATAAGTTTCTTCAACATAAGTAGACGCGATCGAAATTTCTCCACCTACTCGTTAATTGGAAAAATATACAAGGCATTGTTGTTACTTTTTTTCGATCATTTAGAAACATATTGTCACTGGACGACCTTTCACCATTTCGAGATCTACATCCGATCCAAATCGAATTTGTCATAGCACCGAGATGAATTATATTATAATAAGATTGAACCAGTGGTGTAATCTTATCGGATTATATCCGATAGATAACAATATTTTTTTGCAATTACATAATATAATTAGCGATGTGTGACTAGAGTTCGTACATTACTCTGAGTAGCACATAATGTTATTTTTTCAAGGTGGCTACTCATTAAACAAAACAAAATTTGATAGGGCTACACCTCTGGATATAATCTAACGAATGGTACTCAGTATATCTTATGAGAATCGCAACGGAACCGATTTGCGATCCTAAAGTAAAAATCGTTACAAAGTCGAGAGAAAGTCATTCGAAACGCAAAAGAAACGTCCGGTTGACATTTCGAACTTTTACTATAAAATCGGGCGCGCCGTTTTCAAATCGCGTAAAAAATCGTTTATACGTATAATTCGATGAATTAATGATATCAATTTTATATTTTACATCAAATGTTTTACAGCCATTCATACAAATTTCCAGAACTCAGATTGACTTAATCCCGCCATCAAAATAAGGGCACACGCGTTCTCGTTCTCACGTGTACCGAGAAATTCTGTACAGCGAAACATAATACGTGTGTTGACATTAGTATTTAAATACTCATTAAGGTAAGCGTTAGCGGAGCAGGTGAAATTGTCTATTCATCTCTTATAATGGAAGCGCAATGTATCACGCAGACGTATTCAAATTCATTAGTGCTAATCTCTCCTAGTCATTTTTTTTTCGGTGGAAAAGATCCACGGCATTCAGAGCGAATCTATCGAACCGTTTTAGTGTGTAAATATGTTCGGATATAGGCGAAAAATCCGTCTGAGGCGAGAACACAATATAAAGCTCATCCTTCTGAGAAGCTGCAAAGCTTTTCTCCGAAAACGTTCTCCGTCTCCGGGAATTCTCCGGCGTGTGCAACGGTTCGTAAACTTTTCCGATACGGATTATTCTAAATGTGGAACGGGAATTGCTTCGAGAATCGTTGTGTCTACAATGGAAAAGCGTCGGATCGAATTAAACTCGGTCCGATCTCGAAAAGTGTTTAATTCGATGCCGCATTCAATCCGAAGACTTTCTGCAAACATTCTTCGTTATTCGAGTTTTCACATCGAATCATGACTAACTCCACTTTTTGGCTGAAATGAGATTCAAATATAATAACAATGCACTTGGTATAGTCATAGCTTTCTATGTGACAAATATATTTCCTGAATAATGATAAAATTTGTTTGGACACCGGATAATTGTTTATTAACATTAGAAGCCATTTTATTTCAATTCAGGCATTCCATGTCGATTCAACTCAGGGTAAACCTAGACATGTGGTCATTTTTTTATTTATATTTTTATGCTGATTCGAACTGGAATACGACAAATCTGAAACGATGAAGAGATTTAAGTAAATTTCGATCATTTTTTCTTTGCTTAGCTGAGTTTCTCATATTTAGCTCTGAACTCGACTCATACTCGTATGTCGCACGAATGGAAAACGTTTGATGAAAGTTGAACGCATGCAGAACGAGGATGTTTGTCGGTACACGATAATAACAAGGATAATGAGGTAGGACAAACGCAAAGAGCAAATATTTGCCGGACAAATGAACAGAATATCCCATAGCTATGTTCGTGTGAACGATAAGCACATTTGAACCTCGTGAGTGAATCAAATTTCGCTTTCTAGAAAGATTGCTTGGATGAAATTCGAAATTTGCACTTTCCTCTTAGCACGTTTAATTTGCATTGTCTCTAAAATGTGGCAAAGTTTCCATTGTGCAAATATATTCTTTTTTTTCTTTTAAATATGTTTCTTATTTAGAAATATCCGAAGGCTGGTTGGTGATTCGACTTCGCTTGCAGCGTTGCGTCATTGAGTCATAGTGCAAATAAGAGCATGCAAAAAAAAATGTTTCTAAATGTATGTATATACATATAATACATTCCTTTGAAGTTTATTCAAAGTTTAAAACATCTCGATGTATTTAAATTTTCCAGTTATTTTTTTCTGAAAAAAAAATTGTCTCAAAGTGTGCATGAATAATTTATGAAAGCGATTCTTTCCAAAAACAATTCAAAGTCTTATAGAAAACTCACGTTGAATATTTCGACTTCGATCCTATTAAAACGAACAGAAACACAATAAACAGACAGAACCAATCAGAAATTCCGAATGTATTCAACACCCTGTATACGAGAGGACGAAGAAAGCGAATTTCAACACGAAAATCCTACTCTCGCCTAACCAAACAAACTCGACAACAACAAACGCACATTCGCAAGGAAAAACGACACTTTTCTTCTACGAAAAAGCCTCCTATGTTGAGAAACGAATGCCCTAACCGGTTTTATTGTCGATCCTGGCAACATTTCCGCTCGTTTAAAATGCAAACAACCCCCTGTATAATATGTGCTTTTCGTTGCTTGCCTTCGCCGACCTTAGAACGCGTTTAATTATTGCTCTCCCTTCCTACGTTAAGCAAATTTCGATAGAGTCAACTCTATTAATCGTCTATATACTATACTCGATTATTATTTCAGATTTGAAGATTGTATTCATAATCTATTCTATGTGAAAATTCATAGTCTATTCGTTAAGAAGTTACACATCGCAAAAATACCACCTGAAATAATTCAATTCCGAATTTTCACAAAGCGAAAACGTTGAATAACAAAATTTTCCCGGCCATCCCGTTTAATATTTCATCTTGACGAGAAGGAAAAATTTTCATCACTTGAACCCGAAACGTATATAGGTACTTGCGTATAAGAAAAACTTTCTTACGGCGACGAAAAAAACAACCGAAACGGGCAAGTTTTCAAAACGTGTAACTTTCGCAAGGCACAATATTAAACTTTCAGCTGAAATTCGGCCGTCGCCAAGAGACGAATGTCAGCAGATAAAGTTTTCTATGGCGAACTCTGACTTTCAACCCCCGAATTAGTACACGTGTAACGGGCTGACCGATGAATTTTTTAAAACCGGCCGCTTTCTTAATCACTTTTGTCCGAAAAAATAACGACGATGTATAAATGAGAATCGCGATTCTGTAAATTTGTGAGCTTTTCGGGGAAATCGTTGGATAATTGCTTCGGATGTTTAGTTTCTCGAGAGGATTGTTGTGTCGAGTTTTCGTCGCTGAAATCGGAGATAACTATGCGTGAATTTTTACGTTATGAGTTTTCCGCTTTTGTGTTTAAAATGTCTCGTTTCGTTTGTAATGTGACTTTCCTGCTTGTTATGTATGAAATAAATAAGCTGAAGTCACGTTTGTATTTGGGATGAAGTAAAATTTAGGCAATTTTCACATCACGTTAAATTCAAATGAGGATTGTTCTGAAAAATAAATTAGTTTTTTTCGCTATCATAATTTAAATTTCTTTCATAAATTTTCATATGTTACGATAATATTTTTCATACATTTTCACAGTATGATATTATGAACAACTCTCAAATGTCAAAGATGTAATTAATTTGAAAAAAACATTTAATACATAAATATTCATTTTTTTAATCTAATGTGATACAATTACAATAATAAAATATTCGATAAAATTACCATAAATGAATTCATATGAAGATAATATTGTTATAATATTCAAATCATCTTAAAATAACTATGAATTCGCGCAAAATTAACCTATTTACATATTTTGAACAACGATCAAAAATGACTCGATGAAATATTAAATGCAACATCATCGATTAAATTGTATAAGTATTCGATTGACCTAGTGTCAATTTTACGTCTTATACATACTTTATAATATAAGCTATCGTATAAGCATTGATTTATGCATAAAACAGTGCCTCTAAAGGGACAGAATATAATTATTATACGAGTTAAGTCTAATATATTCGCATTCACGATTATTTAAGCAATTAAATTAAGCAGCAAGAACGAAACCAAGGTCGACAATAACAACACGGTTAAATCCCATCGAATATGTTAATCTAACAAAATCAAATTTCGCGTATTTCGGCCTGTTAAATTATACTAAAACAGCACGGTTTAAATGCAAACTCGGAAAGCACACGTCTGCTTAACCACCCTGTTATTTTTTCAGCATGAAATGTAAGCATAAATATTTTTCTTGTAAGACGAGAGAGAACGACGTCGGGCACCATGTTGATTTATGCTTCCTTAAAATATGCTGTATAATCTCTTTCTCTCTTTATCTCTTGGCTCGTTTCTTTTCACGAAGCGATCGAAATTTTGTTTCTCGCTGTAATATTCTTTAATAGCTCATTAAACAATGAGTAGACAATGGGCCGTAAAGTATTATTCACGTATCTTCATTTTTTCATCGATGTTTTATTTTCTTCTTCTCCTTTTTTCTCTTTAGAATTTCTATTTAAATGAAATATTACTTTTTTCAAAACCTTAAATATTCGAATTCATCTTTGAAATTGTGAAAATTCCAACATTGCTTTACAGTAGCTGAGTATGTACACAATATTTATAGTTTTCTCATGTAAACATCGACCATTTTCACTTGTACTCATTAACCATTGAAAAATATTCTCGAGTCAACCAACAATTTCGATTTTTTTTCTCCAAACATATACCACAATACAATCGTACAACCTTTCACCCCTTTTTTCTGAATCTTTCATCATCGACACAATGCCCATTTTTTTCCATCACGTCAAATCGAATATTGTTTAACTGATTGTTTTCAATAACTGACTTTACACGTCATAATTTTGAATGGTCATCCGTACGAGATAATGTATGGGGTCAAACGATGCGTATTACAACAATTCTACGCGATAAAAAATAAATATTACATAAATTCTTAATGCGTATCACAAAACAATAAAATCGATACAATCACAGTTCGAACCTACCATTTTTACACCTACACCGAACGAAACGTTTTTCACACGCAACACAATTGACACCACCAAAGGTCACCAGAGACCGATCTTCAACATAAGGCTTGATTCACACGACGTTCTCCTTTTGCTATCCATACTCCAGACTTTCAATGAAAACTAGTCTTTTCGACGAACAAGAAGAAAATCGATTTTTGTATGTCAATTTTATGGGCGAGACTTCGTAAGAAAGATTAGGATTAATAGATAAATAGAGCACAATATTGTGCTGATACAGATGGAGTAGAAATACGGTCATAAATTTCACATACCTATGATTGTGTGGTTCTTATCTAAGTATATAATAGTGCTTTTCTGTGTGTCTGTGTGTCCATGTAACGCTCCAAAACTATGTTGATATATTCAACAAGTTGATCGCTAGTATTAGATGGAGCTCTGTCTCACTTAATGTAAGGCGAGGCTAGAAGTACTGAGCTTAAGTTGTTCAGATATGAATAATTTTGTAAGAAAATAGACAATAATACCACTGAAAGGCATAATTAAAGCATTAGGTATTGCGTTACTTTGTCAATCATTTAAGTTATTCTCACAACAACGGTTGAATGAATAACGGAACAACTTACCCCAGTACTTCTAACCACCTTCTCTGTCTCTCATTCTATATTATCTATCTATGTTCTAAAGTTGTTAGAGTGAGACAGATAGGAAATAGAGGCCATGAGGCATCACAATGAAGCTTAAATTCGGATCATGCAGTCCAGTGTGAACGTGGCCTTAGCACCTGTTCGTCCACAATCCACAAAGCCGCAGCATCCACAATTGTTTATGGCCTATGTGGGCTCGAGGGTCTCGTCTTCGGAGCACAGGTGACGCAACCATTTCTTCGAAAAGTGAAAGAGCAATGTGTCGCGTGTCGTACGCTTTCTCCCGTGTTGTTGGTTCTTCTTTTTCCTCGAGATTCGTCTCTCTTGTGATGCTGCGATGGAAAAATATCTGCTAAATGTCCTAACCGAGAGGCCACTTAGCGATGGAAGTGATTCCATTATCGCCTCTAATGTCTGAGATAGGAATGCGTTTTAGTTTGTTTGCATTAAAGGGTCGTTGCGTTTTCTATCCAATATCGACGAAAAACTCATTACGTCAAACGGTTGTAATTTATGGGCGTATCGGATTTTATATCGTCTCGTTTCTTCATTCATACGTCGTATAGGTGTTTATTGATCTATAGATCTTCTATTGTAAATTGATTGATCGTCCAGCTGCAAAAAAATGCATATTGATTGCACGTTTCATTCAAAATGTGTGCAATCGTTCGTATTCATAAACGGGTATCGTGAGTAGTTCTATAGTGTGATGAAATTTTTATTTAAAATTTTCATTTCATCTGCATAATTTTAATATATCACAAAATTTCACATGTTTCTCGTACTGTACATATTATGTTATGTACAGTATGTAGTATTTTGTTATTTAATCAAGAAACATTTCAATAATCGATCACGCACAGTGAATTACACACAAACGTTATGCAAAAATTAAAATAGCACTTGTGAATATTTTCCGTCCGAAAGACGATTACATATTATCTAACTTCAGTAATTTCTCACTTAAACGACAATGTTATAATATTATAATTAAACTTAAAAACACATTTCGATATTTCAATAGGAAAAATTATTATTGTTTTCTTAAATTATTGATAAACTTGAATCTTCGAAAATATTATTTATTATCGAGTCGTTGAACTGCAAGATTTAAGATATGCGCATGCGCGATACCATAAACATCTTCGATGAGGATATTCAACGTTTGACATATCCAATTTACACAAAAATGGCTTTCTCTTTCGACACGTTTGAAAACCAATTTTATCTCCGAGCGAGCCTAGATTTGCGAAAATTCAGAAACATTAGCAAACAGGAAAAAGTATCGAAATAGTCAAACGAAATTACTCAATATTTTTCAGGAAACATCTGCGATTACGCCCGTGTATAATGTGAAAAAATTTCAATTAGAAAATCTATGAATTTTTGTGCATAAATTAATAAATTGAGAATATTTTAATTTTTAATTTGGAAAAAAAATGGAAGACTGCAGTTTGCATTATAAATATATTTTTTATATGAAATTTCGTTAGAAATTTGTATATTTTCGTTTTATAATGGAGCAGCTTTATTAATGCGAAGCATCGAAGGCTATGCACATGCAAATGAACATACAATAAAACGACAATCTCCTTAAAGCGACTTTTGGCCTAGTTATTGTGCAACGTTCGAATTTCGCCAAACGTTATCCCTTATTAGGAACGCGAACAAAACGCGACACTATTCAACACAGCACTATTTCTAAAAAAAGCATATTTTTTTCACAAACTAAAACATAATCTTCTTACGAGATATCCCATCTCAATGTCATCACTCCGGATTTTTCTTCACACTGAATTTTTCCAGAAGAAAAAAAAATAATCTCGAAGATCGAAACTTTTAATGACTTACACAATCGACGAAATATCGACGTTTTTACCTTCGAGGGGGTTTCGAAACTTCACTTGGGCCATTGTGGCGAAGAAGAATATTGTGTGCCGAGTGGGAGGTTCAAGTGGCGAATGTTTGTCCAATTTAATTGATCGTCGACGCACTTGTGCGTTCCGATTGTGAAAGCCCTGCGAAAATGTCGACGAGCGCCAAATTTTCAAAATTTTTCCACTTTGTCCGAAATATTCTCACACACGTGCTTTGAATAATGAAGCTCTCGAAATGAGTGTGCACATAAATCGATCGAGAGATTCGTTTCCAAATCGATATCAATATCTTGAGCGTGTGACGAAATTTGTATTTTATGTGTTTTCGTTTGTCGTTCGTTTTATGTTCATTTCAATATGCGTTTGTTTTAATAAACTAATTCATATTAATCCTATAATTTAATATTTGTCATATTTGACTTTCATTTTTATGCTGAAGGATGTACAGTATTTAGAATTGTAATAAATTACAATATTCTACAACTTGCATTACCATACGTAGAATTTGTTAAAAAAAATACTCACTCACTTTACACACACACATTCTGCGCTTAAAATTAAGCAAATTTTCTTATGAAATCAATTACATTGGTTATAATTATTTACATATTATTTTTAGCAGGATCGTCAAAATTGAAAAAAAAAATACAAGACATTCAATTATTATTTGTATCGAGTGAAAATATGTTCGAAAATTATCAAATCTATTCATATCTACGTACATTTTTGAATATGAAAGTTGTGATCAATGAAAGTTTTAATTATGAATTTATTCGATTATGATAATTATATTTTGAGACAACCCTGTATATATTCAAAATACACACACATTTACATAATTTCGTCCACACATATCACCCAAACGATTAGCTGCTTTACAACGTTACCAAGTTTTGGTAAGATGTTTCAAAATTATCCTGACCTTTACGAATTCCAATATTTTACCACATAAAATGTATTTATTCATAATTGAAATTCTAACGCAATTTCGCAATAACTATTTATAATAAAGTATAAAATAACTTGCTACACGAGCAACACGGCCAGTTCGTCTAAGGATTTGCTTCGATCGAAACGAAAAATTTGTCGTTATCGAAAAAAAATAACGAAGCTGATTTCCAAAATGAAATCACTTACGGTAAGATTTGTGCATTTAATTTTTGATACTTTGTGTTTTAAAAGTTTGCCTGTGGACAGAAAATTCCTATTAGTTAATCATCGATTCAGTTATTCAGCATAGATGCAAGTTTTAGACGATAGTAAAAGAATGTTTCGCGAAATCAGAATTCGACATTTGCACTATCTCGTGTTATATAACAAATGCATTATTTAAATAATTTAATGCGCTTTCTTTAGAATTCCACAATTCGAAAACTATTCACATTGTGATTCTTAAAATTGACGAGATTCATATTTCGAAATCGTTTCATAACGATTCAATCTTTCCACCAGCAAACTTGTGAAAATAAAACTTTTATTTGAACGAATACTAATGATGATTCCAGATTTTATTGATGATAGCCACCGCACATGGATTACCTCAATATAGATATGAATTACCACAACAACAACCAAAAGTACAATATTACTCTAGTGGTGGCTCGAGTAGCAACACTTCACCAGTAGTCCAATATACACCGGTCCAAAACGTTTTAGGCTTAACCAGCTCTGGTGGAGGTGATTTTTCTGGAGCCAGCTTCGCCAGTGGTCCATCCAGTGTATCTGAAGGTAGCTACATAGGCTCCAGCTTCAGCAGCGGATCTCCAAGTGCACCTGGAATCAATACCTTTCAAAGTTCAAGTGGAGGCAGTCTAATCGACTCCAGGTTCAGCAGCGGCGATAGTGGTCCTGCAGTCAGTGCAAGTGGAAGTAGCCAAGGTGGACTCGTTTTTAATTCTCTCGGATTGAATAGTGCTAGTGAATCTGATCAATTTGAAGGTGCTTTAATCGAAAACCGTGGTGGATCTAAAGTCGCGAGTGGAGCTGCTTCATTCCTCGGATTGGGTTTGGTCAGTGCTGGTGGTGGAGGAAGTTCATCCAGTCTTGCCAGTAATACGAAAGTTATAAATATAGGAAGTGCTGGAGCTAGACCTACTGTCGAGAAACACGTATATGTTCACGTAGCACCTGATACTCAAGATGAGTTTATCGACATCAAAGCGAACCCTCTTCCGCCGAAAATTCATTACAAGATTATCTTCATCAAAGCACCTAGTGTCAAAGTCAATGCTGCCATCACACGACAGCAACAAACAGAAGAAAAAACTATAGTTTATGTATTAGCCAAGAAACCCGAATATCAAGTTAATACCAAAGTAGTCCAAACTGAAAATCCTAAACCAGAAGTGTATTTCATTAAATACAAAGCGAAAGGAGATAATGAAGCCAACAATGGATTCGATGTGGTTGAAGATATTAGAATCGATGGACAAAAAGCCAGTGCTGGTCAGATTTCAAGCTCTGGAGGATTTTCGACTTCTTCTTCCGGCTTCGGAGGATCTTCGACGTCCGTAGGTAATATTGGACTAACATCCAGCTCTGGTGGTTCTTCGTCCTCTTTGGGAAACAGTGGTTTTGTAACTATTCCCGTTGTTGCTGCTCGTCCATCAGTCCAAACGTCTAATGTTGTTTCTAATATCAATGCCAGTGGAAGTAGTGGTTCTTCGTCCTCTTTGGGAAACAGTGCTTTTGTAAATATTCCCGTTGTTGCTGCTCGTCCAACAGTCCAAACGTCCAATCTTGGTTCTGATTTCAGTGTCAGTGGAAGTGGATCTTCTACTAGTACAGCGTTCAGTGAATATGGTCCACCAAAGTCTGGATAAATTTCGCCGAGAGTGAAGATTGAAGCAAATCATTTTTTGATATTGTAACATTTTTTTTCCAAAATATCTTTATATTGATTTATTGCATTTGTAAATAAATTAAAATATTTTTGTATTTTATATGTTCCTAATGAATAAATATGAAAATATACATATTATTAAAACGGTGCCTACTTCAAAATAAAAAAAAAATAAAACACTGCACTGCACACTAAAAAAAATTGAAATCCTCTAATACAAACTAAACGACATATTATTAATAAACTTCTTAATTCACATAATAAATCGACAAATCATACATCACACAATTACATATCCCGATTTAAAATTTTCAATGACGTAACAAAAAATCACCAACAACTGGGTCTCGCAGCATATTCGTCGACTTTCTACGCGAAGAGAATAGAATACGACTGTATATTAAAATCATTATCATATTGACCCGATCGGAAGAAGATCAAGCGTATCGCAAGAAAATGCTTATGGAAAAAAAATAATGATTTTTCTATCCGAAGGATGCGAAACGGCAAAAGAAAAAGCGAACCGTCTGCGACTTCTGCCGATGCGGTGGGGGAGAGCTCGTATAAAGGCTTTCGAGGTTGCCGCTTCAGCATCAGTCCATCATCAGCCACCATTGTAGTCGTTGTAGACGAGCTTACAATGAAAGCATTCGCGGTAAGCTCATCTCGCGAACGGTCTTCGGGCGGACGCTCGACTCGCGTTCGAGGCCGGTACAGTGCTGCTCTCGTTGACGGTTTTTTTTTCGGTTTCATGAGTGTTTTGTTCTAATGTGCGATTTTAAATTTGTACGATTCGTGTTTTTTTTTCTCTCTATTGGGATCTATAGAATCTAAAATTTATTAATAAAATATATAAGTTTCAAGAAAATTCGATTCGAATGTCGCTTAAAATTTCAGCGTATTCTGATTACATATTGTTATTTTTTTCTACAATGTAGTAAATCAAATCTAACAGTTGGTATTTTTAATGTCAGTTAAACTCTTTCCATTTGAAATTTGACAGTTAACTTTCTAATTTTTATACTGATTGACAATTGATATACGATTACAATTTAAGTTAATTATTGATGAAAATACATAGATGGATTTTTATGTAGTTTATTTCGTTTTGTAATTTTTCAATCGATATAAAGTTGTTAATTTCAGTTTATAGGTTTAGACTTACATTGATTTTATTATTTCTCCTAGTTTAATCTAATATTTTCCGTCACTGTACCGTTTAAAAATAAATTAATATATCTATACGTATTAGACAAAATTAAATTAAAACACAATTTAAATTTTTAGATTTTGTTGCTGGTAGCATTAGCGAAAGCGCGGCCTGAACCGCCGAGTGGCTACAATTACCATCCTCCACCATCTCTTCCATCCTTCCCTATCCAAACTCATCCTATTCCTCAACCAATTGCTCCCCTTCCATCTATTCCAAGCAACAGCTATGGAATCCCAATCCAAGGATCCGGCAATTCATTGTCTTTATCCAGTGGGGCATCTAACGGAAACTACATCCAAACCTCCAGCGGAATCGGATCTGGATATGTAGGAGCTTCGAACGGTTTCGGATCCTCAAGTGGTTTTGGATCCTCGAATGGTTTCGGATCCTCGAACGGTTTCGCATCCTCTAACGGATTCGGATCTTCAATCGGACTTGGAGCTGGAATCGGCTCAGGAATCAGCTCTGGAATCAGCTCCGGAATAGCCACTGGAGGATTCTCAGGAGGTTCTCTCTCACAATCGACCTCAGGTTTCAGCAGTGGAAGTTCCTTGAATGTCGGAGGCGGATTTGTCTCCGGAGGTGGAGTCAGCAGTGACTTCGGAGGAAGCATCGGATCAACCTCTAGCTCCTTCGCCACTGGAGTAGCTCAAGCTCCAATCGTCCAAAAACACATCTACGTCCACGTTCCACCACCAGAACCGATCGAAGAACAAAGACAAATCTTATCAGCTGCCGCTCCTCGCACCAACTACAAAATCATCTTCATCAAGGCCCCAACCATCCCAGCAGTGTCTCCTGCTGTCATCCAACAACAACAACAGAGTCAAGAAAAGACAATCGTATACGTCTTAGTCAAGAAACCAGACGAACAAGAACAATTGGTATTGTCTGGATTGGCACCGACGAAACCATCCAAACCAGAAGTATACTTCATCAAGTACAAATCCCAGAAGGAAACCATCCCCAGCATCAACACTAACTTCGAATCGTCTTCATCTGGCCAAGTCAACCTCGGAGCTAACCTGGGAGCTAACATTGGAGCAAACTTCGGACAACAGATATCAACTGGAGGAGGACTCCAAATCAGCGGAGGAGCATCACAATCTACGTTGACCAGCGAATATGGCCCACCTAAAAGCGGATACCACTAAAGTGCCATCACCGACTGTTTTTCTCACAAGTTTATTGAGGGGAATTCGAAAAAATACGAACGCTTTGAATTTCCTCAATAGCCTGGAAAATCGACGGATGTATACTCGAGAGGCGCATATTTATTCCGCGTTCGATTTTCATTGTAAAAATTGTAAATAAGCATTTTTTTATATCGTGATTTGTTCGATTAATAAAAATTCATGTTACGTATACCGTATGCATTTTATTTTCGCACGCTTCACTTCATACACTTTTCCTACTTCCCATCATGCACATGCAATTATAATATGAAATATATCGTTCAATTCCGACAGATTGCGTACACGCAATTTTAATTCCTATTTGTAATAATAAAATTGAATTCCATTCAAATTCCTTTTTTGAATTCCACCAAATTTCAATATGAATGAAATATGTACCTTTAACGTACTCATTCAAAAATTGATCGATTTTAACAATTTCAATTCTGCGTCGAATGTAACTCGACAATTTTGATTTATTCGGAAAATTCTCAAGAGTTGAATGATTTAATATCTACATTTGAAATTAATCTTAAAGAAAATTATTTGTGTTACGTATGAAATGCACTTGAATCAATGAATTCATCGTCATTTCAATAATCACATAATTTATCTAATTGACTTTCATTGAATACTCACTTACAATCGAAGATTCACATCAGAAGCATAACACATTACACCAACATCGTCTAAAACTCGAAACGAAATCGAAAATAGGAAACGAAAGCAACAGCGCGCTCCTACATCCGACTTCTCAAAGAAGCGCACGAGCGTGCTTCGTCGATTTAACACCTAAACACGCACTAAACATTCGAAAACACATAAAAATCTGTCGTCTTCTCATTCAGAGATAACATAAGCTTTTGTGATAACGTTTAGAAAAGAGAAACTCGGTGGATGTGGTGATATATGACGGATGCTGGGACGTTTCACCTCGCGGCAACCGTGCTAATCGCATTCAAAAACGGCCGAAATTTCACATTAGCATCACAACTGGAAATTTCTTCTTCTACAAGACGAAAATTCTCTGTTTGTTCCTGGTCTTTGACACGAAATCGTTTGAACGATGACGGTCAAGGTTTGCCAAAAATCGCGGTTTAGAATTTGACCTTTTTTGGGTTTCGCGGTTGAGTCTATTGAGATTTGTGCGATGGAATTCTCGTGTCGTTTGAATGTGTTTAGTTTATATCGTTTGGGTCGATAAAATTGAAATTTTATTATACTTTCTTCAAATAGGTTTATTTTATTATCATAAAAAGTACGGACGAATTTTATTGCCTTGAAAAATATTTGTATGTTTTTTTATAATCTAGATATAATTTATTCGAATTGTTTTTAACGTTCGAAAAATTGTTGTGAATTTTATTCGATACTTTCATGATTATCGTCGTCTTTATGTCTCAATACAATAATTGCTATTTATTTATACTTTCTTTTTTCCCAATTTTTCTAATACATCGGACATAATCCAAAGATTCTGAAGTATGAATATAATTATGTAAAGAAGGAAAATTTTTCGATTTCACTTGTTCACATGAACCGTTCAATATTGTTAACATTAATGGAATATTTGATTTGTCAACAATTTGTTTTTTTCTACAAAAACGAAAAATCTAACAACTTTCTCATTCGAATGATCCCGACAATTACATCCGAATACAATAAATATGGTCAACGAACGAGCACATAATGAAACACCCACTCTTCTTTTATTTACACAGCGATATTTTTGAGTAATACTGTCACAAATCACAAAACCTTATTTAACCACGAGCTTAACACTCGAACGAATTTCACCGCAAATCAGACGAAACGATTAATATTCAACATTCAACGACTCCCATAGAAGTCATCGATCTAACCTCAATAGCGAAATTAAACCGTCAAACTCTCATTTTTGATCTATCGATTTAAATTTCCAACATTTATATTGATAACGATCTATTCTTCATCATATAATTACACAACAGCTGATTGAATACGTCTTCGAAGCTTGCGCAACAAACGCGACATAAATCACTTTCGAAGATCGCCGATTACGGTCCATCTTCATCATTGTAAACAAAATCCATAAATAATCTCGTTATATTATGTGAAAACTCTCTAAGCCTAGGGGTACAAGTGCACATGATCAAATTTTAAGATAACCATATTCAAATTAGAATATCTATCATATTAAATAAATATTGGAAAGTGATCTGATGATACATGTTTATGGTTCGTATTCTTATTCAAAACAAACATTTTCAGAGACATTTTCTTCACTCGATTTCTGAGATTTAAGCTTGCTACTTATACCTCTTAGCTTCTAGAGTCCTCATATCACAATGTGTACAATGTTTTCACATATTTCTTATGTTTCGACAGCCGCCAAAACCCGGAGGCTGGAGACCATCGCCATTTGGAGGAGAGGAGCCCACTCTACGTCGAGAAGGAAATAGAGGTACGTAAACAAATTTACATGGCTCGTAAATGTGATGTATTCAACCCTTAAACGACCCTGACCCAAATTTTGGACACTTTCTTTTTGTTTTCTTTCTTTTTTACCCGAGACTCGAGATAGGAATCCGACGAAAACATCGGACGCGCCTACTTCACGATTCTACACAAACATTTGAACAAGAGGAGCGTGATTAAATCTACGGGAAATTTTGTATCTGCTCATTTCACGGGCCTCGATATATATAAATAAACAAATAATGTATGCGTGATATAATAACGCATTGTTTTTAATTGGGGAGGTTGTTTAATTTCGTCTTTTTGTGCGTTGCGCGCTTTGTTCGATTTTAGAGACTCTATTGTGTTTTGTTATGATGATCGAATTCAAGTTTTTTGATTAGTTGATAAATTTCTCTTTCGAAGAAATAATTAATGTGTAATTTCTAATTGTGTAATTTAGAAATTTTTGAGTTAATTAAATTCATTTTAGTACTTGTGAAGCAGACTATCGATACGACATTCAATTTAACATAACTAACTTTTCCTATCTCAATATATCACATCCTGATGATCTACATTACATACACCTTTATTTCGTTTTAATATAGTCTATTATTTATTTATTTTTATTTAAAAACTGATGTATTACTGACATAAAATTATGTCAATAAATTATTATTTCCTGATTGTGACTGTCATACAAAACTTCATGATTAATATCATCATATTTTACAGAAACAAACAGAAAAAATAATTTATTAGAAAGACAGTAGAAACTAAGCGGTGTTGCGTAAAAACCATCATTGCTAACACAAACGACGATCACACTTTTTCCGCGGCTTCGGGCTTTTCATCTCTAATAATAATTAAACAACACAAATTAATGGGTTTAACATTATAAATATTTACCGATTGATTAATGAACAGAACTGTTGACACTTTCACTAGTTTACGTAAGATTCGCACGTATTCGGTTCATTCGAAAATTGAGAAGAAAATCATATGAAATTTACGATATCGATAATGATATTCATATTGATGTAAATTGACAATTCTATTTTAAATGATATATGTTATATTGATTAATATGATTATAGTCAATAATTTATTTATAAAAAGTTTAGTATGTGCATTTGTATTTAAATTTTCTATTAGATATCATTTTCATAGTTCTCATATTTGAAGTGTTATTTTCAAAGTCACATTACTATATTAATATATTAAATATTCATGTCTAAAAATAAAATATTCCTATACATCAAACATAATAAACAACTAGAAAAACAAATGAAAATTCGATTCATAAAAAATTACAGATCGATTCATAAATAAGCAAGAATCGTTTCATTTATTTTTCACTACCCAAATTCAAACATAATTTTGACCCTTTCGAGATTAAGTTCCTGACTGATCATATTAAACAACTGACCCACAAAATAATGAGCAATTCACAAACGAAACTTAATTGTTATTTTTTTACACAAATTTAAGCTTAAGTTCTTAAAGCTAACAGGTTAATCCGATCTGACCCTTCGTGTAACGAGCGCTCGGGATTAACTCGGTTTTCTGTATGCGAACAGTGCGAATTTAGCCGGTTTTTTTTATACGGTTTTGTTATATTTCGAATTCGACTTTCGTCGAAATTTTCGTCTAGAATACCAATGACCTGGCGAGTGTCATCGCTCGAATGCGCTTTGCATCTTAAATCGTGGTCGGGCTTCAATGGCTGTCTGATAAGAGGATAGTGGTTCGATAGTGGATGTTTATTCGATTTGAGTAATTTGAGCAATTTGTGTAAAGTCGGTGTTTTGTTTTGTTGTCGGTTAATTTTGACGATGTTCGTTAGTTGCCTAGACAATGTATTGTTTGTGCGTTTGTATCGTTGAATGCTGTTTTGGATTTATCTATACATTTTTTTCAATTTAAATCTTTCTGTATTTTATTCAGGTTTATAGAATTTGGTTGTAATTAAAATAGAATGATTAGGTTCTTTAGTCGAATATCGCACTCATATATGTACTAACAAAGTTATTGGCTAAAAAATAAGTCAATTTGCATAAGGTTAGGAATTTTTTATTCGTAAAAAAGTTGAATCTAGATGAAATTGAAATAAATGCAAATATTCGAAAGATAATTATTGATAAACATATTTGTATTATTTTATTCGAATAAAAATTTAATCCATTGTGCTGTTAAGTAAGATCAACGTGTATTAACCGATCTTTTATTAAAAATCGATAAATTTGAAAGTCATTGAATATTATACAAACGTGGCCAAATCGATCTCTATGAGATGTTTAATTGCCTATTTAAATTGATTTTTATTAAAATTTAAACTCAACTGTTAGAGATCCTATGTTGAGACAGTGTGACCATTTTTATATGTATGTATGATGTTTCGAATCGACTTCAAAAAAGCCGATATGTACTTCAAAATTTCTACATGCATATTATCAAAAAATTAAAAATGATCGAATTTGACAACGATGATTAAATTTTCTTATATACACATACATTCGTAACATTATTACGCTAATTGAAAAATTTAATCGGATCGCTACATTAAACGAAATTATAAATAACCCTACAGAAAATTCAATACGTTCGACCTTTTCTGAAACGTTGAACAAACGATAGCCGACCTCTCGCAATATTATTTCGACCTTTGCCTTATTAATTGTTCCGATCGAGCGTTTATTTTTCAGATCTTTGGATTAATGGCGTTTTTTCAGGTGGCCACCGACACAATGGCCGAGATATCAGAAACCCCCTATTAATAATATTTTCGCTCATCGAGGCGACTTCTATCGTAGTGTTTTACACAAAGAAAGGATTCTCCAAAAGGATATCTGTCTTTGATATTTAAATCGTTTCACGTGGACCCGAAAGATGAACGTTGATCCTTTGATGTTCTGGCCAACGCGACGACCTGAATAATTTTCGCCGGCAAACAAAATCCAAGATAAATAATCTCTGGATATAAAAAAAGAACGTATTACAAAAGATGTGTTTTTGTTATATCATATTGTAAGAGTTGTTATTTTTCGATGTTTTCCTCGGGAAAATAGGGGACGGATTCGTTAGATTTGCATGTTCGCTGTTAGAGTCTGCTCTTGTTTATTTGTTGTTGTAATTCTTGTAATGTAAATATTGTGCGTTCGGAAACTGTTTAATGTTGTGAAAATTATACGCGTATAACGTTCACTGTAACGAAGTCGGTGAGTCTGTGAAAATATTGAAAAATCAATAAGATTTTCATTTGCTTGTTTTTCATTGTCGATTTTTTTTGTAATTTTTTTCAAGATTTCTTCCGATTTTGTATTCTATACATTTTCACGTTTTACACTCGATGGCTTGGTTGAATTATTCAATTTCCTTGTGTTATTTTTTCGTCATTTTACGCGAACACTGAGGATATGGAAAAAATATTTTTTTTTCGGTTTTCTGAAACATAATAGATGTTTTTTTTTTTATCGAAAAATATTTTTATACATATTTGAAATGAAATTATGTAAAATGATTAAAAATCTCCCCATTTTTTTCTGAAAATGTAATCAAAATAAAATTCAATCAACGTTATAGACTTTTTATCAAACATGATAAATCTGAAAATTCATCAAAGCAAGATATTTCATTTTCATACAACGATAATGAGAACACGTGTAGAAACTTTTCCTTTTTGATATACGAAAAATCGAATGTCAATACATTTATTTAATCAAAAGGAATATTTTCAAAAGTTTTTTCGTCATTTTCGCTATCACAAAACGATAAAGTTTCAGATGAAATTAGTTCTGATTTAATATAATTACGTCGAGTCTGCTACTTTTTGCAAGTCGCAACACAATTAAATTTATATGTAAATTATTGTATACTATTTAAAAAAAATTACTTTACGATACTTTTCCTTGCATATCGTTAGTGAAACTTCTTCAGAGTTCATCCCATCAAAGTTTCTTTTATCTATAACGAAATAATTACTTTTCTGAGCGTGACAATTTTTTCAACGTTTATCGAGATCGATAATGAAATATCTAAGAAACACATCTAATGCATGAACAACTCTTCGCGATTCATTCGAATGAAAATTTACAAAAAAAGAATACTCGATTGAATCCAATAATACTTTAAGCCGATTATACGAAGCTTGAAATTTTCTCGAACGATTCTTTTCAAAATTCCTTCAGAAAAATACACAAAACGGTCCATTTCGATCGCAAAAATTCAAGTACACACGTGCAAAGAAAAATCCTTTTAATAAATACGTTTCGTATTAATAACGGACGCTTAAGAGTCACGTATCACCTTGTACTGAACGAAACGTGTACGAAGATATAATTACTCACTTTTTTCGCAAATCTCTTATATTCTATGTACAGAAGATCCTCTACTTTTGCAAATAATTAGTCGAAATTTTCAATAGTAAAAAAAATTGTCAATATTGAACCGAAAAACTTTTTTACACTGAAGGAAGATTCGTGAAATATGTAAAAACATCGTTTTTTTTTTCATTTAATAGATGGAGATGTTTATGCAGATTTTTATAATTAGTTTCAAATCAATGTGAGGGAATGAATCGTTCTTGTTTGGTCTCTCTAACTGACGATAAATCGCACGATAAATCTTATCGTCTGTGTCCCACTATTTTTAGAGATAGAAGAATGCTTGAAAGTAATGAACCTGCTGTATATAAATTATTCTTTTTCACGATTTCAGGAAGCTAGAAATCGAGGCGAAGCAGACAGTTGGGAAATGAGTCCGAGCAGCATTCATTATGGAAGCTTAATTGGAGAAGGTGCCTTCGGACGAGTATTCATAGCACGTGCCATGAGTCTTCCAGATAGTCCCATTGTGGCTGTGAAAAAGCTCAAAGGTCAGTTTATATCCATGTTATCGCTTTTCAGATGTTATGTTGTTATATGTGAGTTTTAGGTGTGTGAGATTACGATTGGACCAAAGTTTAGTTTAGAGGTCAGAAGTTAAGATAGGTTAAAGGATTCACTATATTTTTTTGACAGTTGTTTTTATCTTTTCCGAATGTATGATTCGTTCTTTGTTTCGTGTTTTTAAAATATGACGTCATTATATTGAAGTTCTTTTGTTAGATTCGATTATAAATTATGTTTTTTTTCTATTGTTGATGTGTTGAATAGAATAAGTCTGTTTTATCTGCTGATATCGTCAATTGCATTTATTGATAAGAGCTTGAGTGTGTTTTTCATTTGTGAGAAATTTAATTAGAATTAATTTTCATTTCTCAATTATTTATTTTCTACGAAAAATTAATGTTAAGTCGAACAATCATGATAGGCTAATGAATTTATTAAATAGCTTTTATTTTCTTGTAAAATAAAATCGATTATGTCTTATAAAACAACTTAATTGATCAGTCATAAAGTTTGTTAACATAACATTTATTATGAAGAATTGCTGAAACTCTACAGGGGAAATTCAATATTTAACATTTCGAACGATCAAAGTCAAATTGTTATCATAACGATAAGAACGACGCCCGTGTGCTCAATGCAAATAACAAAAAATGGCATTGCAAATAATATTTACTCGATAAATATTTTAACAGAATCATATGAAAATACAAACCTCAAACTTAACTAAATTGATTGAACAACCTATATGCAATAGCCTTATTCCGTGTGTTTATCTATATATGAAATCGTTAAATTACAAATCGGTCTTTATAGCTGTTTTTCAACAGTATTATACAATATTTTATACTATTTCAATCAACAGATAATGCTTCGATGGAAGAAGTCAGCGAGTTCCTAGGTGAAATAGAGATGCTGAAATTTTCCGGAAAACATCCTCACGTGGTTAACATAATAGGTTGTTGTACACTTCGACAGCCTTATTGTGTTGTACTCGAATATGCTGAAAGAGGAGATCTTTTGGCTCATTTGAGAAAATTACGAGACGTATATGCGAGAAGATGGAATTCTTCCGGGTAAATAAGTTAAATATAGCTTCTTGGTTCGAATTTGTTATTCTCTATTCGCTTCTTATCTTGATTAATTCGTGTTTTAGGTTTTCGATAACGTCCTCGTTGGTGCAACGATCTAATTCTAACGCGATGCCTTCTGTTGCTGAGAGTGAGTATTTTTTTCATTGTATTATAACATTTAAGAAATTCTTCTGATTTTATTGTTGCTTCAGTACCAATAATAATTCATTTAAGCACAGTAAATTCACATTTAAAATCTTAACATACACAAAGTACACATGATAAGATTTGACTCATGAATCAAACTCGCATAACGATATGGATTTTCATTCAACTTTTTATATCTTTCAAATTGATCAATTCTAATATGACAATAGTTTCTAAACGATCTGATAAATAACAACATCGAACACTGCAATATACAATCAGATAAAACTTAATTTGCTCAACACTATCGATTTCGCAAGACAGCATTAGTTCGCAATTAGATAAGAAGATCGTTCATATTTTCATTGAATGGTCTATTTCGAAAGTTGTTTATCGTGCAAAACATAATAAGCGTCGTTTAGTAGAAGGGTTGGCCCGTTGATATATGAATAACGCCCTCGGTAAGTATTATATATCCAGAACAATAATGTTATTGTTTGGCCCTTGGGCCAACTATTCCGGAAAGCATCCCATTCCTCTAGTTTATTATTCCCTCAGTCCTGTGAGTTTCCACGTCCTTCGTTCAAACACAATATGTTCTAAGAATATATTGAGAGTGGCTTATTTGCGGTTTTGAGCACTCAAATTCGTGTAGTTCTTATGGATTGATGTGAATTTTTCATTTAAAAATTATGATGATATATTCAACTTCGTTGTAAGTAATGGATGTGTTTTATCATTTTTTGAAAACAGACATTTTTTTTATAAATCTGAATATTTTTTGGCACATAATCGCGAAATTTGATATTTGTTTTGTGAATTTGGGAAAACTATGCAGACGACTTGTGCAATTTTCACATGTGTTTAGAAACATAGCTGTGTTGAGTATTTTATGTCGAAAACATTCAGTCGATATTTAAATTGTTGACATAGCATTTAGAGACCGAAAACTTTATTAATCAATATGAATTTGAATTTATATTATAATTGTGTCGAATATAAAAATAATATATTGCTTTTTCAGCTGAATATACTATATTAGAGAGCGAAGCTAGTGGACCAACAAAATCAACTGGTTGCAGTAATCCGACTATACTAGGAAACATAATACAGATAGGATCAGACAACGGGTCTATATTGGATCCAAACTTTTTATCAGACGTCACTGGAGCTTCTTTGGAAAGTGATGCTTTTGCAAACAGTTCAGTTTTAGTAACAGGAATTCCTATGCAAAATACCGAAAGAGTTTTGAACGCTGCAGAACTGCATAAATTCGCATTGCAAATTGCTAGAGGAATGGAACATTTGGAGAAGAAAGGAATTACTCATAGGTAATTTTTTAAAACAATAATTAGTTTGGTAGATAAGTGGCCTTTTCTTGACATTACCATTAGGTAATTCAATTTATTATAAAATTAATCTCATTAAAATCAAACATTTGAATTGAGAGTACACATTATAAGTGACAACAGGGGTACACATAAAAAATATTTTTGAAGTTCCAAAAAATTACCCTTTTTCTTAATTATGCTAAATCTATTTTCGACATTAAAAACTTCCCAGTTAGAATAAAACAACCTTGCTGAAGAACATCTCCATCAAAGCTTCCACAATTTCCATCTCACACAATCGCGCTTAATTCCCTCGGGCGACTAATTGCGTCTTCTTCAAACGACAATCGTACACCCTGAAAACTTTTTCTCAATTTACTCCTCATTATTGCCTTCGACCTGAAGTTCGCTGATATCGAAGCCAATATCTCGAAGCATATCCAACCGACCCACGCATATTCGACATACCGAAAACCCATCGAGCCGAACTCGAGAGGATTCTCAGGACCATTTCTATGACGACGAATCACCCCCTCGTCTGCGATATCAAAACAATTCTCGTTATTCATCCCCCCAAGATGGAGACGAGGAGTTGGGTGGCGAGTTATCGACTGACGTTGAATGTGCTAATTTTCAGGGACCTGGCCGCGAGGAATGTGCTCATCGACGGCGAAGGCAAGCTGAAGATATCAGACCTGGGCCTGTCAAGAACCGGGGTTTATGTGACCAATAACAGGAGGAAGGTGCCATTGAGATGGCTTGCCATTGAGGCCATCAGGAGCAGTCATTATTCCAATAAGAGCGATGTCTGGTCGTATGCTGTGCTGCTGTGGGAGATTGGTACTTTAGGTAATTATTTTATTTTTGTCTGATTGATTTTGGAAATAGGGTTTGTAATTGCTCGATAAATATTGACACTAGTGAGCATCAAAAAGTCTCATTACTTTCAATATATTTTTCGAGTAAAAACTTAATGGTATCGATATATAAATATCTAAACTGGTCGTTCATTGCTTTTATAATAAAAAAAAAACAGTCCGAGATTTATGATAAATATTTCATCGATTGGATCGTAGCTTATTGGTTTGATATAACTTCATTGAAAAAAAAAATGATTATCAAAAGCTTATTGAACTGACGCGTTGCTTTTTCATCGATTGAATGTTCGGTTTATATTGTTATTCGTGTATTTTTAAGCGTTTTTTTCTAAGAAAATGTGTAATGAGTGATCACCTTGATCAAAACCATTAGATATACATATATCTAATACTAGAGAAAGATAATCCGATGATCGGAAAATAGCCAGACCCAGCAATTTTTAAACTGTATTGCGGTTCCTAAACTAATAATTATAAATATGCTCATCATAATGATTTACATAAGTCGTGTTTCTGTAGCTCCAAGTTGTTTAATGTTTGACTTTTTCAAGCATACCGTTAAAAATAACACATTGAACAAAATCTTTTTAATCCAACTTTAAAAAAAAATACTTGATATGAATGAAATAAACGAAAAAATACATTTTTTATTACTTGCAATAATACCGCTATCTTAAATTTGTTCAAATATAAACTTATTCGATTTCAATTATATTATATTTGCATTCTAATTTGATCGAATTTCAATATCGAAATTCCGATATTTCAATATCTGAAAATTTGATGAAATACCAGGTTTCAGTAATTTCAGAATTGCGAACCCCATTCGGAAATTAATTTGTAGTAAAATTGAATATTTCGAGTTTCGACTTCGATAAATGTTTATTTTTCCGTGTGGAAAACTCGAGCCAAGTATCGCAGCTTATTCGACAGGTGGCTCGAAACCTTTCAAACAGGTGGGTGTTCAGTAAATAATTATGCCGAGTTCCAAGAATATGAATTGTACATTGAAATGGTATCTCTTCGCATTCAAATGAAAAACAGGCGCATTGTGAAAATTCTCCAAATAAAACACAAAGCGAGACGTCAACAATGCGATATTTTTATGAGAATTCATTCAAATCGTAAAACATACGTAATATATTATATTATACAAGCTTAATTAATATAATGCCGCATGAGAACTTCGCTATGATTTTATATTGAAAATGAAAATTAGCTTTTTTTACACTCAAACGAAGCCACGTAAAGTTCTTCACGTGCGTACGAAATTGGAGCAAAAGTAAAACAAAAAAAAGCCTTAGTTAATTAAATGTTGTCCGACCAAGCAAATATGGGCTTCCGGAAGTTTGCAAACAAGAAAGTAATTTTTAGTGAACATTATTTACACAGCGGTCACTTTCTTCCACTCACCAACATGAGCGATCATTGATCTTTAAATCAAACAATTTTCGTTTCAGGTGGATTCCCGTATCCCACATTAGGAGACCATCAGATCCTGCCTTATTTGGTCGAAGGAAGAAGATTAGATAAGCCTATAATTGTATCGCAAGAGCTGTACGCGACCATGGTGAGGTGTTGGACAGAAAATCCTGAACAGAGGCCTTCCTTCGGAGAGCTGGTCTCCTTGTTAGAGGCTGATGAATCTAGGAATAAGGCTTATATTGATATATCAACTCTTCAGACTAACATTTCGTTTCCTCCTACGGAAGGGAATGGGTTTTTCGAAGGTAGTTGCTAGTTGAATTGAAAAAATATACTTTTCCCATATCAAGGACATTTTATAAAATTTGTGACTGAATAATCTTTTTTTTTTACATTTTTATGAGTGATTATGTATTATATTATATTCAGATATGTGTTATTTATAAGGGATGTTTATTATTAATTGAAAGTATTTAAAAAAAAAGATGATTGTATGATAGGTGTTTTTCTCATTATTATAATTGTATTTGCTTAATAAAACATCCGACATATCAAGTTGTGTACCCGCTATGAATATCTCACTGAAAGTCAGCTTTACTTGTATCAATAGAATATAATGTATTAAATTATATGGAAAAAAAACATTTGCTGTAATAAATTGAAATATATTTATGTGTATAAAAGAACAATTATCCTACTATAAAAGAGAATATCCTCTTTATTAAGAATATTCATATAAATTTTCTATTCCCAAACACCTTAATAACGTGTCTTACTAATCCAAATATGTATACTAACATAAGTTGTTAGTTTCTAATGGCAACTATCAAATTATAAAATGAAAATATGTATGTAATATATATATTATATATACTCGTTTCGGAACATTTATATCGATTCATAATAATTATGCATGATCAATTATTTTACGTTATATTTTGAAGACTGAATTATTTAAGAAATAATATAAATGTTTTATATTTATGCACGAACTAGTAATCGAAGTAAATGTGATAAAGAGCGCTAGTATTATAAGAAATACGAAATTTTATTTTTTATCCTTTTACGTAAACACATTATGCGTAACGTTTAGTATTTATTGATTAGTTCAATCTGATTACAAAAAAATCAATCTTTTAAATTTTTCAAATTTTATAACTATTCAATATGTCACAAAATAAAATCATTTTCAACTAAATTTTACATGTATTCGAAAATTAGAAAATATAGATACAATAAATTCTTATTTCTTCAGTTTGATAAAAATATCTATTATATTTTTTCAATTGCATTCAAAACGTGTTACAAAAGTATTGGTCTAATTTACTAGTCAAATATACCTACCTACATACTAAACTAATTTGATTAATGAAACAAATTATACCTACTTATATTAAAAGTGAGAATAATCCAAAATATAACTATTAGTTTGGATAATATATTTCTTATTTAAGTTATGACATTTTAGTAAAATATATTGTATTAGGATAGTAAATATATGTGCCGTTTCTATTTTTCGTTTATTTTTTGTAAAATTACATTGCCATATTCAGAAAAGGGTTTAAATATATTGAAAGAAATTTAAAATACAATGTACATAGTATATTACATTATATCATAATTTAGTGTTACAATATGTAATGTTAAGTGTTGTATAATTATTTATAAGTTGAAAAAAACTGAATAAAAAAATACTGCGTTAATCCAAAATATTTTTATTAATAAATAACCAATTACATATACAAAATAAAAGATATATCAATAAATGTATCAATTTAACAATTTGTAAACAAATATTGAGGGAAAAATTAAATCGTTCGGTTAATCAGTCTTTTTGTATTAAAACTTGAGTACTATCATTTAAAACCTCAAAAGTCTTTTATAAAAATATTCTATTCATCTGAGTAATTATTATGTTTGTAAAATATCGTTAATTTAATTACAATATCATATAAATATTCATATAAAATATATTTTTTTAATCATCACATAATTTTTTTTAACAAATGAATGTTCTACATAAATTGACAAAAAAATAAATTAATGAATTTGAAATATACATAACACCAAAGCATATAGAAATCATTACTGTTTTCACCAACCACCAGTTACTTCTATTGCTGCACCAGTCATATATGAACTTTTGTCTGAACTAAGAAAAGCGATAACTTCAGCAATTTCTTTTAAAAAAAAATCAATAACACAATTAATAAAATAAATATCACAATTATAAAAGTATTCACATAATTGCTTCAAATATTTCATTGTATAAATATAAATATAAAATCAAAAAATACTACCTTCAGCTTTTCCCAATCGCTTCAATGGAATCTGTTTACCGATCAAATCCTTAACTTTATCAGGAACAGTCTTAACCATAGGAGTTTCGATCATTCCAGGTAATATTGCATTGACTCTATGAAATGGTATAAAATCATCATTAAAACGAAGAAAATATGTATTAAAATTCATTCACTTTTGAGTTTTATATGTAAAATCAAAAATGCCTATAAACATTTTGAAAAAGAAACAGTATCAAAAAAACTAATCTTTAAATAGACACTTCTTATAAAGATGAACACAATCACAACAAATAGAAAATTACCGTATATTGAATTGGCCAACTTCCTTCGAAGCGGATTTCGTCATTCCTATTACACCAGCTTTACTAGCAGCGTAATTAGTTTGACCTGTATAAAAATCATATTACAAAAATATCTAAATATCACTCAAATGCACATAATACTTAAACGTTACCAATATTTCCTTTATCTCCTACTATACTAGATATATTGACGATTGAACCACAAGGAACTTTTGAGTCAACCATTGCCCTCGTAAAAGCTTGCATCACCAAAAACGTACCCTAAACATAATGGAAATCAGAACACATTAGTATACTAAAAAAAATTTTGATTATACCTTTAAATTGACGTCTATGACAGAATCGAAATCCATTTCAGACATTTTCAGCATCCAATTATCTCTTATTATTCCAGCCGAATTAACAACAATTGACGGACAAGATTTATACTGTCGCATTGTTTGCTCCAAAGCATTATTAACAGAATGCGAAAGATCTACATCTAATAATAGGAACGAGTGATCTGAAAGGTTTTTTTGGAAATTAGTTGATAAAATATATTGAAAATTACGTTTTTTTTTTTAAGTATGAGGGTTTATTCAACCTCACCATGTTCTCCAGCTGATGGTGGTAAATTTTTTATTGTTTCTTCGGCTGCTTTGAGGTTTTTATCTGCTGCAATAACAGTCGCTCCCTCTCGGCACAAAACTTGACATGCTGAGCGACCAATTCCAGAACCAGCTCCTAATGAGAAAATCAAAAACAAATTTAGTTCTTTCTTCTTTGATCGCCAAAACAATTCTGCACCATAAAATCTTCTTAATAGGTATTTTCAATCAGAATGAGGGCCAAAATGAATAGGTACTGTACATTCTCTCATATTCATACATTAATAAAACCATGCAATGTTTCAAAAAAGAACAATCAATATTGATAAATAAAATAAATACATATTTATTTTAATTGTTATTTTGAAGAAAATGTGAACTTAAGATGTCAATCTTGAATTTGAAATATTTTAACCTAAGAGTACATCACAATTATTTTGCACAACTTATGAACTGCATTGTAATATGAAAATATATTAATTAATAACAAACCTGTGACAAAAGCTAATTTTCCAGCGACTAATCCACCAATTCTAGACATTTTATTTAAGTTAAATGAATTTGACAACTTATAACACTATTCTGATTTAAATATAAATTGTGCAAGAAGCTAAAGTTCAAAGTACAACTGATAACAACAAAATTTTGAACATAACCTGATAAATGTCAGTTTTCGATAGTGTAGTGCAAGCTTTCTTTTCTTAAGGTGGTCACAACTCACACAATAGTTTGTATTTTTTCTATAGATGTCATTATAAAACTGATCAATTTAACAATAAAATGAAATTCCAATCAAAAATAGGAAATAGTATAAGAAAGATGAGGAAACTTGATACTTCTAGGAGATTTGACCCCCTTTTTGTATTGTTCCTCTAACTTTTTCGGAAAATCTTATTTAAAAACATATGCCGAAGTAAACATAATTTAATTTCGATTTTCCAAAAAGTAGATGCAAAAATCAAAAGGAATGATCATATGTTCTAGAAATAAAATATTCCTCACTTTCGCCTAGTCATGAAAAGTTTTTATTACATGATACAAAACTACTACAATTCCAAATTAAATTACTTCGGGTGCAAAAACTTTATTCCAGATGAATAATTATAGAATTTGGTGTTGCATTAATGAAATATTCAGATCGTGGAATTCGAACAGCTTAAAAAATAAATTAAAATAAACTCTAAACTTGTAATTCAATACTTTCACGGTAAACTACTCACAGTAGCAACCGATGTGAAGCCGTGTGTATACCCCCGATAAAATCGAACGATTATTCCCAAACAAAACCTAAACGAAAACCTAAAAAAAAATAAATCTGATATAAAAACCAACCCCAACAATTATTGTTAGTTAATTAGTCGAAACTATAATTGATTGGGTACATATTCTTACTTTATTGCTCAAATCAAACAATCACATTACAATTTTCGAAAGATTCCATTTTGAAGCGCCATTTATTATGTTTGCGAACATAACATAAATTGAGCTCCGGAAAAACAATACATAATTAAACAATTTAGCTTTTGAATGAAATTCACATTACACATCCAAATAAACAAAACGAAATTGTCATCTTATTGTTAACAAGCGCATAAAAAAATATGCAAATTTTTATTACATTCACAAATTGATAAACAAATTCAAATATGCATTTTGTATGCAAACAACGATCATTGCGATTTTCCGTAACCAAAAAAAAATCCAATTTTATTCGTAGAAATTCGATTAATTTATATCAAAATTATTCGAAAAAGTTAAACATTTCAATGCAATGACAATCAAAAATATTTAAAAATTGCAAATTTAATGCAATTCCATCTCGAAATTTGTTCCTTGCCATGTATTTTATCGAAAAAGCTATATCCATGTGCAAAGTAAACAATTCCCATGGATTAAACGATCACCAGTCAACACATTTGTTTTACAATGTCGACATTTGAAAAAGAACAACCATTTTGAATTCTTCAACATTCTTACATGTCTTCGAATTGAACGCTTTATTTCGCCACAAATATAATACGCGGATAGTTTAAATGCCAAATTTTCGCATATTTTTCCCGAACACAAAACATCTTTCGATGTTCCAGTTATTAATTCCGATCACTTTGAATACGAAATAAGCGTATTTGAAATTTTTCGTGTTGGAAAATGATAATTTTATGAATTTCAATTCAATTTTTTGAATGGAGCTTTGTATGGAAAATCATCGAACATATCGTTTTGGTTTATTAATTTTAAGCATTTGCTTGTTTATTGAAGACTAGAATAAAGTTTATGATAGGTTTTTTTTTCGTTCTTCGATGAAACCCAAACGGGTTAGAACCTGTAGAGCCTTTCCTCAACCAATTGACTAATGATAAATTGATCAATTTTATGCTCTATATTTATGGGTATATATAATTTTTTATTGAAAATTAAAGAATATTTTGATTTTCATAAAAAAAGTATATATGTATACAAATTCTACAAGTTGATTCATACAATATCTAAATTTTATGAAACCTACTAAAATATTTATTTGTAATTATTCCAAATTACTATGAGAAATTAGCGCGAAAAAAGGGGGTCTATGGTTTCAGTTGGCAGAAAGCATAGGATTTTGGGTAAGGGTAGGTCTTAGGGGTGCATTTTGATCTAGAAAGGGGAACACGTCGAAGGGGATGTTTCCACCCTAAAAACTACCCTGTAAAGGTGTCCGATCGCGGTTTTTTGACGATAAAACTGACCGTGTGTGTCCAACTATATTCACTCAATAAACACACCTTTTTTCCACGTGGAGGGAAAAACTTTTTTGACATACCTAGATGGGAACCAGCAGCACTATTCAAAACTGCAGACATTGACATCAATGAAAAATCTTACATTCAATCACACAACATAAACAACAAAATCAGACCATAAAACAAACATTAAAAATATCCCACAAACGAATCGATATCTAATCCAAATACACACAATCAATCGATGGTAAAAGCACGGTGCTCTTTTCGATATTTGGTAATTGATTTGTGAGACGATCCATGGATCCCACAGCAAGAGCTCGAGGCCTCCACCTCCTCCCAAAAACAAACAAAAGACGATAAATCATGTCGGTCCTCTACATTTATAATGCGAGGACCAGGGGTCCTGTTGTTTCAACGTCTTTTTTTTACCCCCCTTTCGTTGTTCTTGCTTTTATTGGCCGCCGGTGAAGACCCTTCTACGTATTATCGTACCTATGTATATAAGAACGCATACGCTATCTTTAATTTTTATTTGTTTTACCGAGCGTGGAAAAAAACGTGGATATAGAAAAAAAAGAGCTGGACGAAATTGAATACTCGAAGCACGTCATATTTTCGATGGGATTCACCGTTCGTGCTCAACATGGGGCTGATACTTTAGATCAGGGACGGCTTGAAAATTCAAAAAATTAACTGTTTACATATAAAAATATATTACGATTGAAACGACCAAGGGGTACAAGTGACTTTGTGGTGATTTCGAGAAAAGCGCGTTCAAAGTTGACCGTGTACCTACATGTATTAGGAAGAGGTCGAGTGATTAGATAATATATCTCAGCACACGTTCTGAATTCGTCTATATCCTTTTGCCACCAAATAAATGATCGTGCATAGAAGCGATTCCTATACATAACTCGATTTCGGCAAAAATGTCACTTGTACCCCTTGGCCTTTTCAGTCGTCATGTATACTGGTTAAAAATGAAGACTAGATTATGATTTGAATTAGTATTTAGACGAGCGTAGTGAAGATTATGTCCCGAAAAAAGTTTTTCATGCAGTAAACAAAAAGTGTCTTTTTGAATGTGTCAATGTGAATCTTTTTTTTATATTTACTTCCATTAATTAATTAATCATTAATTTCATAACAGAAGATAAACTGAAGCCAATCCCTAATAAGGAAAAAATATTTTTGACATCATCGGTGTAATATTTTCAAAAATTGATCTCTATAGGATGAAAATAAAATGAAATTGAATTATATTAGATTTTTTTTTATTTAAAAAAACATATTTTTATCAGATTACGGCTTACGTAAAGTTAAAATTGTAATTGGATCTAGATTCTTATTTTATTAAAATACGAAAGTACCCAGAAAAGTCACTCATTGTTAGAAAAAAATATATGAAGCAAAGTCTCATGGTGAGTTGCCCTAAAACCCGATCCGCCCCTGTTCAACATTATGTATGTACATTTAAAAAAAATCGTAAAAATAATCATGTAATCATGTATATGAAAACGTTCTCGATTCTCATGTCGTTCCGAATTGAAGGGTAATTAATATTAAACGTTTGACCCCACGATCATTGTGATTTTTCTATTAGTCGTGTTGGCGAGATCGCCATATTTCACTGGTACGACGATAATGATTCATCTCGATGATTTTCGGATGTGCTTTTTATTCGTTTTCGATTCTGTGTCGAAGGTTTTATTTGTTTTATGATATGGGCTAATGGTGCGGACGTTTTTGACTTAGTGTTTTATTGTGAACGAGAGTAGTGCATGTGTTTTGTACGATTTTCTTTTTTATGTAGTCATGAAAATGTCGGTTGTAACATTGTTGGGTATTGCATATAAAAAGTGCTATGTGATTGTGTGCTTCTATGTAATAATTTTCTATAGAAGTTTATTATTAAGGAACTTTCTACAGAGACAATGTATTTTATAGATTTATAAATTATATTGCTTATTTTCCTTAAAGATTTATTTAATTTATTTGAGCAAGTTTCAGTGTTTCAAAGCAGTCTTGATGTACGGTAGCTGTTAAAATCCATTTCGAATTTATAACCACTTCGTTTTATGTACGATTTCATCAATAAAATATACGAACAATAATATTTTATTACAAACAAACGACAAAAAATAGCAAATTCGATAAATACAAACAGTTTAAAAAATAAAATTTGAAAACTTATACATAAATGAAAATAGACTATGAATTCTAAAGATCGATTATTTTCATACGTCAATACAATTAGAATAACCATAATTCAAAATACAGTAATCCTCCGATTTACGCAATAATTAATTCGAAATATTTCATTTTAATACAGCCAAGCGAGATATTTTATGATCGTCGGTTAAAAAATTTAAAAATAATTTGAAATCCTATTCACTTGTTTTCATTATTTTTTTCAGTTAACGATTTCGGTTTCAACGAACGATCGATATTTTTTTCGCTGTTTTAAAATCCTTAATTTTTCATTTCATAGTTCGATTTTATATCAATTTTCTTTTTAAATTGCATTTTATATAAATAATAATTCTTATTAATAAATAAATTCAATCGACGCGTAATATTATAACCTAAAATATCTATATAATAAAAGTGTAATATTATATATTCAATACAGATTTCAGATTTTTTCATATCATTCTCTCGAAATCTATATCATGTTTTTGTAATAGTGCTTATAATTGTTATATAAAATTTCAATATGATCTAATTTTCACTTAACGAATCATCCGAATAAATCGAAGAACTACTGTACGTATTTTCCAAATGTCACTTGCACCCGAAGAACGTCGCAATTTATCAAACTCTCGATTGTTTCCGCATGCACACAATACAATAATTCAAACTTTAAATTCGCTCTTAACATTTCTTCGAGTTTCCCGCACCGCATAAATTTGAATAGAATCGACGCTGAATTTTTTTCGAATTTACATCTCGTCGAATTCAAATTCCTATGTATAATAAGTACAGTGAAGCATATTTTATATCGCACATGTCACCGAACGATTCACGGTCCGTTCAAAATTTAATAATGGCGCCAAATTGATATATGCAAGTGATTATAAGTTTGCGAAAATAGCATCGTGAGCAAATGTCCCGGTTGTACTGCATTCTACTAGTCTCTAGTTCAGTGTTTCTCAATGTGTCTATTTTTGATATTCGGTCGTAAAATCGTCGTCGGTGGTTTTGAGAATCGGCGTCGTCGTCGGCTTGACAATTTTATAGCTTTTTAAATGATTTTATTGATATCCGAATTGACGTTATTGCCTCGGATCGTAATCGGTTTAATTTAGATTTTTATCTTGTATTTTCTAGTAGTTTTCTCGGTTGAATTTAGGTTTATTTTATGATTTTGCATAGTAATAATATTATATTATTGTCTCTAAATATCGTTTTTATTTTGAAATCAAATAAAATATAGTAGTGGTCTAATCTATGTGAATTGTATGATTCAGTTGGAAAAATTTTGAACATGCGTAGATTTCGTGAAAATAATATTAAATTTTCTTAGATACGCAGTTAAAAATGTAGTATGAACAGTTTGATAAACACTGAATTTTTCTAAATGAAAAAAATTAAATGAAATATGAGGAAAAGTTGTAACTTTTTACTCATGCTTCCGCAGAAAATTACATTAGCGCGATAATTTCTCATTTGACAGCTGAAAAATATGAAACAATTGAATCGAATTTAAAAATCATTTATAAATCTAATAATAAAAAAACCCTAACCTAACCCAATATTTAACCGATTTATATATGTATCTTTGTACTTGTATCATTAGTATGTAGGTATCTTCTGATTTCATGTGCTCCATTGTCTTAACTTGAACCGACATACATCATAATTCAATATAAACATTTTCTAAATAAAAAAATCTCCAATTCAACAAAATTAAACTAGTTGTTTGACGACTGAATTTCACAAAGGGCATAAGTGAACTTTTTTATCGACATTGAGTTAAGTACTGAAAATGGTTCTATATATGATACAGAACCATTTTCTGTATTTATCTGAATTTCACAAAGGGCACACCCTTTGTGAAATTCAGTCGGCATTCGGTCCATAAATACTTTGGTACCCAATCATAACGATGATCAAATAAAAAAAAAACCCATTATATTCTTCCAACGAAAACTCAAATATCGAACAGACTCAACCGAAATGACTCAACAACCCCGATTCTCAAAAAAAAAAAAAAATGTCGATCGAATCGCGCGCCACAGTTTAAACGAGTGGGTGTATTTCGGTAATTGGCGCCACCGCATTTCAGTTGGCGCCACTGACACAAGCACCAAGCACCGCCAACGCCGGCCATGTGCCATCGCAGCTGTCAGTCGGCGAACGCTCGCCGGACGAACAGCACGCGCCAAATTCGACACTGTTGCCAACCGCGGCTCTGATTATCGGATGATTCGTTGATGTTTTGATATATGTAGCTTATAAAAATATGGTCGAGGTTTGAATGGTGTTAGTGTCTGTTGTTATGGTCGACTTTTGAACTGTTAAGAAGTCGAGACGATGGCGGAAAGTTTCGGGAGGACTGCGCTCGTTGCGTTGGCTGCGCTGGCTTTTTGCGAGGCTCTGGAGAGCGGGAGTGTGCATCCACCTTTTGTCGGATCTGGAGATAAAGGTGAGTTCACACGTGAAATGTTTTCGTCGAGAATTTGGTCGATGATGGATGACGTTTTATCGTATTGGATGGTTTTATTGACAGCACTGCACTTCATTTAATTTTATATAGAATGTGACCCGACTTATTATCAAACTAACCTCATCTGTCGAGTGTCTTGCCGTTGGTTCAACTGTTCAGTACTTTGATTGATTGATTAATTAATTAATTAATTAAGAGCGGATTTTCAGCAGTTTAAATTCGACCGATTCGAACGTTGTCTGAAAGACGAATTTCATTCGGAAACTCGAAATTTCTTATTTATACAAATTAAATTATGATGGATAGTGAAATTATAATATTTCATTTCTTATTGAATTACAGGTTTTTTCAATATTCACATATAAAACAATACATTTCGACATTGATAAAAAATGCATTATTTCATAAAATGTCATTCTTTATCGATATGTATAAAATAAATATTGTTACAATTTCGACATTCTATTAATTAGCGTAAATTCAATATCATTTTTGTGTTATCGAAATAACCAGTTTTTTCATGTTCCGATTTTTTACGTTAATTAAATTCTTATCATAAACTCACATTTAAAACTTGATAATCGTCAAATATTTTAATCAGCGCATTCGTATTAAATTATTTTTTTTATAACAATGTAATGTATGTATTCGAAAAGCAAACAATCAAATAATTCACACTAAAATCAAACATGTTTATTTTATTCAAATGAGAAATGTATGCGACTTTAATGCATTGATTGTGGCCCGCTTAATGGGACGGCTATTAATTTCGGCTTTATTTCGCGAAAGCGATAAACTTTTAATTGCCGTCCGAATATACATAAATATCGTTTTAATTTTAAAAGCAATTTTATTTCGCGGATTTACATTCGTTTATAGTTGAAAACTATTAGCTTTATCTCGGTCGACGAATGCCATGCGACGATATCGAACGAAAACCGAGGTGTTTCTTTCCGCTTGATAAATTAATTGATGTCGTCCATAAATGGAATGGCGCCGTTAAAACAATAATAAAACAACGCTTAGCATATCTAGACGACATTTTCATCTGTGAAAAGTTCAATTTCTTGTGTTTTTCGAAACATGCATAACTGGGGCGAACATTCGTCTTAGATTTTCGGAACGAAATCGCTTTTCAATATTATTAAAAAAAATATGATTGACCTATGTATTGCATAAAATATCCTTATGTGATCTATAATATTGTTGATACGTCTGTTAAATATTGATGGAAAATCAAATCAATTATCTAGAGTGCATTAAAGTGTCCTCTCAGTATTGATAAAAATTCATGATTTTCGTCAACTCCGAAAAACATTTCGAACGTTCATAGACGATTTTTCTTTCAATTAAACATTATTAAATTTAATTTCCCTAAAGTATGAAAAGACGTGTATCAGTAATTTAAACACTTTTGTCTATATTGATACTAAAAAATCTAAATTCAAATTTGAAATCAATTTATATGGGCAATCATTTTTTTCGAAACGATCGAAATGTGCATAGCGATAAAATTTGCGAACCGTTACCGAACTAATTCCGATCTTCTTCAATATATTCGTTTAGGTTTCAGATGAAAAAAAATTGACTCGAAATTAAGTAAACCTCTTTAAATCAATATGAAGATTTGTCTGAGATTTTTCGAGATCGTTTATTCGTATTTATACTCGCATGTTTGATTAATCATTAAAGCGATGGGTAAATAGTTCTTTTTAATTTGTGTTTTGAATTTGTACACGAAGTATACACAAAAAAGCTTACTTGAGATTGAACGATCTGTTTGGCTGTTCAAATATTAAATATGGTCAAATAAATGTAAAACTACTTAAATTTATTTATATTATTTACATTTATATCGCAAAAAATAAAAATTCCCGATTTGTCGTTTTTCATGTAAGCTTTCAGATTATTATTTTTTATTAAACAGCATGCATAAATTGAAGCTTGTTAGATTTTTCATATGAATGCATATTGATATTTAAATTTAATGAACATGTCGATATATTATAATAATATAAAAGAAAACGACCTGCAATATAATTCAATACTAAATTACATACATTAACCTTTTCAACACTTGCATAAAAAAACAACAATCAAAGCACGCATATCATAATTCATAATGTAATAGTATTTCATTATAAAATCCGAGTAGCCTAAAATGGCAACTATCGTACTTAAGTCATAACATTTTTTTAACTTAATTTTCACGCACCACTCTCCTAAATTGATAACCGAATTTTCGACCCGAAATATTGACAGATATTTTTTTGGAAATTAAGTTAGGTCTATTAAAAATATTTCTTCAAAAAAAGACTGAAAAGCAATACATTCTTGAAAACAAATTTTCAGCATCAATCACATTCGAATCAAATTGATCCGATCAATTTTCGAATTTTAAACAATTCTAACTGAACTGAAAGAAAATTCAAACGGAAAATTTAGTGCGCGGTTCGTCCGAGAGGTGGCGCCACGAGTCAACCACCTGTTGTTCCGCTTCCGGCAACCGAAACAACGGGTTTCGCGGCCAGACCCGGCGCCGGCGCCTAACGGGACACCTTTCGTTACATTTATCGCGAACTATATATTTCAATCGCTCTTTTTTTATTTTCATTCTCGAGTCGTGTGAACGTACCTTTGCGTGTTGACGAACTCGACGTTTTGCGAATCCGAGATCTTGTCGATTTTCCGGAATTCGAAATGTGTTCGGATGTATGAAGGATCTTGGTTTAATTTGTTGAATGTCATGTGCACCTGTCATGAGTGTCGTGATGCGATCGAATTCGATCGTTAACGAAAATACTGAAGGTGTATAATTTATTTTTTAAATTCGTTTTTGGGACTGATTTATCAGTTCCTTTTTGAAAGAAAATCTCCAATAATTCGAAAATTCGTTCAATTCACTGAAATCTAATTTTTACTGCAATCGCTAATTTGAAAGTTCAACGATTTTTTCTGATAAAAACCATTTCAGTAACAAATAAGTTGTTCAATATTTCATGTTCGTTATAATATTGATATGTTCGACGCTTAATTAAATTTCATGAAAATCATTTCAGTAAAAATCAAATGTCAAAATTTGAAATTATCAAATATCTATCAAATTGCACCTTAAATTAAATAAACGAATATCAGCATTTTAATATATTCTAATTGAAATCTGATACACACGAACAAATTGCTCAACTTTTTCCAAGCATTTCAATCAATCAGCACACATTGCATATTTACGAATCGACAAGAGCCGAACACCCACAGCGTTGACAAGTTCCTAGAACCTACATACATTTTCATCCATTTATTTTTTCATCAACCGCACATACCACCACGATCCGAACACGTATCAAACTATACATATTTATACATAGGTATATTGAGGCGGTCAATTTTTCAAACGGCCATGTCATCAAGTGTCCATTTCTCGTCGCGAAAGCAAAACGGCCACAATGGAGATCAATTTCGCAGAAAATAATGGAGGCTTCTACGGCAAGTGCGCGGCCATATTTCATTTAGCGACGCGGTGCAAAATTGAGCTTTTTGCGCCTCGAGCCTTCGGGGCCAGTCTCAGAAATAATTGCGAGCAATTTTCGTCTTTTTTTCTTGGCTCGGTTATTATTCGATGTTTTGTGTTTTAACTTAACCGAGTTTGTTGTTCTAGAGTGAGTGGTTTAAGATCGGATCCGTGTTCGTGTGATTTGAGTGTGTAGTTTTGATGTTTGATGAAATTGTTTGATTTGTGTTGTAAAGGATGTTCGATCGATTTTTTTCGTGTAGTTAATTTTATGTCAAGTATAAGTATGTTTTTTTTTTGTATTGATAAAATTGAGTTTATAATAATAATACGAGTTTATCTAATGTTGAGTTGTTTTAGAACTAAATTGCGATTCGCTCAATCGGTGGAAAATTCGGGTATTTGTACAACGCTTGACATCGGTTTGTTTAGGTTTGGATAGTTTTGGTTGAGTTGTTTTTTTCTTTATTAATTATGGATTAAATTGGGTTACGTTATATATCAGGATTAGTATTGTGTCGATGTGATATTCCTTATGTATGTATGTATTAAAATAATTCTAATGCATGATTAGATAACGGTTTTGAATTTTTCAACTCGACAAATTTTCGTCTATGATATGCTACATAAAAATCTATAGCTATTTTTAATAAACTAATCTTCAATAAATTCAATTCTACAATTGATTTTTATGCTTATTCTTGCTGTGAAAATTCGAATTTTTCTTTTCTACTTAATTTATTACGGATATAAAATAAGCATTAAGCGAATTAAATGGCTAGGTGTTTTCGTATTTGTTCGCTTACTAAAATTTGCATTTTACGTTCTTTTTAATTACAGTCGAAATAAAAACTAAAATAAAACTCAGAATCAACACGAGGTTTTTTTCATTGCAAAGATTATGTTTGGAAAATGACGATGGTAGGAAAAAAGAGAATAAGTACAAAAGAACACCGCTGTTTCGGTGCCATAATAAAATATGCACAAGCATTTTATGTTCGGATTTAAATTTCAAATCTCGCGCGTTTATAATTAGCGATAGTGGAAATCAATGGTTTATTTTAATGCGTGTAAAAAAAATGTTCGATGAAACAATACCAATAAACTATAATGGTGTTTGTTGTTTTTTCTTTCGAATAATAAAATCTTCTTATACGTCTAACTTTACAAATTAGCACGATTCTTGCCCATGTTTTATATTTGCATGAGTATAAATCTTTCTCTTAACACTTTAACTGCCGCATAACCTTTGTTTATGGTCCTATGAACTTTTTTGAAAATATAATTTGGTGTGGAAAAATGCTCATAATATTTTTGAAAATTTTGCAAATCAGAATCTAATTTGATTTCTTAAAAAAATATATTTCTATCACATATCTCTTTTTTGATTACCGAGTCTTGCTAAATTATTCTTGCACTTAATTTTTTTCACTAAAAAATATTTTCGATGCAAATACACAAATGCATGTGTTATTTTCAAACCTAGCAAACATTACCATCAATCGTGTTATTTTATGGCACCTATATTTTTCACCGATCCGCCTAATTGTTTTATTATTATTTTGTTGGTACTTTATACATCGTATTGTAGAAAATAAAATTTTTATCACTTTATAACGGCCGTTTTATCGTCATTAGTCCAAGAGTTTTCCAATCGCTTATCTTTGGAGCTTTTTTTTATATTTTTACACATCATCTCGAAAGTCGGACTTGAGTTTTAGCGTTGAGCATTATTATGGAGACATGTCGCCACTAAATATTGAATAATATCTTCATTAATTTTTACAAAACAGTCTCATCAATAATTATTTACAAGACACGCCGACTAAATAAACATATCTCATAGAAAACGATGCAAAGTCGTCGTGAATCAGAAAGAATATTTCGAGTTGCTTCAGAGCCGTAGAAAAAAATTCTTTCTGGGTAGTTACAAAATAGGAAAATTATTGGATTTAAAAAAAAGATTTTGGAAAAAAAATAGAGAAATTTATACTTATAATAGCTCTTTTTTTCTGTCTGTATGTTTGTTTGTAACTATTTATATCAACGAAATGCATTGACCGAATTAAATTCAAACGCATAAGTATTTGGTTCACAATATGGAATATTTTAGTCTACGGTCTAAATATAAATTTAACAATGGAAAACTTTTGATATTCAATGACTTTTATAAATACATTCTCATTTGATTCAATTTAAAATTGACAATACGACTCTGCTTATTGGATAATCTATCGTTCGAAAATCATCAACATACAAACTTTAAAATTTAAATATACTCAAACATATCGAATTTATTGAGTGGCAAAACAGTCAATCTGCATCAGAATCCGACATTAAACAGAAAAAAAAGAAACAAAACCAGCGGCCATCTTAGAGACTTCATTTTGATGCTAATTAGACATTAACAACGATAAAATGGCGGACGGAATTGAACTTTTCTCGGTTGGATACAACGAAGCGGGCCACCGGTCGAGAGGATTAATTATCAATTCTAATTCCTGCCCTATCTTCGAAATATTTACAGCTTGTTTATACATTTTCGTCGTGTCTTTATCCATTAATTTATTTGTATAATGTTTCCATTTTTTTTTTTGTATTCCGACGTTGTGTACACACGGCTTTTTTTTCGTCGAGAAGATATATCTCGAAGCGTTTTTTCGTTTCGCGCTCAGATTAATATATTCTTTTGTGTCCATACGTTATTACACGGGCTCGGAATGTGTAGATTTATAATGACGAAGGCCGCTAGAAAAATCCACCATTATAATATAATGGCCTTTTATAATTTTCCGTTTGCTTTGCATATCGAGCGCGGTGATATTTCAAAAACTAATTGTGCTCTCTTCGCTTTTGTCGTTATCGTGTGATATATGTGTGTAAAGATACGTTCCTAGCTAAAAGTGTCAATTCGCAATTAACCCCTTCCTTTCGTATAAATTTAGCGACTATTAATGGATTTTTATTGAGTTTATACAGATTAGAACTCATTATCAACGCGATATTAAAACGATTAATCAATAATGAATATATTTTCCATGATTGAGCAGTTTGAAATGATTAAGTTTTTTGACTCGACACAACTAATGCGTCACATTATATTTTGAAATTTTCCGGGAAAATTCCTAACGTATTAACATATCATTTGTGATATTTTACACGGTGAACTTCTTCGACTAAATTTTACATTATTTTCTTATTATACAACGCCATGACAGTTATATAGCCACTTATTCATAGTGAAACTTATTTATTCAAAACGAAATTTAACGCACACCATAATTTCCAACAATCTTTCTATCTAACCTATCTATCTAATGATTTTACAATTAACTCAAAAACACAATCTCTTCATACAAATCACAGCATATAAGAACACTATTAATACTGCTTAACAACTCGGAAGATTTAAGAGAGATCTAAAAGCGCACAATGGTGATACAGTTACTCATCTGACAGCGATAACGCTAAGGACACGTGCAATATAATACGAAATCGTGTTCTGCTATTTGAGACGGTCTTAAATGTAAAAAAAAGTTGCACAATCGCAAGATTGACCCGTCACGTCTCGTGAACGTTATAAGCGCACTCGTCGAGTACATCAAAGAGCTTTTACTGACGGTTCGAAAAAACGGCGGTTAAACCTTTTACGATTCGCTAGTTTTTTTCTTTCTTCATTTTTTGTTTGTCTTATTTTGTGTTCGCTCTTCTTCTTCTTCCTGCTCCGAAGCCGACTTCTACTGCTATTTTGTTTTATTGTCTATTTTATTTGATCTGTTGTGTGCGGTCGGAGCGTTGTCGCGGTTTACCTTTAGATTTAGATAGTTGCGTCAGTGTGCTGCGTTGAATTTTTTGGAGATTTAAGCTTTTTATTGTTCAGACGTGTATTATTATCGTACATAATCTTGAGTTTCGGATGTGGATTTGTTTACTATGAATTTTTGGAGCGTAATTATGTCACGCGTGCATGTTCAAAAAATAGCATTTTGACACATTCAGCTAGTAATTATTCATCTAAATTCGATTAATTAGACTCAAATATTGATTTATCTGTAAATGAAAATATTCAGATAAGTATTTCCTATCTATGTTTTCAAGGAGCAATAGATTTCTGATACAAAAGTCACACTTTTGAGTATTAAATCATCCCTTGAATTGTGTTCTTTCAATTGAAAAAATTTTTTTTTCAAAAATTTTATTCAAAACATATTTCTTTGAGCTTCGAGGAATTCTCTCGCTGAATATTTAACCAAATAATTGCAATTCCAAACGATGAATGCACCTCGCGATAATAATGTGTACGGTGTGAAATCCTCGCGGAGTAACGGTACGTTTTATTGCGTGGCAAGGTTCAAGGCATCAAAAGCGTTCGGCTTCCATTAACTATAAGGAAACGGAGAAATTTCAAACGAGCCATTCCATCTTGACCTCACTCTTTCACCATCTTTCTTCATCCGTCCGTTCCGTCGAGGAGTCGATAACAAATCGGCATTGCCGTTCGCGTCATCGTCAACCATTTGGATTTTGTCCAAACACACTCTTGTCGTTAGTGATTTTTTTTCGCTTTCGAAATCGCTACGTTTCGCACTCTGATGAGGATTTCGTTTATTGTGGAACGTTAATCTTGCATGTCGCAGGGCTGTGCTTTGAAAATGTTCGATGTATAGTCGAAATGTTATGGTACTTGTGACTTCACTAGCCAAGTTAGGTTAGATTTTGAGACAGTTGAAGATATATTTTAGTTCAAGTTATGATAGATTTTGAGACAGTTTGAGTTTTATTTTAGTTCAGGTAATGTTAAATCATCAAATATTCTGCCTATGGTTATTCTAAACAAGTACCAATGTTGATTTTTACTATGCCGTCTTGTGCACTGCACTCGTATATGAAGTACTTTGGCTCTACTTCTCTTAAATATTTTGGTTTTTCTTGAGAATTTTATAAAAATATTATAGAAAATCTTCTAAATTGATAACCCTAATCTTCTGAGAATCCCACGAAACAAATCGAACCTATTCGTAATCGTAATGCGAGACCGGGGCACGTACGTTCTATGCAATGCACGTCAGTTTGTCTCCGCAAAGGCAGTTCGTCTTCGTATTGTGCTGTGACAACAGTTTTAAAATTTCCCACAGAACGATCGAGGCCATTGAAATTTTATATGCTCGCGCATATTTCCTCTGAATATTTTTATTTTCGTACAATTGTGCAACTTGCACATCTCGTATGACGGACGGAATAAATTGCCCATTCGCCTTCACCGTTATGAAAGCGCAATATTTCCGAATAAAACTTTCTAAGGAAGCCATTAACGACGCGCGGTTATTTTAAACGATGAAATGATTCATTGCTGAAAACTCGTATGCGTTCGTAATGTGTATTTTATGTACCCTACGTAGCTGTTAACAATGCTTCAAAGACGTGCAAACGAGAATGGATTCATATAAACAACATGAATTCACGTATTTGATAAAAAATCAAGGCTATTAATAATTTTCGATTCGCCTTTTTTGCAAACCGAGCATGTTGTCATACGAACCGATGACTTTCATTTCGATCATTTGTAAAAATAAATTTCAGCGACGTGACTTCAAATCACCGTCGAAAATAGACCACTTGACTGCTCGGATAATGCGACTCACTTGTATGCGAATTGTGCAGTTTTATTTGCATGCGAAAAGAACAAAAGATCATAAACTGCATTCCATTGTTGCAACCTGTTGTCTCGGTTAACGACAAACGACAGGTTCGCTAAAACGAAACCAAAAAAGCAAAAAGTGGCTTCTTTATGCCAGATTGAGACGTCGAGCCTGTCATCATTTACATACATAAGAAAATTCAGACCATGTATGTATTTACATCTAAATTTTTCAATTAAAATTTTATTCGGAGACTGCATTTTTCAAGCTATAAATATCATAAAACAGCTAGACTGTTTAAAAACTAGTTAATTTTTTGCCAATTAACATAATCAGACATTAGAAGATAGTCGTGAGAAGCGGGACGTTCGAACCAGGATCCGAACGGAACACGATTTGCGGGTCAAACATTATAAATAATAGCATCTTATCCGAGTCGTAACTAATTAATAATGTGATGTGTTTATTTTTCGGTTACTTTTTCTCTGTTTGCATTACGAACGATCTGTGGGACGATCGAGTGGCGGTAAATATACTAATTAATAACTCTATAACAAACACGGGTACTTACGGAGCGTGATTTATTCACCCGCGTGGGCGCTATTAATGGATTTTTCTAACGAGTAGATATCATCGGAACATAAATTAGCCCATCGATGTGTTCGAGGAAAAAAATTCGATGCTCATATTATATTATGAGAAAGATCGATCGATCTTAGAAGCTCGTTGGTCTTGAAAATTCTGTGATCTTGGATCGAGAATTTTATATTCGGCGTGAAATTTTCTCGCACGTTCATGCGAAATATCAAAGTGGCACTAAAACAGATTCGGAAAATTTCAAAAAAATATATAATTCACGTGGCGGCTAAATCAAAAAGTGCGCGCATAATCAGAAGATTTCGCGCGCTCTCGCTAAGTAGTAGCTTTTCTTGGCTGTAAACTTTACGATGTCTTTACATTTTGATTAAAGTTTACGACGACTAGTTTTTCTATTATTGTTATTGTTATGTATTTTTTTTTAATATTTCTCCCAATTTGGTTTGTTGATATTGATTCGAGCGCGGCGCACTTCTATGCGATTCGGACTCTTGGTAGATAAAGCATAAAAGGTTTTTTGTATAGTTTTATTGTCTTGTTAATTATCTCTATCGAGTTTATCACAGTGAAAAAATTTAAAACAATAAAATTCAATTAACACATTTCAATTTGGTTTACAATTCATATCATAAACTTTGCTCTCGATAGTTTATATTTCCTTTTATTTCTTATCATGAATAATGAATATCTCAGTAATAGTTTATGAGGCAATATTTTTTTATTATATGTAAAAAAAATGATTAAATACATTTTTTTTAATTAACTGAAGTAATATGAGCAAACTTAAACCACTTAACCATACTTTACTCGAAACGAAATATCATCAGTTAAAATATAGTGCGTCCTCGGTGTAAAGCAGCAATTTATTTAAACACTTAAGTGCAAAATTTATCCAGAGTCGCAAAACGCAAAGCCATTTGCATGCAGAGATGGAAGGACCTTTTATAATTTCATACGATATCGTACACTTTTACGACAACCATCTTCAGAAACTACCTTCTTCAACCCATAACAATGCAACTTTAACTCGAACAAGATGACTAAATCATCACGTCTCAAGTACGAAAATATCGAACTTGCAAACCTTCTATTGCTCAACACTATCGATATGTAGAGAAAGTGGCATAATTACACCGTATATACATACGTTCGATTTAAATACGAAAAATAGCCACGGAATCGTCGTCTCGAACGGAATGTCTTCAGTCTGAGGAAATTACCAATTCAAATGGTCTTCGGATCTTCGGTCTCCCCAGGGGGGCCCCGTGGCGGCTCTTTTGCCTTTTTATATCAAATATTGCCGAATCAGTCAATCAGTCTGAAGAAATCGTCGTGTGTGTGCCCCTAGAGTGAATATCAATTTGTGCATTAGCATTTGGGTGTGTGTCGTTTTTTGTGAGCACAGAGATGCTCTTTCTCAATTGATGCATTTTGATTTTTCGGGTATTTTAAATTTAAAACGTATATATAAATCAATTCAATCAAAAGGCTTTAAAGATTTTTTTTTCATGTTAAAAATTTGCATGATACAAAATTGCACGCTTAAAAAAATGTAAAGAAGTTGCACTGATCAAAACTCTTCATCAAAATAGCTTTGAATCTTCGATCAATTCACATTTTTACTACCCAATATATCATTGTCATTTCTTGAGATTTTAGTTTCAATCATGATTTTATACTTAAAATGAACATTCTTACGACAATCTTAGTCATTCATCTGAAAATTATCTTACACTAATAGTCAATTAAATACGAATCCTTTTCTTTCAAGAGACATTTTATCGTTCACCATTTATTTTTATTTCGAAAATCTATGAAAAAGAAGTAGGTTAATTATCATAAACGTAAGTAATAAATACAACTCCATTATGCATATTTAAGATAATCATCTTCTGTAATACTTGCGGTCGTAAATTTTCCGAACGACGCTTTATTTGTTCGAATGATCTAGCGCCATACACCGACAAAGTTACCACGTTTTCTTTTATATCTTACAAAAAAACTGCCATTTTTTTGTATCTTTCCGAAATTAGCGAAGTCGAATTACGAATTATAAACGACCAAGGCGTTCAAATAAATATCCGCAGTGTCGCAAATTATCCACGGCGAAATCGTCGCTGCACAAAAGTCGCTTATTAAAACCGGCCATATATTAAAACTGGATACAATGCGATCAATAGATTTTCGATAGCGAATTTATCATTCTTGCCGTCCGTTTTTTCACCGACACGCTTATTTATACGGTTGTTTATTTATTTAGAGGTTTTTTCAACCGCTTTGCGAACTACTAGACTCGTATATTAAAAACTAATCGCGAAATATTCAAAAAATTCACTAACCACGATTTCGTAATAAACTATCGACATTCAAAACTGTGAACATTATATATAAAATACTTATTTAACATTGATACATATATGTACTTAATATGTAACAAAATATTGAAAGAAAATCAGAGATATAATTATTTTTGCATCGGAAAAGTCATGCATCATGCATCATGCATTCATTAAGAAAAATCATGCCATCTTCGTTGCATTAAATTTGTATAAATAAGTAGATCGAATTTTATGAATATTGCAGATTTTACGAGATTCGTTTCTGCTGTGTGTTCTCAGCTGAAATGCATAAATATTTATTCGATACGTAGATATATATTCTGAAAGCCGACAGGGAATATATTTTATGCGGAGTCTAATCAGCGTGGCTGCTTCGGTCGTCAAACCCGTCGACACAAACCGATCTCGTTATATAGTCTAGTTTTAAATTATTTTATATGTCTTATATTGCGTCGACGGTGCATGCTTCGGGTGCAAATTGCAGTTTCGTTCGCCTCGTTTGTCGGGGAAAAAATAAATGGTATCGGAGGCGAGTGAATTCGCCTTTTTTACGAGTGAATTTTCAAGTCTCCGGCCTTTGCGCAAGACGCGTGTAATTTTATCGGTCGAGTTCATTATCGGAATTAATTTTCGAACTAAATTATCCGACGTTTACGACGTCCGAGTTGAAATTGGCTCGGCGAAATGACTCGAGTCCTGTTTTCGCTCCACGCTATTAGGGAACTTCGTTGCTTCTGCGAACTTGCAAGAATTGAAAGCGATTTTCATTTCAAAAGAAAAATTGAGTCATTTCAAATATATTTTATATCAAAATTGCTTTATTTAGCATAAAAAATGCTACTGAATAGTTATATCAACCTCACATCACCTTATTTATTAGGTTATGTTGAGTTAGAATAAGTATTGTATCGTTCATATTGTATAACTATCCAATTAAAAATAATATTTTCTTAATATTCTGTCTATAAACGCAACACATTATTCATATGAACTTAAAAATTATAGACCCTAGAAGTTTAGGTGATTTTAAATCACTAGAGTTGAATGTAAAGTTGTCTCTAATATTATATGTCCTTTACCTTTTATTTAATTTCAAAAATATCATAAACCTTTTTGAGATCCATATTAACTTACACGTATATCACCAGATTATTTAACAACTTTCTAATATTTTTTCGATTATAATAGATATTCAATGATAAATATGACTTTATCTTAATTGAATCATATGCTCTCATCTCCTTAACTTCTAATGTTCTCAATTGAAATTTATAATAAATTATCTCATTAAAAATAATCACACCTACTCAAACACTCATATTCATATAGAAAATCAGATCGATCGACGCATTTAAAACATTTAATATAACAAGTCGAATAAAACTATTCAATCGACATGCATCAAAGATAACCTTTGCATCGATTCGCAATCTGAACCGCCTCATCGATATTCCTGGGATCGGATAGAGGATCCCGGTTTCCACGGTAGCTGGACAGCCCTGTCTCCAGGATTAATTATCCCAAGATAAAGGAGTCGGCATCACCACAGGACGATGGAGACAGGCCAGCACATTATCTTGGCTTGCGATCGCCGCTCGCGCTTGAATAATTAACCAGTCCAGAAAGGATATGCGCGCTCGTAAATACCGCTCTCGAGACCGCCGTGCACATTATTATATCGGAAAAAATCGATGTCGATATTTATTTTCATATATTCTGTATGTGAGAGTCTTGCTTGAATAGCGGAAGATTGTTAAATATGAGGAAAATCGATGGGAAAGTTCGTTTGAGCTTTGTATGCGGGGCGTCTGTTAATTAGTTCGTTCGAAGGATGTGAATTTTTTTTTTTTGTGAATTAATTCGAATTGATTGATCAAAATTGAAATAATGATGTTGTATTGATTTAATAATATATATTAAATAATCAATTATTCTACATAAGCCATAAATTTTCTTTTGACTTTATCTTAAGTTCGACATATGACATAAAATGTAATTATATTGCATTTAATGTATAAAAAATCTATTATATTATACTTTGAAAATGTGTTAGTACATATACTATATATAAAAAAAAATAAATGCATTTAAAAAAAGATAAAATAAGCAACGAACGCGACAAGTTCTTGTACAAGATGGATAGATTTCTCTGCGCGCTATCGCAGCTTTTTGATCGACGAGAGTCGAATGCATTTGCCGTTATGTCGATTTTTTCTTATTTTTTTCATATATAATATGTATGTTTTTTCATGCAATATTTATGTGTTCGTTGAAATGTTTGCATGATATGAAATTTCATAATGCGTATGCGAGAGTTGTCGGTGCACTATAAAAAATTCGCTTATGCAATTATCGGTTTATAAGCAGCGCACGCTTTTGAAATATAATTTATCGATTCGATTTATGAAATTCTTTGTCTTTCTATATAATTTCATATCAGATTTTCTCGTGAATGTTTAAAAATCTTATACGTTTGAAATGCGCAAACTGCGAACGTCTTGCATGTGAGAAATAGTAGATACCTCATCTAGGATTACGGAAGTCTCGCCGAAGCGATTCGAAGATATCTCAGAATTTATGTTCCGTTGTACGAATCAAGATCATAGTTTCAGCCGCATCGAACTCTCTCGCATGTAAATTCAGCATCACCAGGATCTTATTACATTTTACGAGCGCCTTTCGAATGATTCACGAGTGCCCACTTTGCGAGCTAAGCTAAAATTGCATGCATATAGTCGAGTTCCTTGTGTAATTTGTAGGAACTACTTAAAGATGATGAATATTTGTAATTCTTTTGCACTTTGTTTTTCTTATGGTTGATCTTTCCACTTTTTTAACCCTCGAGTTACAAGACTAACATGATACCTAACTCAGGTTTTTGTGTTCTTAAACTTTCATCGGAAATTTTATCAAAATCCAAAAACAACATATAAAAGAAAGATTGTTTAAAAAATGTTCACATTTTCTTGAATAAATATAATTTTCTGTCAAAATTTTATATTTCATTGTATTTCCTTGTAATGAAAATTTATAAAATGAAAACGTTGCTTTTCTCAATGATCATTCTACAAATGTGTCATTTTTGGGATCTTCACAAATTTCCGATGAAATCATATAAGAAACTTGACAAATACGTTGAACTTAAGAAATCCGAACACTAGTTATTATTTCTAAATAATCTAGCGAAATTTGCTAATAAAGAGCGATTTGGAGAGCAAGGTTTTCCGATTTGGTTATTTTTCGAACATTCTCCATACGTGATTTATATTATTCGCATTTCGAAGGCCACCACACGGTGAACGTACGCCGTTTAAATCGCACTCGTTATAAAACGGCAAAAATCAAAAACCGAAATGAAAAAAATCGAAATCAAAATCGAAAAAAAATCTTAATAGGCTCGCCCCGAATTTCGCGCTCGTCTTGCGTTAGAAAGGCTTTAGAACCGGAATCGTACGCGTTTTATTACATTTCTTTTGTTGTTGCACAACCGTTAAGATTTCGGTAGATGTATGCATTTACTTGCTTCTCTTTTTTGATTTTTTTGTTTTTTGAATTTTCATTCGAGAGGTTTTTCGCACGGCACGAATGCGTACGTGGGTCGCTTCGAATCGACGCATAAATGTCCGTCGGTTATTCAATATTTTCGTGTTTCGTATGTAAATTGTCGTATTTGAGTGTGTTTAAATTGTGCGCTTTTCGACTTTATTGAAATGAGAGTTTTATTATTGAAAAATCATGGAGCGAATATGAGTTTTATGGCTTTCGTACATTATTGAAAATTTTTCGATTGTCTATCTCGATTTGTTGTTTTTGATTTTTTCGATATTATTATTATTCGAATGAGCGTTTCTCAGCGAAATCACGTATCTGAACATTCAGATTAACCTGGTTGCGACACAGACACATAACTCAAAGCAATCCACATACACATGAGCGCGAAAAAACCGCGTTCTTGACCGAATTAATCCACCTCACGAAAAGCTCTCATCGAACCGGACCTTCATACCAATCGTGATATACACCTGAGCGATTTTCGCAACTCTTTTCCGAACACCGATAACACCTTGCGTTACACTTGACCCCAACTTCCCTTTCAAACTTTCAACTTTTATTTCATCATTTTTGCATTCAAAATATGAACTTAAGACAATGACCATCTCATTAGAATTCACGTATATTCATCATCTTACTAGCTTCTATGTTTAAGCATTGCTCGAGATTCTATGAACTTTAAGCCGATTGTGAACTGTAGTGATTACGTTTCATATGTAGATCTTGAATAATGGTCCTCCAATTAATTTTCAATGTAATAAATTCAATAGATTATGAAATGAAAAATGTAAATTGTAAAATATAACGATGTAGAAACCTTCCCAGACATGCATACAATAACGAAAAGTTTCATTGCCAAATAATCAACCGTTAGGGAGTCTATAAATATTATATAGATATACATTCAAAATTTATCAACAAATAACAGTTAATAGCTATTTACACATCAAAAATTTCATATTTGTCTTCCAACTTGAGTGATCATTCAGTTTATTGTCAATCTACCATTGTCTTAGGAATCTGACTGGTCTCTATGATGTTTGAGTTCATACGTATTTACACAAATATTCATCAATATGAAAAGTCATATTTTATTGATTTTGACCCACTCACAACAAAGAAATCATATCCGACTGTACAATTTAGCATTTCTTCACATAAAACAGTCGGCGCTTTGAACTGAAACCGACAACTCTCTTCCACCCGACCGTTTGTCTTCGGAGATGAATAGAGCCAGTTCGACACACGCGCATCCTAAGCACCTCTCCTCGGTCGTTTCGTTGCTTCTCTTCAGTCGTTTTGTTGCTTCTCTTCTCTTCGGCAAAATAAATATCTCAATCGAGCCGAGGCTCGCATTTATGGTGGTTCTTCGGCGATGGCGACGTCTCGGCGGCCGCTCTCAGTCACTCGGATGGCCGATAGCGATCCGACAAGCTGGCCATCTCTCCCCACTTGCTTATCCTGCGTGTTGCAGACTGCATTCGGAATGCACCCCGTTGATGGTGGACGTGTTTGAGAGATGGGAGTGTGTTAAATTTATACGAGGAGATGTTGAGGCGTTATCTCTCTGTCGCCGATGCTGATTTTAATTTTTTTAATAGGTTAAAATCTATGTGAATTGAGTGATTAGTGATGAATATTGAAGTATTGAATGAAAATTTGGAAAAAAAAATCGATTCGAGTCCGCTAACTTTAGTAGAACGACTGTCGCCGATGCCATTTTGAAGCATTTCAATGACTTTGAATCTTTGTGGATTGTATTAATTGAGCGATCTATGATTAATATTAAAGCATAAGTGCCATTAAATGGCAATTTTGAACGAAAAAATCGATATAAATCTGCCATCATCGAATCCATCATCAACAAGATTTATCAAATTTTATCAAGCAATGTGATACTAAAGCACATAGAAAAGCTCTAAATGTTAATTTCTCTAGATGCCTGGTAATTAATTTGAAAATTTTAGTTAATGTTTTGAAAGTGCACATTCGAATGAAACTTATCTCACATTCGCAGAAGTCTTCGTTTCATATAAATTTTCTTTATTGTGCATTTAAACCGATTCGTAGAAATCGCGTGATGCGTGAATCAACAACCACATACATTCTTCAGGATAAAGTGCCTTTAATCATTTTTCCGCGTATGAGCTTTCATAAAATAAAATAAGAGCGATATTTTCATAACTGTTCATACCGTAATTCGAATTTTATAACCCCATTCAAAACCTAGCTTCGACCATAAACACACTCGACGACTCCGCATAATTCGATCATATCGCAATCGTATAGCAACAATCTCGAATCTCGAGCACCAGTTAGAGAGAAATCATCATGATTTAGAATATACACGAAAAAGCGCTCACACGTCCAGTCCAAAGCGATAAAAAAGACTCTTAAACCGAAGATAAGATCTTCGATTGCATTTCGTACTGAAACGATGAGATTCCACCGAAGCCTATCGCCGCATAAATCTACCATTAGAAATTTGTAGATTTGGAGCGTGCTTCAGATGCCGTTTTCAAGAGGAAAATTCGAGATTTTCATCAGGACACTTGTCGTCCCTCATCGTCCTAATTCCTCAGCTGTCACAACAGCATAATCGGGCTTATGTTAATATTAGCAATCTGCATAATTAATATCGCGAGACTCTCGCTAGATTCAGATAAGCGATCCGGTTTGTCTCGGACAACAACAAGGCCGATTATCCTCTCGAATGAATAGGCTCGTCTTTTTAACTCGTCCTGTTTTGTATTGGCTGAAATCGAGGTTCGACGACTGAATAATCGACAACGTCTTCCGTTCAAAGTTAAATATATTGCGAATGCGAAATCGAGATAACTCCGCGATGTGTCTTCATTCGGTGGATGTTTAGGAATTGAGATGTTAATGATTGAATTTGATGCTTGATGAATTTTAAGTCTCATATTATTATTGTTCATACAATCTTTAAATTTGTAAGTTATATTTATTCTAATTTTATTGTAAAAATTCATCGATTAAGCTTTCTGATTTCATTTGCTTATAAAGTATAGCATCTCTGTGTTGCACAAAGATCTTTTGGCACTGTGTATGCTATAAATAATTAAGTCTGATTGAGGAAAAATATTATCATATGTCACATAATTTTCCTCGAAATTTCTCGAGTTAATCGAAAACAACTAAATTTCAACTTTTGCATCTTATTAATTAAATTTCGCATATTCTCACACGCCCACTCATCCTCGTGCGTCTTTGTCAGTAATTAACGTCGGATAGTTTTATTGACAAACGTCATTATCTTATACAACGTCGTATACGACTATTCGGATTGATAACCAATAAAAAACGTGAAAAGAAATGCTTTCGACGTTAAAACGGACAAATTAGATGCGTTCGCACAGGTGTTTCGAATTTTTGCATCGAGACTTGGACTTTTTTACGACGCGCTCGAATAAAACCTTAATTAATTTCGGGCTCGCGGTAATTTTTTAATTTATTCGCTCCGCCTATGGAAGATTTACAATCTGGTCGTTTCTTCTCCTCAATCGGAGAACTTTTATTATAATATTTTATTCGTACAAGCGAAGGAGAAAGAAACGCTCGTTAATTTCGTGAAGATGGCTGTTTGTAAAGTTTTGAATAATAACGTTTATCGCGTCGTGCGAACGATCGTTTGTGTAATATTCCAAACTGAATTTACGACATCACAAATTGGCGGTCCGAGATGAAAAGGTTCTTATTTATGGTGGCGAAATGCATACGAATGTTACTGATTTTTTCAATTTTTCTCGAAAATTAATCTGTGCCGTTTATCGCTCGATTCGTTTCGGTCGACATCGATATTTTAGTGTTTAATTGTTGTGTGCCAAAATTATACGTGCTAACAGTATATCTTTTCGAATTAAATGATAGCTATTAATTTTTTCTCAAAGATTTGCTTTATTATCGCAATTTATTGGGCTATGAGCTTGAACGATAATTATGACGGTTTGAATACAATAATATATCAGATTTTCTTTTGTGTTCGTTGATACGCGTAATTTATATTGAATTATAGATATGAATTTTGAATCAATTCTTAATAACGATAGATAGATGTAGTTGTATTTTTTATCCATTTCTATTCCTAAATTATCCGTAAATTACAAATATTAGATGATTCGATGAACTCTTGGATACATTTTCAAAGAATTATGTTCGAAATGAATCTACATGCAAAAATTTTCGAGCGAATCCAACATCGATCGAAAACTCAATTAACTCGAAGTGCAAACTCTTCAATCTCAACTTTTCTCCATCTCCAACATATTATACATTAAATCCACTATCAACAACTCACATTTAACACTTCAGCTCGCGTGCCAGCACAGCTTCAGAATCATCAGACGGTCTTAATGCACACAACAACCATTTCGATTCGTTGAATCTCGCTAATGGCCTCGTTGTGATATTCCTCTTATCTGAACAGAACCGCGGGTCGACGTCCGAGTGCTATATTTTTTTTAATATATACATTTTTTCCCATATACACTCAATCTACTCGATAAATTATCCGGAATAAGCCGACTTACGAATTGTTTTATGACGTTTTATATGCGAATCCTTTAATCTCATTATGCATCTCTCTGCGTTTCCTAAGCGAGGTCGTTAAAATGCGTTCGAGTTTTATTGCATGTGTGTATCTTTTTATGCTTATCGTAAACCTTAATCTGTTGCCTTTTGATTGTGTAAATGTATTTAATTTCGTAATTTTGTAGTAATGCGACGTAATTTATGCTTTTTCGCGTAGCTTTTTGTTTATCGGTCGAAATTCCGTATCGGTTCGGTCATTAGTTTATTTTTCGTCCACGCTTCTGATAAGTGTTGTAAGTTGTTAATTAAATCGAATTTAGTATGTATCTTTGTTACAATGTTTAAAATTTTTGAGGTTAAATATGATATAAAGCGCCTCAATTATGACAAGGTTTATCGCGCGTAATGAAAACAACAACTAAGAATAGAACAATGATTATTGTATTATTTTGATACACTTACAATTGGTAAAAGTTGGCAAAATCCATTTTCCATATCTCACTACGCTTTATCTAAAATCCATTATTTCCAAATCGAACAATGAAAAAACCTTAATAACACACCTTCGATCGCATCATAATTTAATCCATTTACTCGTCAGAACGGAACCAAACTCCGGCCGAAAAAAAATCTAATTCTCTTCGAGAGCTCATCCGAAGAACGAACAATTAAGACCGCCAATTAGCACGGTGTTCACACAGTTTTCAATGGACAATTTATGCCAATCATGAGTCTTCGACATTGTCTCGTTGCATTGTTGCGGCCTCCTTGGCGCCGGCGCCAGTGTTGCGAAACACTATTCGTGTCTTTTGCACTAGCTATCTTATGTTACTTGTAAAGAATTGTACTCATTCGAACGTACGATGACGGTAAAACTTATTTGTATTAACTTTAAGTGATTATCTGATCGATAAATGGCCATAAATTGCGCTAGAAGTTCGTTGAACCACTTGTATTTGGACTGATAGTGATTCTAATTTTTCAAGAAATTTTATAGATTTTCATGAAAATTCAAATCATTGTAAATTCTGGTAGTTTAGTTATGATCTAATTATAAATTATAGATTAAAATATCGAATAATTATGATCGTATACCCATAGTAATGATTTTGATTTCTCAAAGTATTCTATGGTCAAAATCACTTCGTGATTGTAAATGTTTAATTGCATTCATAATAATTGAATTTTTGATTGAATAGAATTGCAATGAATACTTTCGTCAATATGTGCCATAGCTCTTTTAAGATACATGTATGAGTTTTTCTCATGATCTCTTTCTATAACGCGGGGTGTTCTTGCGATGTTCTCGCAACGTGAGAAAGCTTTATACTCGAGTCGTGTAGTGAAAGTGAATTTAGTATGCGTTCGATCTATATATTTGATCATTATCTTGCATATAAATTAAATACAAGCACACTACGTTACATTCAACAGGGTTTCAGTCAGAATAGTACAGCTTAGATCCTTCAATACCTTATCAATATCTGAAACAACATTGATTCACTTCTTCATACAAGCCGCGTAAACATTTTTATCACAATAAATATTCATTTTATTGAAAAAAAACCATCGATCGCTTGACACACATAATAAATTCCATCAAAAAACAACTCGTATCCGATTCTAAACCACATTTTTTATACAAGACGATGATGGATACTCCACATTATCGCATCAGACCTCCAGCGAGTCCAGGAAAACTGCCAAATTGAAATAATCGCCGACAACTGTCCAATTTATGCGATTACCGCAAATTTAACGGCTGTCGTCGAAATCGTGCGACGACACGTTTTGCACTTTTTCGAAATGTTTAATAATTTCGTATTTTTTCATTATAAATATATCGCATTCCGAGGCGAATTATGATTTCTGTGAAAGCGAAGTGTTGTAGAAAATGAGCGCGTGCCTCAATTTCAACACATCTCTCATAAAAATGTGTGTTCTAAGTTAATTTTCGCACCCGAAATGAGATTTTCGTGTTTTCTATTTATTCTTTTCTTCAGTGGTGTAGCTAAAAAATATACGTATGCTAAACCATTTGATTCAATTGTTATAAAAGTATTTTTTGAAAAAAAAATCTATTAGATATCTGAAAATATTCATTGTATTTTTAATGATTTTCTTTGAATACTTTTTCTGATACATTCGAATCAATCAAGTTTTCAATACAACAAAAACCAGATTTATATTGTCATATATGCTTTGACGTATAGAAATAGAAGTATTATCGTATGTATAATAAAAAATATTGCATATACATATTTCTTACGCTTAATACTAAATAATCTGATATCTTATGTATGACAACATAATACAATCATAACTTTCCATACAGTAGCTAGCAATATATTTTCATTACGTTTGTTTTGACGTTTTCTTACTTATTACATTTCAATAATATACAAAAGAAATATCTCTTTATAAAATCTGAATTCAGGTTTATTTGAGCATGTGAATTATTGACATTTTCATACAACTTAAAATTTTACCGCTATTATATTTTGACATTTTATATATTTTTATCAGACACCTCGTCTAACAATAATTCGATCGATTTTAGTGACATTTTTCGTTTGTCAATTTTTTTATTTGTCGATTTTTCAATCAATACATTCGATTATTATTTTTTCCCTTGCATTGAAATTAACCCTAGCACTTCTTTACTCACACATGTAATCATTGCGTGCCTAGTTTATGTACTAATGCCGTTAGGTTTTGGCTGATTTACGAATCGATGAGTGTTTGTTTCTATGTAAATACTTAAATTTATACCTGTTCAAATAAATACAATCATAAGATTCATGTTTTGCGATAAATACGTTGATAATTTATAGGAAAGGCAGCTCCACCCCTCGACACACAAATAGACACCTCAATCCGCCTATAATTCACATCCACGATTTTATTTTCACAAGCCATTAAGACACGCATTTTTTCCGAAAGCCAACCGCGGCCCGAATTTACGACCCAATCAAGAATCTCTGGCACGGACGCAACTCGAACCTCGTCTTCTTCTGCATGAAAACTCGCGAATTTTCCAATTTTCCGACCTGGACCGACCGATCTTCAGACGTCTGGCACGCTTTTCCTCCTCCTAGGAAGTGGCCATTAATCATCGTCGCCGTTTTGCCGGTTATTATTGCCGGAATTTGCTCAAATATCCGATTTATATATAGGTAGATAATTTTGTATGTGGAACTCTTGAGGCCGTTGCCTTATCGCGTCCCACGCATTCGCTCTTCTGACCTTCGATGTCGTCATTGTGTATTATAAGTGTGTGCTCTTATTTTTTTAATAAAATGAGGAATTACTGTATAATTGATGTTGGTTCTAATAGATTTTCCTCGATTAGAGCGCGTCAAATTCTGATGCGTGCTTATATTTGGTTCCTTGTGGGGCTTATGTTATTGAATATTAGTCGAAATTAATTAAATTCGTTTTAGTTTCGTTTCTGTGAAAATGGGAACGGATTCGTCGCTTGTACGTCATCGGTCTTGTTGAGTTTTCTCGTGAAAAGCGTTCGGCTCGACATTAAAAGAAAATCAGAAAGCCAACATTCGTCAACGCGTTAGTTCTTGTTTTCGTGTTTTTAGATGTTTTTTTTTATTAGTATTATTTGATTTTATTTCTCTTTCTAGTGTGTAGGTATATCTGAAATAATCTTCAGAGTCATCTTTTAAAATAAAGTCTCCTCTATGAAAACAACATTCACTTTCGCTTTGAAAAATCTCTCGGGCTATTTTCCCCGTGACGTTTCGGAATATATTGCATATTGTGCTCACGAAACAATTTTAATTGAATTATAGCGACATAAATCCGTGTGTGTTTGCAAACAAATTTCGCTTTTAAAATACCCCATTTGAAATATATCCTTCATAATTTTTCGAAAACATCAAAACGCGATAAATCCCCGATACGAGCTCCGAACCAAAACGGACCTCATTTCACGCGCGTTATACCGCCGATTATGATTTAAAAAAAGCCTAATACATCTTCGATATACGCGTTTCATCCAAATATTAATTTTCCCGCCTAAATTGAGACGTTTTCGGATAACAATCTCCCTCGTATACGAACACGATGTCTGTTTATACGACCTCTTCAAAGACGGAAATCTTCGCATCTCGAAACTGGATCCGGATTCTTCGAGTGTCGAATGAGAATTACCAAATGCCCGCTCTAGAATTCCTCCTGACTTTTATCGAATGCCACGAAAGCTTTCTAAATGTTACATTGTCAAACTCGATTATAATGTGTGTTTTATTTTTTTGTTCCAGGTGAGTTCCTAGAAGATGTTAACTGCCTTTTCGCTGCATTTATCACAGTAAATATACGTTTTGAATCGAAAATTGTACATTATCTAATCGAATTCGAATTGAGAAAAGAGTCGAATGCGTTTTTCACACATGATGGATGTTCGATTCGGCGAAATCATTTATCGAGTGTCGACCTCTTAAACGACTCTCGTCCAATTCTAGCGCTTAATTACGTTTTTAATGAGGTCTACTCGACTGAACGAACAGTCGATCTGCACTCGACTACTCGTCAGTTCTTTGAACACTGATTGACCTGCGATGTTGAAACCGAATGTTCCCATAGTGTCACAATAGACGCTGCTATATGATTTAGATTTGATTGAAAATTTTTCATATTACTCAATTGATTTCATTAATTAGATTTGGAAAATTTTCATATCACCTTTCTATGTAATCACATATCTCGAATGCCAACTAATTCACTCAGAATTATTTGATTCGTTCATCGAAAATAGTCTTTCAAATGAAGATAACATATTCGTTTGTTGTATGCTGATCTTATGAGCGATGTTTTTTAAGTACGTGAACACAATTTGTATCTCTTTTTCGTGTTTGAAAGATTGTTTTCAATGAGCATATAAGCGATATGTGAACGAACCTTGATGATAAATTGACGTATAGCTTAAACGAAAGCTATGCACTGATTCGTAATAAAATTCGAATATTCCCGACGTTTCGAAAGTGCAGGTTTTCGTTGCGCAACAACTGCCGTTGAATAAACGGACAAGTGCATATACATATACATTCTTATGTCGGCTGAAATGGCCAAGGGGCACAAGTGACTTTGCAGCGATTTCGAAAAAAAGCACGCTCAAAGTTGAGCATGTATTAGGATGAGGTTGAGTGATTTGATGATTTTCGTTTATATCCTTTTATTGCCACCAAATATATGAGTGTACATAGAAGCAATTCCTGTACATAATTCGATTTTGGCAAAAATGTCACTTGTACCACTTGGCCTTTTCAGTCGTCATATATAAGTAAGAGATAAGCTCTCGAGGACGGGAACGAAAATCCGCTCTCGCAGCTTATCGAAAGCCCGAAAGCGAAACGGGTTTCACCGGCTAATGGAAATTTCTCTTCTTCTGATCTTCCGAAGCCGAAAATTAATTCCTGATGCACGTGTCCACTGCAGCCTTTGATGATGCTGAACTGGGTGGCTTCGTAATGCCACATTCACACGGAATCATACTGTCCATACCATACTAATTCTTGCTCTGCCTATCTTGCTTTGACTCAATAAGTTCTGCCTGCAAGGTGTCACGCAATTCTCATACAAAATTCAAAATATCTCATTAAAAATGTCAATGAGAATTTCAAGCATAAAGCCAAATCTTGTTTGAAAGTCGAGTATAGACAGAATATAGACAATACTGTGTGAACCTAGCCTATAAAGGAAGACGCTCTCGATGAAAGTGGCCTTCGACATTAGTTAGCTTTTATCTAATATTAACTTTGTTTGTTTAGATTTTAGTGCATTCCTCTTGTTTAACATTTTTCTTCTGTTTGATTTTGGTAATGGTAATTGATTTTTTATGTACAGGTTCAATTGTTTGTTGTAATATTGCTTCTTCATAATGATTATTCTATTAACTTTTATTACTAAAATCGTTTATTAACATCATAAAAACAATGCTTTCAACGTTATCTTAATGTAAAAACTTAGCGGTCGTGTTAACTAGTATTTTTTTTCCAATCTTCGCTAAATCAATTAATTACACCGTTAATACATGTTGAAATCCATCTTAATATACTTAACATTTTTTTTCCGAGTGTATTTATACAGATTTATTTTTATCGATGACTGCTATGGACTTTCTGATGCTGTCAGATTCCGCATGCGAAGGCTCTAAAAAGCTTTCGTGCCGTTCTCTTAATTATTCTTAGCGATAAATTAAAATTCGCACAGGACGAATTAAAATAATTTCTATTTACAATTTAAATGTTTTCGCATAATCGCATAAGTGCCTGTGAGAATTCGAACCGTCGAAAAATTTATACGACACAATGCAAATTATGAGTCTGTATAATTTCATTGCGGCGAACATGTGTTTTATAGTGAAAATTTATCTACAATATTTTCATATAAATATTCCATTAATCCAGAATGTAAATTGCACGCTTCGAAAACATTCGACATCTCATTTAAAAAATGCGAAAAAATCAACGAAACACCGAACGGACGTTAAACGGCACATTAGCGAATTCGCCATTTGCATTTCTGACGAATAAAAATAGACATGTGACACTGCTTAAGATAAAAAAAAACTAGCCTTAATTAAAATCAATTTAGCATACTAATCTTGGCCTAATACTCGTTATAGAATCGAACCGAATTACGCTTGTTAATTTTCCGGTTCAAAATTTCCCAAAGCTCGTATGCACCGGAAAATTCGATGCAAACATATTTGATTTAAATTAATAATCAAATTCAATGCTAAAGCTTGTAATAAAATGAAATAATATGAATGTCAAATCATCTTCAGAGAATTTTTATGATTTTTTTTTTTACATATTAGCTATTATTCTTGCATTGTATGCTCGAATGAGTACAAATCGAAAGCTTCCCGTATACATGGCGTTGAAAACATGGCTTTCGAAATGCTAATGCTCACAAAGCTATGTTAGTGACGCCAACTGACTACATGGACATAGCGGATGTCACATTAATTCTCGTATAGTAAAGTTTGTTTTTAAAACGGTTCTAAGTTTATTTTCACACGAGATTTGTACAACGCTTGTGCAGTTTATTCAAATTCGCCTCATTTTTATTATATTATATTTAAACAACCGCATTTCGGACATTCTGAAATCATCTAAAACAACAGCTTAAACTTTATAGAATGATTGAAGCGACCTAAACACACTCAAATCGTAATCAAACACAGAAATATTCAAAACTGAACATCACAAATCAAACTCAACGACCGAGAAGTGCTCGCAAATAACACAAACCATCTCACACCGAAAACAGAACAGAACACTAGAAGATATTCGCTCGAATCTCACTTCAGCAAAGTGACATTGACGAATCAACTGTTCTAGGATAGCATAAATCTTAACACTGTACAATCGATCCATCTGCTCAGAAAACATAGTCGAGTGGCTTAAGCCTCGTTCACACTACTATATGATCCAGATCTGCATAATATCATAGATAGATAGTTAATAGAGTGTTCGAGACAGAATCATAGAGTCATAGTGTGAACGATGCTTTAGGATTACGAAGAAAATCTGGTGGATCGCGATGATCTCATCAACATGGAGTGTTTCACTCCGCGGTCCGATATATTTATTTTCGTAATCGCGTCTATATTTATGCTTCAATCGTTGCTTGTTTCCACCGATGTCGAGCTTCCAGGTCTAAAAGTTGGTACGGTTCGTTCTCGATTGGTCTGTTTTGTTATGAGCTTAATAATAGTTTGATTGTAGCAATGATGCTTTTCGATATGCTGTTTTTCATTATCAATATCAATCACTTATTGACTATTACCATTTTTCTGTTGAAAAAGGTAGAAAATTTTAGACAATTACTTAAGAATAATACAGCCAATCAGTCGCTAAACACGAACCTATCACTTAACATCTACATATAGACGCATAAAATTCTAATGATTAAACGATATTGTCGTTAAATCAATAAATTTTCATCAATTCTATAAATATTAAATTTTATTGTTAATGATCAAATAACTTCTTTTGATAAAAAAATAATCGTTTTTCAAATTATCTTCTATAGCTTCATATTAAATTGAATTAAAATTTAATGCATTCGACAATTTTATGATACAAAATTGCTTTTTTTTTCAAACCTAATCCGAACAACCTTATCTCGTTATTTCGAATTAACGAGGTTTCTCTGTATAAACAATCCATACTTATGCGCTAACACTCTTAAGTCGTTTTATAATCTTAAAATCATCTCATTGCGCCATTACATAAATCATGCTTAGTGTACTCCAAACGATTTGCATTCTAAATAATGTTTCATTCGTACCTATTTATTCCTATAGAAACCATTACATGTAAAAATAGTTTATTTTATTCAAAATTTTCTTACAATTTTCATTTTTAATCTTATGTATTTGTATTGATTTATCACAATTGCAGATTCTGCACGTGCTCGAGTGTACGGCCATTTCGAGAATACGGACGCGAATTTTTTGCCAATTTAAATTTCGTTTTCGGCGAAACGCTTGTTTGTACTGCTTTTAATGAGACTAATAACATCAACAGATATACCGCAGAGAGTGTGTGTTTTGAAAATGTACAAATATTTATCGAGCTCCGACCGCGAATATCGGATTTTACAAACTTTGCAAAGTGTGCCTTCGGTTCATCGTACATTTTATTATACGCTCGTTTTTTGAACATGTTTATTGAATATGATAGCTCATTTTGGATATTTTTACAATTCTTACTCAATTTTCATCTATTTGTTTACATTCGAATATTCGCGTTTCCTGTGCTTATGTTAAGATATTGAAAAAATGAAAAATTGTTCATTTTGAAAATGTACATTAGTTGCATTAAGAAAAACAATGTGTCTATTTACTCTGTGATATGAATTTTCATAGATAGGAAATGTAATGGTAGGAAAAAGTGGGACTGGATTTTCCGGGGGTAAGTTGTTCCGTAGTTATTTTGTTACTCAATCATTGTCGTTAAAATAACTGAAAGGGTCACCAAAATTACACAATGTGTGATGTTTTACTTATGCCCTTCACATGGTATTATTATCTTTTTATTATTTTTCTTATAAAATTATACATTCTGGAACAATTTAACCCCCCGAGACTTTCAGCCCCATCTCCCCATAACTAATCTAGATTCAATTGAAATTTATATTCATTGAAGCGAATTGAGACATTATTTTTCTTAATGCTTATACATTAACATTTCCAAAATATCCAATTTTCCTTATTTTCAATAATTTTCTACCAAATTACTCAAGAAACTCAATCGACAAAACACATTCGACATCGAAGAATACATCGATCCTCATACGCAAAACCGACAAAACCGTCATTAAATCGTCCGAAAAATCATCTCACATTCCATCGTCGAGACATACACATCTCGTGTTACTACTTTTTGTAGCATCGCAATCTTCAACGAGCTCTCGAAGACGACTTTTCGGCCTTCGCAATGTCGCTGACATAACACTCGACGCTCGCAGCACCGGTTTCGCGGTAACACCGATTCGGCTCCGAGATCGCTCTCGACATTCCGTTTACCGTTCGGATGCGAACAATTAGTGTGACACTTTGCCTTTTTTTACACTTGTTTATTTGTTTTGCTTCGATTTGTTGTGAAGAATGACTCGGGATTTGCTGCAGGTGAAGAATTTGTTGAGGAAAAGTGTTGTGAAGGATGATTCGGGAAATCGGTACAGGTGAAGAATCGGTTGGGGAAAAGTGTTGTGAAGAATGATTTGGGAAATTGGTATAGGTGGAGAATTGATTTAGGAAAGTTTTTGTTTGTCAATAATTTGTTTAATTTTCTTCTGTATGAGTTGATGTAAATGAAAAATAATTTTAAGGAAAATTCTGTATGAGAAATTAGAGATATATGTAGAACGAATGTCTTTTGAAGATATTTTGCTTCAAATTTGCACCTTTTTTCAAGAAAATTTTATGAGGATCATATACAAACGATCAGATTTAAATTAGCTAGAAAAGATTTTTGATCTAGATTCTTCAAAATTATAAAAATTGTAAAGATTTTGATTAAAATTATCTTTAGACTTGATTTCTATTCTTTAGCTTTTTTTAGCTCGGAAATAATTTACAATCATTAGTAACATTGACACGTAATTTAATTAATAAATAAATATTTTTTTACGAACATTAATAACTTGTTAAATAAATAAGATTTATATTCACCTTCATTATACAACATAATTGAAATATGGGTCAAATATATTAATTAAAATTTATTCATACGTAATATTTAACTGCACTATGAGAAAAATTCTCGAGTTTGCACGCTACATATAATCGTTCTGTTATGAGATATTAGTGTAACATTTAACATTTTTATTTACCTTCAATGCGTTCTTACATTGCATTATAGAAAAGCACGTAATTATTATATCTGCCAGAGTCCATTCCTCACCTTGGCCTGAAGCCTGGACTGGCACGAGCCGTGACAGGTGCTTCCAATCTGTGTACCTTTATAACTTGTCGTATTTTTTTATATATTCTCAACTTTTAGTATATTGGACATTTCGTATTTTATTGTCTCCCGATGAGCGGGGCCCGGTTTCGTAAGTCGCAGCGGGACGTCCGAGATTTATTAATTAGCCAGGTGACTTTTATACTTTTACGGGCTTATTTATTTATTTATTCTCTTGTTCTTGTCTGCGAGACTTTTATGTCAATAATTAAAGAACTGTTACCGAAGATTCGATGTGTCAATGTCGAAAAGATGACGTGCACGTGTTTGTTTGTTTAGTTTTACGTCCGCGAATAGGACGCGAGGTGCTTTCACCGTTCGGCGTTGTAATTAAAACGTCAATTTGTGTTTTGTGCTTCTTTTTTATTGCATAATTAAATGTTTGTTGATCGTTGAGTTTGTCTCGTTTGATATTCCCATCTCGTTATCGTTAAAATGGTTGTTAATTATTGTGAAAATAGCAATTAATTGCTTCGTGGTAATTCCGAAACGATGTCTAGACTTATATAAAGATCCAATCGTTAATTTGATGATATTCGAAAGAGAATGTAATCATTTTAAAATTACCATTATTTATGTGAGAGATTTTGCCGATAGCTTTTTTTTCGATAGACGATAGCAAAGCTACCGAAAATTATCGAAAATTTCTTCAAATGAAATTCGACTCTTTCGATCTGATAACGGATCTCGTCGCCAATTTTCCAAAGTTCGCATGCGACAGGTTGCCATTTTTTCGATTATCTCGTTTTGCGGCTTCATGTTTCATCTTCGATCTTTTGAATTTCGTCTTCGAATTTATTGATTTAGCCCCGACTCCCCGCTGACCGTAGAACATTCAACAACAGTGGCTCTCTTAAATTTCTTAAACTTAACATTTGTTTTATTATAACTAACATCTAGGCATTACACTTAAAAATCTTTCAAGTTTCCCCTCATAATTTCATTTCATTACAATAACGCAGCGGTATCAACATTTGTGCATACTGTGTTGAGATCAACATTCTCGTAATGTTAAATTCAAATCTTATTTGATATTGGAGAGAATTTCGTGTTGTTATGAATTGTTTTGTATGATCATTCGTTTCGTTCGAATTCAATTAATTGATGAAACAATTTCTGAATGATTAAATCACTTTAGTGTCATTTTCATTTCATCAATTGTCCTTTAAAATTTCTGGACCTTAAGAAGCTGCTTCTTCGCTTTAAATGGATAATTTAAGAAAATTTTATAAATATTCAACTAGGATTCTCTTCTCACCCGATTCTTGCATCAGTACTTAAATGATCATTCAGTATACAATAGTTCATCATACATTGTCTTCGACTTCTGACTAGTTTAAGAAATCTTATTTGTGCTCATGTAAATTTTAATTTATTCATATTTAAATAAATAAATACACACTGTTAGTAAACACTGGACCCTCGGGATGACACAAGATCGTTTATTATGTATTAAAAATCGGGTGCGACCTCGTAAATGACGACATCTGACCTATCGGTCGAAACAGGTGCCGAAGAAAGCACCTCACAATGCAAACCTGTTTGTTTGTGTTGTTGCGATGGTGTGTCGGTAACCTTTTTCTATCGCACAATGGATAGGAATTCGTATTTTTCATATCGGCAATTGAGTTTTCATACAATTAATATTCAAATTGCGTTTTTTTTCTGACGATTGTTAAAGAGCGGTGTCGTTGAATCGTTGTGATTGCGCATACAATGTCATAAGTCGAGCCATTATCGCGTACATGAAAGACGCCGATTTTCTCGGAAAATGATAATGCGTTTTAATGTTTCTACTAATTTGATATCGAGTCTTATTTGAATACGAATATAATTAGCGACGACGCCGATTTCGTCTGGAAAAAATATTTGTAATTAATCTTTGAATCGTTTAGAAATTTGATCGTTTTTTTTTTCGTATAAATATTTTGGTTTGTCCACTCTGATGTATCATTCGAAATATGCGGCACTAGTAATGATTGAGCAATTCGTTATTTCGAAACGTATTCTGTTGGCCATCGCCTATTTTCATTTCGTACGAGATTCTTCTCTATGCGAAATAAAGTTCTCGGAAAATGCATAGCTGAAACATTCCGATCGATTATTTCAGTCTAACAATGACGCACTTGAATAGTTTCAGAATCGGAACATTTCATACAAATACCAAAACTTTCTTCTCTCGAAAGAGCCGAGTGAAAAATTGCACTGCGACTTTGTTAAATCAGTTTAATTTAAGTCGGATAAGTATGATTTCCTTTTGCCCTTAAGGTGAATCTCTCGTTCCAGTGCTTCTTAATATATCAATTTATTTCAATTTACATCGAAACGATCAAAATATTAATAAGTAGTTACATAAAATAATAATAAACGAGATTTCAATTAATTTTTGTACATGTAACCATCTCGCATGAATTGTTATAGATATGAATTTCATATGCATTACGAAACATTTGGAAATATTTTGACATTAATGAATCTGTCATCAATGTATTTTTTTAGCTTCAGGCAATTCTAATCAATCAACTCATATTTATTTTCGAATTTCAACTAAAGTTTGAGAAATGTTGTCTTATTCCATTAGCACCGTAATTACTCGCGAAGACTTTTCACTCTCGAGATTCTCAGCCTTTCGAAGGAGTTTATTTAATTTTTAATACGAACATTACGACCGACGCTCGATTTTTTTCTCAACTTCACGATTAACCTCGACTTTTTTCATAACTCTTCGCAAAAAAAAAAAACTTCAGTTTCTAGACCGACGCTTTTTTTCTGCGGATTTTTTCAATAACCGCACGTAATCCGATTCGGAATCCTGTTGTAATCGCATAATTATACGCGAACTGTCCACTCGAACGACTCGACTCTAGTTCTGATAGACGATCAATAATATTATCAATGCATCACTTCAATATTGAAAATAGAAAATAACTTAAAACATTTCGAAATTCGCGATTAAATGCGGCGCTTGATTCTTCAAAAGTGTCTATCTATATCTATGCTCATTTTCTATATGGAGCGTCAATATTGAAGCGTCACGTTAACGTATTGACAATATTATTAATAGTCTAGAAGACACAATAAGAAAATGACAAATAGTTAAATGTTTTGTTGGAGGTTTCCGGTAGCGATAGCCGCCCGTGGCGACAGTCTCGTTTTCCACTTGTTGGCGTCATCCGTTCGCCACTTTTTTTAATAAATTTTAATGCTCTTTTTAGCGTGGATATTTATTTTATGTTTTTTATTCAAATTTTTAGAACGTTTCGTCATGATATTTTGATTTTTTTTCATATTGGATAAACTCGCATGATTGCAGTAGGTACGGATACGACTGATTTTAATCAGATATTGATTGTATCCAAATTATGTTAATCGCATATAATCTATGTTTCCAATTGTGATTTATTGATCTTATATTTTATAAGCGTTTTCGAAATGATAAAATCGCTTAGAAAAAAATAAATTAATTTACAACAATGAAACTCGTTTTTATTAAAATTTTCATACGAATCTATGAATTTATTAATGAAAATTTTCCGTTAAAATTTATAATTCATACCGAAAAATAACTTTGTTTGACTCAGTTGATAAAAAATCCGTTTAGTAATGTGTAAATTAGGTTAAGCGTTTTTTATAAGTCCTTATTTTATAAAGTTTGAACCTATTTCAAATTGAAACGAAGGCTTTGTAATTAGAGTTTATTTATATCAGTATTCACTACATGAGGTGATAAAATTACAATTTGACCGGTAAAAACTATTTCAATGTTTCATATATGGATTATGAAAATATATTTATTTCTCACATCAAATACTTCAATTATAATTAATTTATTAATATCATTTAATTTAATTAACTTAACATGTTTCAATCAACTGTATTTGGCACAAACACACAATCCATCAATCGAAAGTAACACAACTTTCAACCGCATCAACTAGATCCGCATCCAAAACCAACAACAATCCAAACCACCCTCTAAACAACAACCCTTCTATAAAACCAAGCCTACGACCAAACAGACCAAAACGATCGTAAATCGACGACCAATAAAATGCAATTTATTGCACAAAAACTCTCCACACGAAACTGTCACCTAGCTTCGTTACGTACATTTTATACATACGAACGAATTCGTTCCCACGACCTCGGGAAAGATTCAATTCCCGTCTCGCATAACGACGATAAATTGAAATGAGGAAAAAAAAAAAGTAAGTACGTATGTTCATTTGTAAGTAAGTATTGCATCTTGGACGTGCATCGTCACGATTTTCGTGAATTAATTGCAGCATGACGAGGCGACTATGGGAGTGTGTTTTGTCGGTGGGTTTCGACACCGTGTTCGCTCTTTTGATATGTTGCTTTTGTAAATAATCTTTTTTTTTCAACGACGATTCGTATGTGTGTGTGTCTATGTACTTTGTTGTAAGCGTCGATGGTGTTATGGCTTTCTGTTGGAATAGCTCTGATTGATTTGATGGCTTTTTTCTCTAGGCGAAGTGGCTTTGAATGGTGGTACGTTTTTTATGGAAATTCTTGTTGATTTTTCATTTCGATGCTTTCGGTTATATTAAGATTTTTGTGTTAATAGTTCAGTGTTATTGATTATTGACCAATTGATCGATATTTACAATTAGATATAGTTTTCCTATCTTTACAAATGAACTTAATTTTACAGAAGGTGTTTCGATTGTCTGAAAGAAGTTTATCTCTAGTTTAGTCTCAATTCAAAATGCTATTTACATATGCACCTATACTATCCGTTTTAGTGATACATTTTAGACCTAAAATAGATTCATATAGATACACAATAATTACTCATCGTGAGATTATACTTGAAATGTAATTGCTTTTCTCTAATTAACAATGATTAAAGGGGGCGCCGGTACATTTGGGTAGCCAACTGCCCCACGTCTACAAAAATTACGTGCTGGATATGTCTTGATATCCATACCCCACAGACACTTCCATTTCTGAAAATGCCTATGTGTCACTGACGACAAGCACCCTTTTATTAAGCAAATCTGACACTGGTTAGATATTAGCAATTGTGCAAACAGAATTTGGCTCGAACGCAACTATGCAGAGACATCTGACGACAGGAAAAGTCGATGATTAATTTTCGATTACATTTTTTTTTCATTCGAAATTATCACGTGTGAGAAAATTAAGAGCGATCACGAAAAACACACGCGTCTATAATTTCATTCGATACGAACTCACGAACTCGTATTTAATGTTAACGCTGATTTCGCGTGATAATACTTTTTTGCGCTATTAAATCTCGAATAAAAAATTATAATACGAAATTAGCACTCGTATTGTTTTCGAAGCGTAATGAAGCAATTACCAGCACGCTTATCATACAGTAACGTGTTAATTAAAATCCCGACCGAATATCGAAACACAGAAAATCGCTGAAACGAAAAAAAAAACAAACACGACATGAAATATTTATCGGAGACATTTTCGTTTCCCGCCAGTTCTATAATTCAAAAGTTAATAAAATCATATTTACGACTGTGTAAATTGGAAATTTCTCGTGTCGCATAAAACAAAATGGCGCCCACGAAGAAGCGCGCGAAAATCGCTCGGCGCTTAAAATTCGAAACGCATAAATTTCGCTCGCTATTATTTCATTTCGTATTTTATTGCACCTCAGTCGTTAAATTCTCGTTTCGCATATGTGCAACGACGACTTTGCACGTATTATATCTCGTTGCGTTAATTGCATTGTGCGTTAAACCGGCGTGAATATGTGTCATTTATAATGAAGTGCGTCGTAAATGAGCCGAAGCAGTTTTGACGTTTCGTCGCCGAATTTGTCACAATATCGTAACGATCGTGATTAAACGGTTGATTGTCGTATTTTGTGTAAATTTGTAAATTGTAAGCGGCTGTCGCTCGAGGTGACATTCGGAATATTGTAATTATCGTCGACTTTCATTTTGGATGTGATAACGAAAATCGTTTGTTCTTCATATGTCTATTGTACTTGTTAGAATTTATATTAATTTTGATCGCTAATTAGTTGTTAGATAAATCAAATGTGTATAAGTCTGATCGATCCAAGTATTAGCTGATGGGTAAATTTTATTGATAGAGATTTATAAGCATCTTATCGATTCAATATAGCTGTCAATTCTAAACAGTATAAACTATACTTTCAACTCTCAACTGGCAGAAATATCGATAAATTCTTGAGAAATGTTTTAGCTCTTCAAAAATAGAATTGCGCAAAATGTCCCACATTCTTCGATAAGATCGAAAAAATGCCTAATTAAGTTGAGCACACATAAAATTTTATTTATCGAGAGCACATATTCAAATTCGCAGACGGCGCCCGAGCAAGTTAGATAAGACCTGAACTACACCACGCCATGTGAAATACTGAATTATTCAGCTTTCGGTCCGTCTACTTTCGCATTCGTGCCCGATTTTTTTTTCATCCGTTTCATGTACAATGGCATAAATAATAGATTGTCTTAGCGCAGTCGACATTCCGTGGAAGCCTCGAACGTCGAAGCTGGAAACGAACAGATCAATCTTGGCCCGTTACTATTATATGATGACTGAAAAGGCCGAGGGGTACAAGTGACTTTGCTGTGATTTCGATAAATGCGCGTTCAAAGTTGACCATGTATTAGGAAGAGGTCGAGTGATTTGATGATATATTAAGGCACACTTTCCTAATTCGTTTATATCCTTTTGCCGCTAAATAAATGAGCGTGCATAGAAGCGATTCCTGTGCATAACTCAATTTCACTTGTACCCCTTAGCCTTTTCGATCGTCATATGTATTATAAATGAAAAAAAAACGGCCGCAATCTCCACTTACTGATATTTCTGCGATGCACATACATCATTTTCGAAAAATTAAAAACGTATCAATCGCCGCTAAAACGTAACGGTTTTTGCATCGAAAATACGGTCGATAGCTCGCTATTTTTTCATTCGACTATGTTTATAACAAATTTTTCATTTGGCATGCTCTTCGTATATAGAAAGTCTAAATTGCAAATAATTGCGATCGTTCATGCCTCCGCTTTTCTTCTTATATGTACAAACAACTGGTGTTTTTAGTTTTAGTGGTTTTTCGAAAGTTTCAATACTCGGTTCGGCACAGTTGCTGATTGCGTTCAAAAACCGTTGTACACATCTCTCACATTCCTACGAACTCATTAATATCGCTAATGGACAGGCTTAATAATGATTAATTATGTTTTATGTTAAGAGTGGAAATAAAAATTAAAAGAGGAACGTTTAACGCTAATGTGCGACACCGATATTTCACCGCAAATTGCCGGATTAACGTCAAATTAACGCAATGCTATCTCTGGAACTAAATATGATTTATTTGTATTTTATTGCTATTGTGCACGTGATTCTTCTAGTAATAAATCGAGAAGCCGGTTACGTGAATAATTGAATATTAATCTATAAGTCATCTGCGTCATTTTCCAAATCTAAATCTTGTACATATGTATTGAGAAATTTTGTTGAAATTTTTTTTTATTTTCGAAAATTATATACAGAGGTTATTTTGTATGTATTATATTGTATTAACATCGTACAAAAAAGCTCTTAAAAAAATCTCCTGTCGAGTTACCGTGTTTTGTTACGGCAGCTCGCAATTTGTTCTGCGGTTTTCGACGCGGTTTCTCGCAACACACTTTATACAAACAATTTATGAACAAGCATGTTCACATAAAAATTGCATAATTTATACACGCACATCTCCGATCTTTCAAAGCCATGTTTCATTTAAAATATTTATAAATTTTCGATGTGCACGTGTAAGACCCACAAATCGATGAATCTTACACGTATATAAACTTCCGCGTTTCAACACACTTTTTTTTTTCATATAAATATTTTGCTTTCACGTGACGATTAATCAACTCAAATTGCAGACTGTTTAAGATATCCTTTATTGTATTTGTGATAAACGGACATAAGCGGGGGCCAAATTTTTATCAGACCATGACGAAGTAACGTTGCGTGCTCGCCTCAATAAAACGTAAAACTTTCGTAGCATTAATCAATATTTCAATTAATCGAAAAAGCATGTATAACTCTCTCGTTATATATCATATTTTTACATGTGAAATACTCATTGAAAACAAATTTATTTATGCGCTCGGGAACGTTTCAATTGGCGTATCTTCGCCGATCGTAAAAAAAATAAAGTTTCCGAACTTGATTTATAATAATATAAGCGAACCGAACGAGCTCTCACAGATCGGTTTATTACTCGGTAATACAAACGTATATGCTAATTATTCTGCATTCCAATCGTACCATCGTTAAGTAGTCCGAACTGTGCAGACGAATTTTCATAAAGGTACATACACATCTGGGCACATTCCAAATTCTTACGATTTCTATTCGATGAATCATCGATAAAACATCTCAAATTTATGTGATCGAACGAAAAATAAATGTTTTTTTTAATAATGCATCATATTGTGCACTCATATTAATTCAAAGAATGAATCAATCGTTTTGATTTTTTGAGGATTTTCTTGGAAATGTATGGGATTTCTTGAGAAATCAAAAATACTGCATAGTAGGGAACAAAGTATATCTATGTGTGATATTATTGACATTTGTCGTTTTTGGACTTTTTTAATGAGTCCCATCCATAAATTCTTGACTAATTAATCGAAACGCGTTAACGATCCAGCTAGGCGTTCGGTGTATTTTGTCCGAGACAAATCTATACGCAAATTAGCGGTGCGCCGTTAATCTTCGCTTGTTTCTATTTGAAAATGATTGATTACCTTTGTAGTTAAAAAAAGACGCTTCGAGTCTTAAGAAATTGTTTTATTTTCAATTTATCGTAAACAAACTTTCGAGTTTCCGTACACGCCAGTAAACAAATATTGAAATAACGAATGTATTCTATTTCGGACTAGTTTTCTTTTCAATCTTATCATATTTTTGAAAATTAATGCATTGAATAACGTTAAAGATTTATGACGTTGTTAGTTTATCTGATTTTCGAAAATGTTACTATCGTAGTTTTCCATCTTTTTGGCAATGCGACTGTGTACATTTGACATTTGACTTTCAAAGTATCGTCTGGAAATCTCTATAATAAATGTAAAATGTGTGTTGTTTGTGCAATAAATGTTCAGTTTTTCCATTCTTTTGACTTTCTTATTAGCATTTCTGTGAGCTTAAACAGAAAATTAAATTCATTCACTGAAATAAAATGAATGTGCAAAACACTGTATTCGGGTTAAGAATTGATATATAATCAGACTGACACCAATTTCATTATTTGCTTAAATGGGTCAACAAAACATTTCACATGCAATACGAGAAAAATATATAGAAACTTAATACATCCACATCATTTAATACATCCATTTTATTTGTCACTATTTTTCGCATAAACCATCAACGAAGGTCGAATATCATTCCGATGAAATGAGTACCTTTGAGTACCGAATTTAATTAAAACAAAATTATAATGAAATTTAATTGAAAATCCAATTTTTCAATAAATAAAAAATCCAATCGCAAAAAAAATTACACGAACATTAAACAAATCGAATCCATCGAGTACACAAACAAGCTAATTGGGGCGAAAAATCTTACATGAGCCCCTTTCCCCCCACATATTTATAATATTACACATAAACAGATATTTAAGGGGGGCCCATGGCGTCTGCGAGGGGCGCCGATCGTCGGGCGCCGCCGCAACAGGTGCCCCCGACGGCGGGGCGCCTCCGGGGGGCTGACGCTCCTCTTTCGGGACGCCACCCCCTCATATTTTGGGGGCGCCCCCGTTGTCTTTCGTCGCCGCGTTTCCTTTCGACGTTCCTTAATCTGTGGGGCGCGGTGTCGTTTTTTTTCCATTACATGATTTTTAGGTTTTGAAGAGTATTTAACTTAAGTTGTGTTAGATTAAGTCTGAGATTTGAATCTGATTGTGTTATTGTGAAGATATTAATGCTGGGTTTTTGCAAAAAGTTGAAAAAATGACGAAATGAGGCACCTTTATCATAATATGAATAATGAGCCTGTTTACATTGTGACCAATATGAATCAACCTGACATTGCTGCTACCTATCGCATGTTCGGAAACTTAGCTTAATCATCATTCGTATGAAGTGCAGGGGAAGCAATTGCATCTTTTAAAATTTCGATAAAACAAGATTTTCTTCAATATTTTCGAAATTTAATTTGAGCGATATTTGCCTGTTCCTTCTATAAGACAACTGAAATGACAACTCTGATAGATATTCATGAAAACACAAAGATTTATAAATTATGTTGATGCACTTGCATATGTAATAAAATATCAGTTGATGCTGTTGAATTTTCTATTTTCAGAACTGTAAATATACTTACATATTCAAAATGCAACACATATTATGCTAATATTATACAATTACTTATTTTAAGACTATGTACATACATAATTTTAATTACGTATGTATTTATTTTTACTTTATCTACAATACGATATAGTAGTTTAGATAAATATATGTACGTGCACATGTGAAACTGGTTTTTCCCCCACGTGCACACTTGTCCATTATCCCGTTCGTTATTTTTGTTTGCGTTTCTGCTTTTATTGGTCTCTTTTATGATTGTTTTTGGTTCGATGTATTTTTATATTGGATAGGGTGTGAATGGATTATATTTTCTTTAAGCTTTCCAATTTAATTTTTGTATTTGAAAAGCTTAATTTATTGAAACAACTCGCGTGAAAATTTCTTCACGAGAAATTCTAATTTGTTTAATTGCGTTCGAAAAGCAAACACTACGATTTCTTCATCGCCGCGACACTAATTTGTGAGCAAACTCGATTTTATCTCACACGATGTTTACATGCGAATTTTCTGTGCATATATTTACTCATTCGGTGTAACAATTATTAACATTTGCTACCGTTTAAGAACGCATTCGTACATTCGCCCAATTAAACATGCGAAATTCCGACCGCAAACGCTAAACCGCAAACTCCTGAGAAAAACTATCTTCACCAATCAATAGATTTCCTAATGAAAACGCCAATTAACACTCATGCGAAAATCGAACTTTTCTTCTTATGTTTACCGTACTCATTCTATTCGTGTACAGTACACGTTTCGATAGATTTATTTCCGTAACAGATGGAACACGTGTCGGGACCTCCTCGTCGAATAGTTTTTCGATGCATTTGCATATCGAAGCTGAAACGTATTGAATTGTATTTCAGACAAGATTATAGATGGATAGATTTAGAGATAGATAGTTTTGTGAACATGGAAAAGGGGAAAATCAGAACGTGTGCACCATTCTCTTGAGACGCAGTCATCGTACAAGATCGGAATATGACGCATCTTTAATTCCAACTTGATGTCATTATCCTCGATGCGAAGAAAATAAACTTGTGCGTGTTGCACTCTTTCGGTTCTTGGTTGATGTTTGATTGTTGATTGTATCAGAAAATGCTTTAAATTCATGGTATTGTATAGCAAATTTTATATTTTGAACGGATGTATGGCGACTCAAATCGATATGTGTGAAAGAGAATTCGTTTAATGTTGGAGAAAATGTTTCGAGTTTTGTCGAAAATATATTCATTTTTCAATTTTTGTATAATTTTATATATTTATATCATTGAAAATGTTAAATTTCTAATGATCATCTCGTTACTATTCAAAGTAAATCGACATTCATTGTACGTGCTCCTACTATTCTATTGGTACGATACTTGATTTAACTCAACTGAACCTAAAACTCAATTCAACTTCTCCGAATAAAAATGAAAAAAATATAAACCTAACCTAATCTAAACTGACTTGACCCTTCAAGTATCATGCTTACGGAATAATACACTTATAGAAATCACCAACTCAACATTAAACTCCACTGAAAAGACCATAGACCCCCATGTGCACCCATAGCCATTTTCCATTAACGAAACCGATGGAACGACTCCGTATATAAACCGCGATATTAACACGACTCGACGCGTACATTTTCGATATTTACATACCGTTCAACACACAATTGCATTATGGTGTCCCACGCAAAGTGCTCGAAGGCCTCTCTTCCGAGCAGACGCCATATAACGGACGATAGGTTGAGGAAGGTCGTCTCCGAGGAACTGGATTCCTCACGAAATCATAATCGAATCGAATTATTCGCATACAGAGAGAATTCGAGCTCATTGTGCTGTTCGTTTCGAATCGATGCGTTTCGCACGTTACACTTTTAGCGTTTTTTATTTGGATTGTTTAAATCGGTTTGGACTCGATTTGGATATGCGGATCTCTTAATGAGGCTCATTTGTTAAAAAATGCTAGAAAAAAGTGTGTGAGCGTATTTTTTGTATACGCTGTAAAGATCGATTCTTTTGTATCTTAAGTATTTTAGTGTTTAGATGAATCTCATAAATTAATTCGTCTATATTTGAGAAAATGAAAATTTGTCTGTCTGTCTGTGCTCTGTTATATTAAATTTTTCATTCAAACGTTCAAGAGTTTTCGTTTGCATATCTAGAAAGATTTCAATCAAAAAAGCAAAAATTTAATGATCTATTGCAATTATAATCACTTCAAAGTCCCTCAAATTCTCGAATAAAGACGAGATACATCGGCTAGTATTTTCAATATAATCATATAATTCAAAATATAGAAAAACATCGTTGACAAACTATCTCATTTCTCTCCCTTCTTTTCATCCCCTATCCGAAAAATATGCAATAAGACTCGATCACATTACAATGCACATATATCTTAACGGGAAAACAACATCCCTCTTCAATATAAAAGAAAAACCGACGAAAACTGCAATAAAGTCGTAGACATTAAATATGTACACAACGCGATAGACTTTCACATAGATCGTAATCGATACCATTACGAATGCGAATTATTATACGATCCTCTCTAATGTATAAATAAGGATTATCGTGGCGCCGAAGAAATGAGGTACATTGGCTATCGGCCATTTTAAGGCACGGATATACAAATTCTTAACATTCCATATAAAATTGATGTTTATTATATCAAAAATTTAATTTTAGAATCATTTGAAAATATTCAGTTTGAAATCAATTTGTATAGAATTTCGAATACATTTGAGATGACTCAGTCTGACTGTACCTTGAGATTTTTCAGTTGTGGCTTCACTTTATTTATCGTCGATGACTGCAGCATCAGGAAGTTAGTCGGCAGCGAAGAAAATCGGCAATGAATCTCGTCGTTAAAAGCTTGGCGCCAGCTCTCGTTACAAAGACTATGATGATCTTTTTTTTTCTCGTATTCAATATAACAGATCGACGATTATTAGGCGGTAATTGCGCCCACGTACTTTTAGCGATTCCTTGACATTTCGCGTCGATTGCATAAATTGTATTTCGCGCCCATTTTCCAGCACGAAAGTGTCAACGGATAACCTCCTTTGTTCGTCGCGAATATTTTTATTATACGCTTATTTCGCTTATTGATATTTTCTTATATTCGATTCGAATGTGCCAATTAATCAAGCCGAAAATAAATCCGAATTGTCAGAGCGACATCAAAATGTCAAGAACGCGCGAACATTCAAATCTGCGAAATGTAATATAATCGAGAATTTTCCCGGCATTGTTCTGAAAATATCGCGAATCTACACGTGCACGCCGTATTAAATATTTATCGCGATTGTTTCTTACAAATTTCACACAATGTTTACAGCCTCTTGGCCAACATAAATATTATCATCGCTTTTCGTGTACGACGTGTGGGTGCGAACCGACAAGAACAATTTTACCGAGAGGTTGTTCTTTCGGATATAAATCGACGAATCGAAGAGAAAAAATACAATTCGACATTCGTCAGCAACAACATAGTCATGCAGAACCGAGTCGAGTCGGATTAAGAGTAATTAACCAGAAGACATATTACAGTGTGCGCGTTTACGACCGGCTACAAAGATGCACTCTGAGATCCTTATAAGCTTAATTATGCCATTAAATTCCATCAGAATTCTATTCCGGACGCCTGTTGATGGCATTTAACGACTGTGTGTGGGCGTGTAGACGTTCTCGTATTGTTGTTCGAACCATTAATCGATGTCTTGTTTTGTGTATTATCGAATTACGTCCCGATAAATCAAACGGGACGCGTCAAAAGAGCGCGCCATTCAAACTCGAATATAGGCATTGTAAATCAGAGTTTGCCTCTTTCGAATTGTGTATTCATGCGCTTTCGAAATTCCGTTAATGGAATTTATCAAGAACAGTGCTTTAGAACGGTGCTTGTGCACGCTGTGTCGGATTCAGCGTTCTCGCGATGCTGAGGATCCTTGATAGTCACATGTCGTTCTTCTTAATTCATCAGTCGAACAGAAACTTCACTTGTTTTTTTCGAATAAAATTTAGTAAAACTTAATCCCTCAGTTGGACTGAATTAAATTTTGTGATATCTTTGGCTCACCGATTGCCCATCGAGGTCTCTAACCCTTCAGTAAATCCTTTTTCGCTCGAACAAATGATTTCTAAAGAAATTTATATCAATATATTTAACTGGGATTCCCTCTAGCTGATATATGACGATCGTAAAGGCCAAGGGGTACAAATGACATTTTTGCCGAAATTGAGTTATGCACAAGAATCGCTTCTATGCATGCTCATTTATTTGGTAGCAAAAGGATATAATAGAATTCGGAACTTGTGCCGAGATACATCATCAAATCACTCGACCTCTTCCTAATACATGTAGGTACATGGTCAACTTCGTACGCGCTTTTCTCAAAGTCACTTGTACCCGTTGGCCTTTTCAGTCGTCATATGTACTCTATTATAATATTCCACGAAGCAAATAGATAATATACACTCAATTCTCGACTTACGAACTTTTGACTTTTCAGACGAAAGCTGTTGAAGCCACTCAACCTCAGTTCATCTTTGAGGTCTCACTCTTACAGTATTCATTTGGAAAATATCAATTAACTAAATCGAAAACTGAGTATATAACACGACACGATCAGTACGAACGAGGCCTCAGTATTTCCGAGTACAGAATCGAAAATAAACCGAAAAGCGAAGATGACCGACGAAGGTCATCGTTCGGTTGTGCAATGTCTTGTTGTGTTATGCGTTCGAGAGTGCATCGCTAATTTTAGAGACGTCGTAACCCTTGCGGACGAGAGAGGCTCATCGTCAGACAAGACAGGTGCTTCGTCTTCGTGATGACGTCATCCGGGTCGGCATCCGAACACCGTTAATCCTCTCATGAGGATTCTCAAACGATCTCGCTTCGAGATTTCGCACGAATTCGATTGTTATCGTGTTTGGATCGCGTTTTCACGCTCGAATTGTTCTCGTACGAAAAAAAATTCGTTATCGATTAAATAGCGTTTTGATTATGTCATTTACTCAAGCCTTATTCGATTATCGATATAGATTAAGGAAAGAATTCGAGACATGTTCATTCACGTACAAATGACGAATCGGCATCGGAATGCATTTAGTCGATTGATATGATCGCTTTTAAAACGATCTTCGAAATCTAATTTGACTACTGCATCCTTATCTCACATTGTCTATACACAATTTGAAAATACTTCTAAATTCATACACACGAGAATCGATCGATCCAAAAGAGAGATTTTGACGGTTTAAAAAACGCATTAAAAAGCACCAACGGAAGCGTTTAGAAATCGCCGATCGACATTTCGAAGCATTGTTAATTGCCTGTCATTTAGGTACCAATATGTAATGACGCACTCGTTCCGGGACCAGAGTGATAAGGAACCGCGAGGAATCCGCTTTAATTGGACGCATGGACAGGAATGCGAGCCGAACGCTCCTCGCTACACACTTCATTAGCAAAAAATGTACGACATGAAAAAAAATACATATTGAAGAAAAAAATCGAAAAGTTGCCTTAGAAACACCCGGTGCTTCACTACTGAACGTACAAAATTCGTGACTGGACTTTTCGACGCTCAAACTAGAAAATACCGCAGCTATTGTGGAAAAAAATCATATTTATCTTTTGGCGTGAATCTGTGGTGAAATTATTTGAAAAATTTTATCAATAGATATAAAATTTGATGTGTGTATTTAAAAATAGTTCATCTGATAGCAATCAAACTTTTCGGAATACATCTGAGAAGATCACTGGATCATCAAAACCGTTTTAGCTGTTATTAGTACAAATAACATATTTCGGGAAATAACTTGAAATTGTCATGACTCTTTAATAATGTCTTGGTTGTAATATTCATGTATGTATAGTGAACAAGTGTTAATCGTTTCATGTGTGTGCTGTTTGAAAGGTGCATGTGATTAAATCTCTGTTAAGTTTTTACTCACGTGTCTCAATTTTGAGAGTGGAGGACCCTCGTCATATTTTGGTTCAGTATTTCAGTTGACGTTTTCAAAAATGATCTCCGTTTATGTCAAACTTTCCGCTTCCTTTCTCTCAGACTAAATCTCAAATGTGATCAGCGTTTTAAATAAAAACAGAAGCACACTTTCGTAATTTTCGAGACAGTTTCGAAAATGTGGCATCCAAATGTCGCCGATTTCAATCTTGATTTAGAAATATTATATTATACGAATATATGAAATAATTGAATATTAATTATATTCATAGTATAGTAATATTGCCTGTTTATTATAACATATATTATTTTTATTGAAAATTCAAATTAAACCGCTTCGGCATTTTCATCGAGATCAAAGCGCATCTCATAACAGCAAGCTTTCGATTCGTTCTGAAATTATTTTGTAAAATATTGAATTTCATATGAAAATAACCACACAGCATATTTATAGAAAAACCTTGAAAATTTACATAACAATTTTTATAATCGATACCCGACATGTAATTCAAACCTGTTTTCATTTCTATGACACACAAGCGCCGCATAATCAGCATTCAGACTAATCGTTCGAATTACACTTGCACTTCATTTTTCAACGCAAAGCAGATTCGAAAGTGAATTTCCCACACCTACGACTTTTAAAATCGAAATAAATATCATAATACGAACATAAAATAAATACCGTTAGTACATACATTTCGAATTTTCTTAGAAAATGGAGCTGAATAAAGACGAAACGATGGATTTCCCCGGCTCGAACGACAACAATGCGATGTACGAATTTAACCAACGGGAAAAACATGATTGTAATGTCTTCATACGAGTCTTGGGTACAAGAAGTGATGGTGTTGTGCGTGGAATGGCGCCAAGTGCTCCCACCGCCCACAAGTGGGTCACTTTTCGAACGCCGATGGAATCGTTTCGTTTATATTTACGTGTGAACTTTGCCGTTGCACAATGTTGAAATATCGAAACGTCTACATTCGCCAAAGAATAATTCGTTCGTATATCTGTTGAACGAATTGAAGTTTGAAGGGAAAACTTTGACTTTATAGAGAATTTTTCCAATTGTTCGTCAAATCATATTCTGATGTGAAATTGCTACAAATTGTGCAATTTGAGCTTAATCGGTTTAGTATTTGGTATTTCTATAAGATGTTTTTCTTAATTGTTTCGAAAAATCTTTATTTGATGATTTGACGACTCTTCAAATATATTCTTCGTCTTTTTCGAATGGCATGAAATCGAATTTTAATTGTAGCAATTATGTCATTTTGGCATTATTCCAATCGTAAAGCAATGTGACATCTGTAGGTCAAATTCCTTTCCTTCAATCTTTCAAGTCTATTTCTTAAATTAGATTATCAATTGGTTTATAGCTCTTCTATCTTCAATTTTAGTCTTTGACTTGTGTCACTTAATCAAACAAATTAAAATTAGTATTATTTAACAATCGAAGATGTTAATGTTTTAATGGTTTTCGAGTAATTTTATTTTTGAAGTGCTTTATCTCTACTCTGCAATATACCACGAGCAACTTTAATAAAAATCGTACATGATTCACGATTTTAATTAAAAATACTCTAAGTATGACTTAAAAATCAATCAAAATATAATTTCTACACATTTAATTAAATACTTTTTCACTTAATTCAAAACATATCCCCAAACAACGACTCCGACCAGTCTCCAACCCAACCCCCTGACCAGCCCCAAATCAGACGCGACACAATAACAAAACTTGGCGATTGACCGATCCTCCTCACAAACACACACACATACATACATACAAACAAACACACAAACATAAAAACACATAACAGTGACGTCATTCAGATGGGGGTGGGTTTTCCACGGTGGGAGAGCGTCGGCGCCGTGTTGGACGCCGGCGTCGACGGCGCCGCTGCCGTTGGCGCCAACCGGGGTTGCCGCTGGCCCAACCGGCATTGCCGAGGAGCTGAGGAGCCAAAACAGAGCCAAATCCATCGGCTATTCTTGGCCGGGGTCCATTGATGGCCCGGTGTCGATTTGTGCTGAGTGTGCTCGTTCTTTCGTTTGAGGACTGTCGAGTTTCTGAGAGGGTGTTGAATGATGGAGGTGGATGCACATAAGTCTGTTTGGGAAGTTTGTTAAAAAATGGAGGAATTAGTGTACTGTTCGGGTCCGAGAGATGAAGGGAGTTTTAGTTTGGATTGATTTGTTAACTAGTGATCTGATGTAATCGTCTTTTCGAGCTTTGATTCATATTGCTCGCAGTGTCTCAATTAGTTTTAATAAGATTTTTTTATGATTCTTATTAAAACTGCTTGATGTGTGGTACGTAGCTGAAGTATATCTCGAGAAGGTGATTATAAATAATAATAAAGTGATTATTCAAGATTCCTGTGTCTCTCGAGGATCTGAAATAATCTCCTTTTCAATCCTTGTTGCAAATCTGCTTCTTGCGTCAAGTGGTTTTAATAGGAATCGTTTGTGATTCTTCTCTCAACTGTTCACATCACAAAGCTGAATTTCTCAATAAAGAAGTTACTCCAGATATATGGTGTTAGCTACTCCAGATATTAATGTTTTCAAAAACTTTAATGAGAATAAAACTGTTTATAAATAGTAAATATTGTCCAATATACCACTATTGATCGAAAGATATAAATTCTAACCAATAAAATACAAGCCGCTTAGAATCGTTGTGCAGTCTGAATTTAAAATGAAAATGTATGTATGTATGTTTATATTGTGATTTGAATGCAAGTTCTTTTGATGCTTTTCTTTGTTTTGAACTTTAATCAATTTTTATTATACTTTTAGATGCAAATAAACTATATGAAAAAATTAACGGTTAGAATGAATTTTAAATTATCTCGTAAATTGATATTCATTTTTATGATATTTTTTATATTGGTATCCATATTCCATACCTACATATTTGTAGATAGCTTAAATTGAAAATGGAATTTATGTTTTTTTCATAAGAATCACATAAATTATCATTTAAAAAGTTTGTATTATTTTTAACAAAATTGTATATTATCCTCGGAAAATTTATGCATTTCCATCTTTTTATGTAAATTTTCAACACGAATTTATAAATGATTAAAGTGAAAGCATGGGAAAACTCCGATCTTTTCGCATCGAATTTCTTCTGTGAGTTATTTAACAATTTTCACAAATGAATTCGCATATGCTTTTCATAATTACAAAACAAAATCTATTCATGTATATTCAAAATCCTAAATATTAACATACATTGATCATGTTAAATTTCCCCATTTAAGTATCCATAAATTACATTATATTCCCATGGCACTTACTCATTCGTAATTTAATTTCGCCATGCTCACGATTATTATTCAGCATTAACGTCCATACTGAGGAATTTAAGCAAAAATATTACCCCGTTATGTGAAAATTAACTGCCCATTAGAAAGAAATAAATATTTACAACGTCGAATCCCGATGCACCGTAACAGAAAATTTCTTTCAACACTTAACCATTAAAAAATAACGCAAGTGACAACCGTATCGAAACCCATAACAACGATCGTATTGCATTAACAATACACATATTTCAATTTTTCCTGCTTTTTTGGTCACTCGCTTAGTCACAGTTGATAAGGCACATGTTAATGTTTTCATAGTTTATGCATACATTGTCTAAATGTCGGTTTTCGACTGACATTTGTAATTTTCCCATGCAATCGCATACATTCTGCTCGCCATACGTGCTTAGTATTTTTTTTTTGTACAGTCGGTGCATTACAAAAAGATTGAGTTGCATTTTGAACAAGTAAATATTTAAAATATTGTAAAAAAAATGGGTTTGAGAAGCGCCAGTACATGAGACACCCGTCGGTTAAGCAGCTGTTCATACATTGTAGCGCCACCTTGTACAATATACAGCGTGTCTTAATAATATTATTATTTTTATGTATTGATCGAATTATAATCAATAACATAAAAAAACATATCCGTTAATCGAATCAATACGTTTTTGTGTCTTTCCTATTCGAATATTGTCACAATCAAATACCTTTAGTCCAAAAATTTTATTAGATTAGAGAATTTTTATTCAATACCCATTTTTTTTCATCAAATTAGATCAATCTCAATGACATATATTATTGAGCAAAGTACTAATATTTATGTATATAATACAAGTCAATATTGAAAATTTTTACATTTTCATTTTATTTATCAACTTTATGATATTATTATTAAGAAATTCAACGTTGTTTTTTGGATAAGAAAAACATAAATATAATTCAATGGTCAATTTTCACACTTAATATTCAATTTGCTTAACCAAATACAGTTAATCGAAATTTCACAGATCTTTCTCACGGTCGATTGACTTTTTTCGCCTGTTCGATCAAATCTGAATGCGGCTAATGTTTGTATGTGTCGCGTTAAAAAATGCATTTAAAAACTCGTCTCGGCTATCGTTTTAATTTTATTTCGCGATTCGAAAATTCGTCCGGTGCGAAAAACCTGATTAAGAACGCATCACCATACAAATTGTGAAACTTTGCATAATTTTAAAAGCTCTTTGTGCGGATAGACTGACGTGAATATATAAAATTCGCGATATATCTCCTGTCAATTTGTTCGCGTGTGTTTGTGAAATCGACAAAATCATAACGTGATTTTCAAGGAAAATTTACGATTTTTCTGACGCGACAGCTCCGAAGAAACGAATAGAGTCGCGCTAACTAGGCGATTACAAAAGCGTAAAATCCTGCATTCGAGCGACTATTAAATTTTTACAACCATTTTTCTATGAATATTAAGAAATTTTATCAATTTCGTCTTATTATATTGATTGAAATGTCATTTTGAAATTTTTATGTACGTTTCCTAACGCGGAATTTTTATCGCTTTTCGTATTATGCAAACTGACGTTTCCTTGAAAATTTTTCCACAACGCGGCGTATATCTATCGGTGCAAAAATTTGACATCTTCCCAAAATAACGCGATAAACAACCATTATACTAATACGAAATAGAAGTAATCGTCCATTCGATTATTTAAATCTGAAAATTTTATTGCGCCATAAGAATCGCTATTTTAAAACGTCATAAACTCCAGTATTTATATTCGACTTTTCGATCAAATTGTTTTTAAACTTTCAACTGAAATTTTCCGAAATACATCGTATCGAATTGTAAAAATTCTCTTAGGCATACGAAAACGTAATTATTATAGCCCACATATTTATCGCTACTTCTAAGTCATTATTTCTGTATATTTTTCACTAATAATTTTCAACATGTTTATCATTAAATAAAATAAACATAAAACGGCGATAAAATCGCCATACGTCGTTAAATATAAAAGTTTACACTATGGAGCCGCCGTATATAGACTAAGCGCCATCGTAATAGGCGCCTAGTTGCAGCCGGCTTTTTAAAACAAAAACCCACCAATTCTCAACATTTGCATCCGAATAAAAATCACAAAAATAAACAACCAAAAACATTCACTATAATTCTGCATCATTTTTCATTCACATACTCTTCAAAAAAAGCCATAATAAACCGATCAAACCTAATATGAAAATTAGTAATTCAGTTTAATCATTTGGCACTCAAGTAATTTTTCCCGGACTATACTCGACAAATTAAGTTGTTTTAAGTTCGATTATATTTCACAATATGTAAGGATATGTTTGTTTCATATTTTGAATTAGATTTTTTTAATTATAAGTTTTAAGTTCGATTTGAGTCGAATGTCATTTCCATGGAATTGTACCTACATAAGTAAATAGGTTCTTTATTTATTAATTATAACAATTTCTTCGAACTATTTTAGTATACATTAAATAGAATATAGCTTAAGTTAAATTTACATACGTTTTATAGACGATTCGCGTACAACAATTATTGTGCGTAACAGAGCTCGTCTTGTAGCGATTTTCGTATGTAAACGCGCTCTGTTTATTTTCCACGCTTTTTTCCACCGGCACTGTTTAGAAGAAAAGCACTAGAGCGGTGTTTGCCTTCGAAATTTTACGACGTAAACATTCGGCAATGTATACATGCACTGGCTTTTTTCGTTATCGGCGGATATTTTTTTCGACCGACTCCGATACTAGACGGCGCCATCGCTCGTTGACCTCAGGGATCATCGCACTAGGGCTTATATTAAAGGGTCGATTATTATTATCGAGTGTTGTCCGTCGTTTTTCGTCGTTGCGTCACCGTGCATGTCCGTGACTCACTAAAAAATAAAAAGCGATCCGTTTAATGAGTCATGAATGATACGCTTCATGCTCGATGCATTTAACGGCCGCCATGTGAACGAAGCCGTTTTACAATATGCTAAAGTTGGAAATTGATTGTAAAAATCGAACGTGCTGAAAGTCGAGGTTTTACTGTGTTAAAAGATCCGGTAAAGAACTTGTGAGGTTTCGTTGGAAATTCTCGTAGAAATAGCTTTTTAATTGACCTGCATACGATTGTATTATTTAGTGCAATTTTATCTTATTGTGCTATTTTGTTGTATTTTTAAATTCGGATATCATCTGTTGCATTTTTGTGTTATTGGAAAAGTTTTGTATTTGTTCCCGGATTTATTTTTTTCGTATGTTTATATATCTAGCTTATGCAAAAATTCGTGTTCGATTCTGTATGCATATAATCGCTAGAATCGTTTATTTTAAATAGGATTAATTCAATAATAATTCGTATGTTAATTTTCATAGAATTTTACTAATTTTATTTGTTTTGTTACAGGTAATATTTTCAACTCTTCAAAATTATACAAACGACCAGAAACACCGCATTCATACGATATCAAGTAAGTTATTCGATAACTTCGTGAGAAAAACAACGAAATTAGAAATGTAGATTTCACGAAAAAACAATATAACGACCATTCATATCGAGACAACCCTACCATGAAAATTTTTTCACCAAAAAAAAATCCAAAACGAAATTCCTAGACATATTTTCCCAACGGACCTTCAACAAATTAACAAATCACAAAACAATCACCGCATCCGCGAACAAACAACCCATTCTAAAAACGAATTCTATAAAATCGCTTCCGAAAAACCCACAACCCGCATTCTTTTCTTCAAACAGACATCCATAAATTGGAGTCAAACAACCCTAAAGTCAACGATCCGTCGAAAATCGACCTTTAACACATTGAGAGAGGGTCAATTGAGTTGGCCTGCGCTTCCTAGTATAGTATGGCGCCTCGACACGAATCGCTGCACATGCGATTATGTCGTTAGACAAATGGCACTGCATTTATTGCATGCACATTACAACGGCTAACACATGCACTTTTAGTTGCCCATTTGACCCTCCTTATATAGGCGAGATCGATTCGTGAGAAAATTCTCACATTTGTGCGTTTTCGATATAGAATTCATCGATTATATTTGAAATTTTCAAAATTATGTCGTTGTATATTAAATTTTGTATAAATATCCAAGTGCTAAAGTAGATTTGCATGATTTTGTAGAAGGCTAGAAATAGATAAATGGCATTACATTTATTGCATACCCATTACAACGCAACACATGTTGCCTATTTGACCCTTCATATAATGGTGAGATCAATTTATGAGAAATTTCTAAGATTTGTACATTTTATAAATGGAATGTAATTATTGCTATTGCCAATTATTTTTAATCAAAAATTTCATAGATATACATATGTAGATATAGAGAATGTTCCTATTCTGTTACATTTTAAATTTAGTCGATTTCATGTTTTGAATAAGGTTAAATAAACACAAAAGCATTTCACTTACTTAAAAGTGCACTTATTTAGATATTCATTCAATTTTCAATACATATAAACCCAAAATAAATTCATAAGAAAATTCTAAAATTTTCAAAATGCACCTCGGTCAAAATGGACCTTCGATAAATTTTTAAATATGATCAAACTTCTCTGTTGATATCGCGAATATTCTTATTCCGTTTCGCATCAAATTTGCTATAAATATACAAAATTTAAGGCCGATTTGCATGATTTTTGAAGATGGCGGGAAAAAAAGACAAAGTGAAGCAAAACGTTCGTTTCGAAAGGCGGTCACGCAAACCGTCGGCTAAAGGTTAAAAGCGTCCGTTTTCAGTTGAATTATTGGATAATTCGCCTTTTCGAGAATGATCCCGATTGTTTTCGTGCCGTAAATTGGGTCTACTTTGCGCCTTATGAAGCAATTTTGAGATATGGACCAAATTGGACGTTCGGTGCCGATTGCGTTTTCCGAACGTATTTTCATGCATTTCATAGAATTTCATAATTTAGCATTTTCGTTGTATAATATATACTTATATCATATCGGTACTGTTTAGTAAGAGCAGGTTAGTAAATCCATGTTTGTCATAATGAAAATCAAATACATCAATACTTGCCGTTGCATCTAGTAGCAATGTTTATTTTGCATATTTCATACAACTAGTAAGCTTAATGTACGCTTATTCAATAGAAATGAAATGTATGTTTACTAAACCTAATCTATCATCTTATGCAAGCTTAATTAAAATTGTTAATCATATGCATTAGAAATCTAATTATTTATGTAATCAGGTCTCATACGAAAAACTATTTAAATTCACATAGATCAATATATTTTTTTAATTACATTAATCATCTAATTACATAACAAACCGCCAAAATTTATTTACGAACATAAATTCATTACCACTCCTCTACACGACCATAAATTTAAGATCGATTGAAAAACGAAAAAATAACAAAACATTCAAACAATCATCCACGACATAAAACATTCTAACTATGCACGTAAATCATTCCGAAACAATATCAACAATCCGTTAAATTTATAACCGTGCCCAGCTAAGGCGAAATGCGAGGCGTTCTCAATGCACAGCCTCATTCCAATAACGACATAGAAAATGTTAGTTAATTAATGCATTTGGCGAATTAATATTCGTATTAATTCAACGTGGGTGGAAACATTTCGACGACAATACATCATTGATTCTTATTGTGTGTAGAGAGAGACGCCCCTTGGAAGCAAAGGGGCCGAAACTATGGCGCCTAAATGTTCATTGACTATTCATAGTTTAACGAGTCGTTATTCATTTTTATTGCTATTGTTTGTGTGCACTTCGGCGATAATGATAGACGAATCCTTTTGTCGTTAAGGTTAACCGAATTGAGAAAATAACTGTTGGTTCTCAATCTAAAGTCGAATTTAATATTGCATTGATTGGTATTTATATCTAGAGCGATTCTAGTAATGATGGCCATACGAGATGGCAATCTCTCCTGGAATTACATTTAAGTTTTTATTGTTATCTATTTTAAATTTTTCATGATTGTGGTTGACTATATCAACGACGTGACATTCAACTTTACCTAACTTGGCCTATAACGAAATCTAATCTAAGCTGAACCTAATAAAGAAAAATCTGACCTAAAAAAACTAACTTAATGCCATATCGATAGTATATTCCAGTGCCATATTCACAATTGAACAATTCTGAAATCGCTTCAAATTTTCAGTCATAATTCACGATTCCAACAATGCAAAGTTGAGTTTCGTTTCGATTTGACATTCAAATGCGTATGTTCTGTCAACGAAGTCGCATTAGTCATTTGTGATTTGTGCTTTTTGAAAGCCAAACTCAACGTTCTGCTTTTATTTTAGACATTTATACACATGTGTGTATAGAGCATAAGAAATCGTCACACAATCGCACATGACACAATGACATTTCGTTGCAGAGGACACGCAAACGATGCGCACATGTCTCGCATAATGAGCACCCGTATTATAAAAAAATAATACTTATGCATATGAAAACTTTTGACATTCTTCCGCGCTATTATATTTAGAGCCGAATCTGAAAATGTTAGGTCATCCTAGATTTTATATCAGATTTGTGTATAAGTTTTTTTTATAATATTCTAATCGAGTCACGTATAACCTTTTCGCACTTAAGAAAGAATGCAAAACAGGATTAACGAACGATCAATCAATTCATTTATGAATCACACTCGATCGCTCGCAGTCATCGCGAACATTTTTATCGATTTACGATAAAACTCTAGAATTCCCCGATTAAACGTCACGAATCGTTATCGAATTATCGTTCGCAGATTAAAATTATCGATCGATACGCGTTCACTTTCTAATTTCCCACTCGCACGCGACACAAGAGACGGATAATTAGTAATTAGTGTCGTAAATTAAACACACAAAGCATACGCTTGCGGTAATTGTGACACGGTGGCGGAAACACAATACCTGGCGGTTCCCACGCGACCCCATTGTCCTCTCGAGAGGGATGTTCAACTTTTTTATTTTGCAGTAAAAAATATTGTATTGTATATATTGTATGTTTATGGTGGGGAATTACGTTTTCTCGATCGGCCGCTTTTGGTGCGTGCTGGTTAATTAAAATTATCTGTTTGTTAATAACGACGATAAATATTAAGCGTGTGTGCAGGAAAAACCTGTGTTATCTCGTTCAGAGCGACTGGCGCTAACGATTTTTTTTTCAGCGTTTACATTTACAGCGACGTCGTTTTCGAATTGTTTTGTTTTTCAACTTAATTTTCAGATGTTAAACACATTTTTTAAGATATTAAATTTTTTAAATAATATATTAGTTGATTACGTTTATAGTGTAGTTGAAATTCGATTTGAATAAGTTGCTGTAAAATTGACTGTCGATGATATTATAATTTTGCTAATGAGATTTTATTGTGAATTTTAGTGAAGGCAGATACAGCAAGTGAATAAAATTCTGAATAAGATAGTATAAAATATAGATTTATTGAATCGTCAGTGAAATTGTATACTCATTTTTACGATTTTGCTAGGACGAAATAACAATAGTTCATACATACATATTTGAAACGATACTCTAAGTGCAATTCATCGGCATGACATTTGAATGTACTTAACCTCAAATGTAATCTGATAAAACCTGTTTCAATCTGAAAAAAATCTTAACCCTAACTATCTTATCTATAAGTTTGAGATGCAGTTAGCTTTTTTTTTTATTTTTTCATTATCAAATTCAATCGGGCTACGTTCTATCTCAGGTCACATTAGCTTAAATAACGACTGAATTTAACAAAGGGCACAAGTGACCTTTTTCATTGATATTGAGTTTGGTATAGAATATGGTTATATTTATGATACAGAACCATTTGCTGTACTTAACTCAATTTCGATAAAAAAAAAGGGTCATTTAAACCCTTTGTGAAATTCAGTCATCATATTTCGTCTCGATATAAATATGAACATTTCTTCATAAAACAATTTCACTAAAAATACGCATAAATAAACTCAAGCATCAGACAGATCGCAATCTCGAAACCATCAACTCGAGGCCGTCCTGTTTCGCGTTCGCACCTTTCGCATGCAAATCGACCAATGCTAAAGCGAAAAAAAGGTTGACGTCCCCTGGCGACGGTCTCGATGGCGCCAAGTGCCGCTTCCGGTACGGATTCGATGCGCATGCGCGGCGCCAACACCGAATAATTACGGTTTCATCGGCGCAACGCGCTCGTTACGCCGAAAACAATGCACACACACCCGGCCTATGCTAATTTCTTGAACGTTTACGTATTTATTTTAGTGGTGAAATTGAAGATTGTCTATGTATTTATGCTTTGCAGTAGTTCTTTTTCCATTTCAAGTTGAGGGTTTTGGTGGAATTTGGGTAGAGTCGTGGAATTCTTTCGTAATTGCGCGGCGTATCTTTTAACGGGGTCGTGTATGAGTAGTGTTTTCAGCATGTTAATTGAAACGGTTTTTCATTGTGTGTTAAATTATTTAAATTTAGGTTTTTTCATGGGATGTTTTTTGTGCATTCTTGTGCCGAATTTATGGTTATTTTAAAAAAATATGTTCTTATGAAGTTTTTTCAATTATAGATTTTCCCATTTGATTTCAAAATTGAAAATTTGATCAATACAAAATATTTTTTTGAAACTCGTATACATTTCTATTGGAACGAAATTATGTCTAATTAAATCATAAAACTTAACTCATAATAACCGAATTTAACCTGACATAAAATAAGGAAAAATGTGACCTATCCTATCCCAACCTTTTCCACAAATATTATACCTATCAATATTCATATAATTCGAGACATTCGAAATCCAAATAACTGCAAATTAATTGAACCGATCTGTATGATATATGTATAGTCAAATCAAATCGAATAATGAAATTCACGATTAATTAATGAATCGCACACAACAACCCAACAATTCCAACTGATTAAATATTTACATTCACGTACTCCCAGAGATATTTTTTCCACTTTGTATTCAGTCAGCGATCAAACAACGCCATGGCTAATTATGAAAAAATAAACGGAAACCCATATTCACACCTGTCAATCGCATTCGACTCGGACGTGATTTTCGATCAACCCTCGAGCGACCGATCGAATAATCGGCCGATTTATGATGAAACCGTTTTCGGAAAACTCGATTATTATTTACGGCTCGTTGCGACCGAAACCAGGTTATTCGGCAATCCGATCGCCCGAAGGGAACGGGACCGGCACGCGACCGTTCGATCCGATCTATAGATCTGTAGATCTGTAGATCTATTACGGTGAAATCTTGCTCGTGTGAGAAATCGTTCGATAGGGAATTTGAGATTTTAAATTTCGAGTAGTGGAATCTTGGTCTTATGATAGAATCGTGTAACTAGTTGAATGTAGTAAAGGATGATGCGCAGGTTTCTATGACGATTTGACTCCTCAATCAACACATTTGAATTTAATAATAATTATTAACTCATTATGATCCTTGAATATTTCTATGATCACATTCAACTCCGAAATCTATGTAGTTCATGAAAAAAATAGTTTGCATCCATAGGTTTCGATCAGCCGTAAATTACAATTAATATGAAAATGGAATGATTTCAAATCTATTTTCCATGAAAACCCTGAATCTATTGATAAATGTTGTTAGACTCACAATCAAATGTATTATGTATTTATGCATTTTTTTTATGATTTGTTAGAATTATGTTGTTTGATGGTATATACATATATGTCAAAATAGCAATTAGTATGTGTCTAGTAATAGTTCAATGGCCTAACTATCGCATCATAAAATAAGTTCTAATCTAATAAAAAAAATGAAAATTTATCTAACCTAACCTAACCTAACCCAATTTTTGACTATCTGCCATCCAATTTCAAACATTTATCATTTGATTAGTCGCTAATAATCTACAATATATCACGTAATCATTGAATCATAATCAATCCATAAACCAATCATACATTGATAACTATCATTCAATGCCAAATGTTACGATTTCATCTATAGAATGCAACGAAAACATTATTTCAGGATTTTTTTATGAATTTATCAATAAAATCACGATTCTACTGAAACAATGGTATCATTATGAAAAACTCAAAAATCCTATTCGTAATAAAACGGAAACGTAGCAATCGTCACTTTATCGCACCGGTCATTACAACCCTTTTAGTCTACCCGAAATAATTACGACAAAAAGTCAGACGTAGAAAAATGTTAAATGTCATCGCATTAAATAAAAAGGATACAGCCGCCACGTTAATTCCTATTCATTTTTGACTATTCGAAATATTTTCGCTCGATTATATCGTAGTATGTACTGGACCGTTCTTCCCACGAGAGGAAACCTGTCATTTATTACCTGACGAAATGATACATCTTGCAAAAGTCGCATTTTTTCATTGTTAATTCGAGTCTTTTGTTTGGATCTATTACCCGCTTGTTGACCTTTGCTATAATTTTTTTTAAAAACGAAATTATAGAGCGATTCTGATCTGATTTGATTGCCCTCGAAAATTTTCGATCGAGTCTTATTCAAATACAGATGTAAGGAAGTTGACGTGTAGACATTTTACAAAAAGGTTGAATCGGATGAGCTTTCAAAACCTACTGAAACATAATACATTTTTTTTTTAATTGTCGGCACATCCTTTAAAATTCTAAAGCACTTTCCCATGGACCAGTATGTTAATATCGTATAGACTTAAAGCGGCTCCTTTCACGCAAAACTTATCATATTTCGTCATATCACGGAAATCTCATTTTTTTTTCCCTACCTCCGAACGAAAAACCCTTCACGAAGAACTTGCACAAACACAAACCGAACCGCAGGTAAAAGAAAGGGCGAATCTATCCTTTTGTGCATCGTCTATAAACTATTATACACGTGTATTTTTTATGTCGTTCACATGAGTTGCTTTCGTAGCCTGTTATTAGCGAACCTGGTGCGCTTCTCGGAAGAGCCCTTAATGCTTGTGCTCGTGGACCGAAGACCCGCCCTGAACCTTCTTCCATCGTATGAAATTACTTAACGACTGATGACTCGGTTTTAATTTTAACGACCCGGGCATAATGTTTGTGAATCTCCTCGAACGGTAATTGGTGCCCGAACGAACCGCGGAAATATAAAAAATGCCTATCTCTTATGTGAGTGTTACAATTTTAACAACGATAGACTTTTATGATTTCGATTTCTTATTAATTTTGAAATTTTTATTTAGTCATGGACATATCTTATATTATATTACTGCAATATCGCGATAATCTTTATCTTACTCGTGGGACTAATCTCGAATTTTTAGTGTCTTATCTATGTCGAACTCGATGCAATTTTTGGGGGAAAAGGTAATGAAATGAGTTTCATTCGTATAGATTTACTTGAAACTTCATAGTCAATTCATGCAAGATTTGAATTATATTATAATTCAAAGATTTTTATAGCTTTGAAAATCTTTTTTGAAAAATTGCACATTCTAAGAGGATTTCAGACACTCTTGAAATTACCTACGTCTTCAATGTATTGGAATTTGCCTAAATTCAAGAATCAGTTGTGTGCTAAAATCGATCATTATATACTCTGATATAGCTGCATTGTTACATTTCAGATCAATTTCATTTCTGCCCTTCGATTGATACAATGAACCGTTCAAAAACAATTTTCAGAAGCTCCAGGATATTCTCGGAAGTCTGAGCGGAAAGTAGACACAAAAATATTTCAAGTTCCACTTAAACACCATTAGCTCGGACTGGTTCGACTCGAGCGAGTTTACTAGCGCCGCATACGAAGCTAGCTCTGTAAATAAGTCGTAAAGGTGGTACAAACTAATGGAAACTGTTTTAAAATTATCTCCCTCGCCACTTCATATTCACTTAGAGAAAAAGGCCCTACGTGGAATCGTCGGAAAAAGATACGAGCGCGACCTTTTTTTCGACGTCTCCTAGGCGCCACGGACACTCAAACTTTTCGATATCTCCGAAATGCCACAGATAAACTTAGCACAAATTCTATTTTGGTACGAAATTTCGGTATCTTATCGAAATTTTACCGAAATCAAAGTCAAATCGGATTTTCGCCAACGGTTAGCTGGTTACGTGCGTTTTATGACGCGATAACGGCGTGTGACTCAATTTTACAAGTGTAAGCTTAATAGATATCGATTTGTGACGAGGATTTTTTTTTGTCAGATTAGATATTTTTTTCAGGAAGTTCCAGTACAAAGGTTAATAAAAAAATATGTGATAACAGCCAGATGCAACAGTATAAACGTTTGTGTTAACTGTCAGACTAGATGTAAGGTTTGAATCCTGTCGGATTCTAGCGAGAGTCTTATGTTTTTCTTAATTGATTGCTTAAATATATAGAATCTATCTGATCTCCAACTCATTGGAATCGATTTCAATGATATATTTGATTCGATACTTATAGTAATTAGTTCATTATTAAGGCGATCTCTTGATTAACAATATTTCTTCCATCGGCATATCTGTCTAGAATAAATGAGTTGTGAAACCTATAAAATTAATAAATGAAAAATAATTAGACGAAAACAATTTGAGAATGAAGAAAACCACTCCAGACCAGACCAGACAACGCAGACTAGTCTCGTATCTCAGAAGGGACTATCTCTTCAAGTTGGGGCGACAATAAATCAAATCGAAGGGGGAACATGGCATTGCCTTACCCTAGGGATCGTTCACTCCTGAAAATGTCAGCGCATAAGACTATAAGTCACCTGAAATTGATTGACGTACTTGAAGAAAAATTTCTCTCTTTTTTGTTTCATCGTACCGCACAAAATATGTACGCACTGCAAGATCGGTGCTGAAGATAACAAGTTTCTCGGAAATGCGTATGAAATTTTTTTGGGAAAAAAAAATCATACGAGGTCCCCTCTTCAATCATAGTTGACACAATGATAAGACTTTGTAAAAAAAATGCAACGTTTTACTAGCGGAAATTCTATTGAATTAACTTTTTTTTTAATTCGCGTTATAAAACCGAAAGATAACGTCTTCATTTAATTTACAGCCAAAACTGATATTTTTATCTCGTCATAAATTCATAAATGTATTTCGAATACAACTTTTTTTCTGTAAATATTCCGGTATACGGATCCGTATTCTGTCGTGACTTATCTTTTAGTGATTTTATGCAAAAACGTTTTCTTTTCACAGTTTTAATTAACGTACGAATAAAACACGACATCGCCGCGTATTGTAAAACAACATCGCTATACATATATTTTTTTCATTTGCACTAAAATCTGCTTCGTCATAAATAACTATCGGGAATTTTTTTGGCGAATTCTCTTACGAGCGGAACAGGTTCATATCGTGCGCTGTACCAACAAATCATTTTAATGGTTTTATTATTGTTGTATAAATAATGAGTCGTAAATTCATTTTCATCTCAGCAACCCTTTCATTTGTGTAATTATACTTTTTGCCGAAACTATTCGGATTCGCGAATCAGTATGTCAAATGGCAGCCCACGCACTCGACTTCTTAATGTGGAATCCTTGCATTTCGGAGATAAACTTTTGTTTTTTATCGTCCGCCCTTGTTGATCTTATTGTATCTCGTTTAATTTATAGATGGCTGTTGAAACATGTCCATTACAAAAGGAATGCAATAAAAAATCCTTTTAAGTGGTCCTTAGCAACCTCACTTGCCCCGAGCTCTTTTTTGCATCTAACCGCAGTCCCTTTCAAGCATATAAAGTTATTTTAATCAAATAGTCATTTTAAAAGGTCAATGAAAATTACTTTTAAAACGACATAGACATACATAATGAATCACTTAATGATATATTAATTTTCATAGCCATGATATTAATTTATGGATTGAATAGAATAGGTACATACAAGAATATTCGAATGATTACATAAAAATCATATTTCAATGTAAATTAATATACAATTCATAGTGAATTGATTTAGTTTGAAGCCTCTGACTGTATCGGTCCCCTTTGTTTTTCGTCCAAAACCAAACATTGCAAAGGAGAGCCACAGGTAAATTTTTTTACAGGTAAATTCTTCAAACGAACGGTATTCGGGACGTTTCGTTCCCAGTGAGGTCCTTATAAATCTACCGACAATGCTAATGGAGATGGAGTCTACCGGTCGAAGATATTTCGCTATTCTGCGAATTTGCCCGAATAATTAGTTCTCGGAGACAAAAATGCCTTACCTTTACTTTTTTCCCCTCAACTCAAATGCGACAGGTAATCGTCCTGAAGATCGGTTTCAACTTGTTCGATGCTAAAATTATCTTCATATCGAATGACTTCTCGTTTAAATAATTGAACGAAACTCGAAACCTTTCATGCAGTAGCATTGAAAAACGGTATGCTAATACTTTTTTTCCGAGACCCTTATAAATTTAAAAAATATATTTATACCTCGAGTATTCGATTTCATTCATGATCTTGAGATTTATCAAATTTTATTATGTTTTTGAAAGTTGTGCGAGTTTCAGCGACGCCCACACTATTACCTCAATCACGCAGGACTCGTAAAAGGATAACCGCAGGGACTAGACGAACTTCTTAGAACTCGTCGGGATCTTAACGGCCTTTTCCTGTCACAATTACGATTATTATCGGCCAATTTTCTGTCGCAGCAGACCGACATAATTATCAAGTGAAAAACAAAAAAAAAATGTTGAGAAACGGCGAAACCTTAGGGTATATTTTGTCTCGAGATAATTGATAATGAATGATATACGCGAGTTGTCGATTTATGGAATCGTCGCGAACCTCATATTAGTTCTATGAGATGAGGAATTATTTTAATGTGTTTTCAGAAAATGAGACCCAATTTTATACCCTAGAAATCCAATTGGGTCTATTTTTTGTCATGGTTTACAATTTGGCAAAAATTGTATCTTGTTTTATTTACTACTTCACATTCGAATGAAAAAAAAATTAAGGGGCGTTAGAATCATAGACATGAAAATTCAATGGTTTTTATAATAACTATCGAATTTACGAAATAATAAACGAAAAGACAATTTTAGATTATAAATTAATTTAATCATAGTAAAGGACGAATGATTACTATTCAAATTATGAACACACTTAACTGCTCACAAGCACATTATCGAAAATAATGTGAAACATATTTTTTCAATGGCATTACATTCTAAATCAGACCTGAGCGTTAGTTTTTAACCATAATTTTTTTCAGTTAGAATTGATCAACCTCTGTACTAAATAAATACTTTTTACTGGGCCTTATTTTCAGAATAGAACTAAAGACAATCCAGTGCTCAAATTCACGTATTTTTACTTCCAAAAAAACTCCTCAACACTTCCTCATATTTCAATTAAGTTCAAGTTCTTCCGAATGTAAACCAACATCGTAAACATCCAATAAGTTAAGTTATAAATAAACCTTAAAAAAAAAAGTTGAATCGAACCAGATCGAGTCTCAATCGAGCAGCTTCCGACGTTAAGGACATATTTGGCAAACTTGGTATGTTGCGACACAATAATTACGTCGAGTACACGTATCATTGTCACACTCCATAAATATATTCCTCGGGGTGCTGTTGAACCGGTTAAAAGGCGCCTCGTGGAGAACTCGTTTGTGCAATTTTTTCGGTGCAATTGCAAGCGCCACTTTGCCGGGTATTGCACGCTCGTATTTTATTATGCGCGAAGCGGCGTGTCGCGATAGCGAAATCTCGATACTACCTATGCATAATGTTGTATGAGTCGTCTGGAAGTCGTTGAATTGATATTTTGAAATTTGCATCTGGGCTCGGCTTCGATTCGACTCCGCTTTAATGTATTTAGCGTGTGTTAATTGAATGTTTTCTCGATTCGCATAATTAGCGGAAGGTTTGGTGCTTTCTCATATTTTATTTGAATCGTATGAAATTTATCGAAATGTGTGAAAAAATTGATTCATTTATAATTCTAATATGATGAAATATGAATTACATTCATTTTTAAACGGTTTTACTTAGCTCAGCCCGTTTGTTTTTTTCTTTATTCTTTTTTCTTTCTTGGATCAAATTTAGTAATTCAAATTTCACCCACTTCCTGTCAACCGATTAATCTGAAATTTTGTATACACTTTGGATTTTGGTGACAATACAATTATGTTTATTCACTATCATTATAAATTCAAGATGGCCGCCGCTACAAAATGGCGGATGATATATGTTTTATTAATCCTATCAATATGGGTACCAAATGAAAGGGCTCAACAAGCAGAATACAATATAGTATAAAAAATTGAAATCCAAGATGGCGGCCGCTACAAAATGGCGGATAACGTAGGTTTTATCAATCCAATCAACATGCGTATCAAATGAAAGGACTCAATAAGCAGAATACAATATACTATAAAAAACTAAAAACTAGAAAATAAAAAAAAATAGGTAAAAAAACTTTTTAAGTTAAACGGTTTTATGTTAAACATACATTGCAATGTTTAAGACAAATGTACTAAAAACCGAAAAATAATAAAATAGATACAGTCGTAGGAATTATAAACATATGCATAGACTAGACTAAAATTAAACCGTGGGGCACGTCGAATTTAACGACGAATTAAACGATTCTTCTATCGCACATTAAGTCGATAATTTGTAGACAATTGACTTGCCCCACGGTTTAATTTTAGTCTAGTCTATGCATATGTTTATAATTCCTACGACTGTATCTATTTTATTATTTTTCGGTTTTTAGTACATTTGTCTTAAACATTGCAATGTATGTTTAACATAAAACCGTTTAACTTAAAAAGTTTTTTTACCTATTTTTGATGTGTATGATTGATGATATCGATGAAAAATTAATGTGATTTGAATAAAAGTTGATGCTTCGATTTCATCATTGTAATTATTATCTTATTCTATTGAATTTACATATTTTACAAATCTATCCCAAGAAAAAAAAGTATTTTTTCTTAGCATCTTTGACTCATTCTATTTTTGACCGTTTTGAAATTCGTGCACGTTTCAGGAATCAATTAATTGTAAGAGGACTGCTAGTACTATTTAGCGTGTGATAATTGAAAATTTTCTCAAGTCAATTGAATTCTACGATCGTAAACTTTGCGAGTTCTCACAGTGAATAGATTTTTTGTCGTTATAAATATTATGAAGTGCACTTATTAAATTTTCACTTATATAATGGAATGCTTTGAAGTCGCCTATCCGGCAGTAATTTCGAGTAATTTCGAGCGGTGAAAAATATAATCAAAGGGGCCACCGTCTTGCGGTGAACTTCGTCACGATTCCTACACACATACGAAACGCTTTATTCACAAATTATCAATTTTCCCACTGAACGCGTACTATCGCATCCTAGCTAAAAATCAATTTTCTCAAAGGATACGAAATACGCTCTGGTCGAAATCGTAATGAAACTCGCGTCCGATAATCGCTCGTTCTCGGCGGCGAAACGTGCAATTAAAACGTTTAATAAATAAGATTTGAATAGAACTCGCCTTGGGACGTTGGCAATTACCAGAGCTGCACGAAGAAGCCTTTTTACTCCGCGAAGACTGGTTTACGCGGCAGCGATGCCCAACCATTAATCTTTGCCGTTGCACTGTGCAATCGATAAATTACTGTGAAATTGTTGCCTGGCAGTGTACGTATGTAAACAGTTAGGTGAGTTCAGTATGAGCTGGTGAAAAATTTACAATTTGAACGAAAGCTCTATCGGGGTTTTATGCATATATTGTATGTGTATAATCTGTTCGAGTTTTCTATGTAATTATGTGAATTTTTTTGGAAATTGAAAAATGGATTATTTTTGGAAAAATTATAAGATTGTATAAGTGTTGAGTAAAACAATGTTTCCATTTGTACCGATGAATGTAATTTTCAGATGAATATGTATTCGTATGCAACTATGCAATTGCATTTCCTAACCATAGAAATGTATGAAATGCATATTGATGCACTTGTATCAAAGTAAATGTATTTATTTTAAACGTGATACAGAAACATACTTCTGATATAAGAGACGAATGGATACATTTTTTTCTCGATGCTTATATAAAACTTTTCTGAAAATTTACTTTTTCGCTGTCTTCAAGAAAATTTTGCAAAAATCCAAATTGACTTCATTGATCTTCGAATAGAAAATATGCGAAACTATATTATAGAATAAAATTTAGGAAAATATAAAAATGTACAATTGGATTGCGATTATCTAATAATGTAAAGTTCATAATTTATTTTTAGTTTTAAAACCAATTGTTCAGTACAAAGTCTTCCAGGACGAGGTTGCGGTTTTAATGCATTCAACGAATTACGAACTGCGCTGCGGTTAAATACAAACTCGCGAATCCAATTTTATACTTCACTTACATTTTCTAGAATCCTGTTCGAGTGCGCTACAACAATTTTCTTTAAATTACTCAATTTTAATCGCCGACATTTTCGACACGATTTTTTAACACTCGATCCATCCATTCATGCGACCTCCGATCGAGTCACGCTTTCCATTAAAAACTCGAAATGTTAATACAAAAAAAAAACGCACATAGCATAGATAAACATTACACGAAACGAGTGCATTAATATAATTACGCATGGATTACGAAAATTGGTTACGAACGTAATGATTCCTCGAGCTCCAAATTGGTTTCGATCAAAAGATTTCGTCCATCACGATGGCTAATGAGAAGGCATTAAAAAGCGAAGCCCATTACATTCTATATTGTATATGCATAAGAGGTATTTTGTTATTATACGAACTGTTGTCGATTTGCAGTTTTGACATCGACGTTTTCGATCCGCACTGTTAATTGTCGTCGTTGCGAGTCGCTAAATTGGCAGAGCGTCTGCAAATCATGATAGCAATTAAGCAAGCATTACTCTCGTTGATTGCCAGTACGATTAAAATCAACGGCGACAAAAACTCACAGGGTACCTACTACAAAGGCTGAATCATTCTGTCGTAAATATGTGGAGTGTTTTGTAAGAAAAGTGAATTTTCCAAGCACTCAAAATTTTTTTTTGAATCGGTTAATAAAAATCTTTATCGTGTTATATATTTTTGATTAGAGTCTGTAATCGATTAATTTATCTTCATATTTTTAACAAGATAGTGTGCTTCGATTATCGATGTTGACGAATCTTGGTAAAAATGAAGCATGATTAATTAAGAATATGCAACTAAACAATTTATGAAAAATTGGGTGTCAATTCTTAGTATTTCGTCCTGATAATTTATTGCTAAAGTTCATGCAGTAAGTACTCAATGTATTATCGAAGTATATTAAACGTTGACTTGCAATTTTTCATGAATAATTGAAAATTGCATTTTTTCAGTTAATTTATCTTTTTAGTATATTTTTAATATGTTTCATTAAAACCAATGACCATCATTAATCGACACACTAGATTCCCTCATTAGCAAATTTGACAGTATACATTTTTTTTTTTCAAATAATTGAAATGTGATATTAATATCGCATTGACATTGACTTTCAACTACCAATCCACAATTTAAACGAAAGTGCGACGATTCGAATCTAACCACCGATTATACACATACATACATATAATAAAATCGAAGCATAGACGATGTACAAAGTTGCGATGGTACAACGAACGCATCCGGAGCTGGTTGTTCTCGTCCAGATAATTGCCAGGTCGTGAGTCCCGTCGCCCCCCTCGTCCCCCCGCGGTGGATCTGCCCCTAATTACAGGCTGAGGGCCCCCGGGGCCCCCGTCTCGGAGAGCAATGTTTACTTTTACCGGAGGCCCCTGCCGTGGACAGGGCCAGATCAGAATTTAAATATGTACCATTCACTTTCGACATAGAATTGCATTTTTTTTGTCTGAAATTATTTTTTTATTTGAAAATTTAATACCAAAATATGGAGCAAATACCTTTCGAATACTTCGCTTGAGGTCTGCAATTTGTTCTAACATAAGTAGACTTAGTGAGATTCACATATGATTGCAGATCTGGTGCTGGAAAAAAATTTTGCTCCAGATCTCTTATGATATGTCATCAATGTGTCAGTCGTTTACATGAAATCTTAAAAAATAAAAATGGACAATTTATTTATTAGAATAGTTGATTTTCAATTGAAATTTAAATTTTGAATTTTATGAAGGAAGGGTTTGAAAAATCTGATTCTGGCTCTGTTCGGAGCGGCTCCTCAAACGGGCACCAAATTGCCGAGGAACGATAACGAAAACCAGCTCGCATCAAGTGTTTTCGATTATTTGCGTTCTTTTATGAAGGATCCTAAAATTCGATGTTTACATATGATAACTTTTCAGATTATCTTGTAACAGGCTTGCGTGATCTTCCAAACTTTTCCACTCGCAAGGAATATGCACATACTCAGGTCACAAAATTTGATGATATTTGTAAAAAATATACTCACAATTAGGTTCGATTTCAAATATAAAATATCAAACATTATAAATGCATTTATACCAACATTTTTCGTAATCCTATTTTCTTCAAAAATGACAAATTTGAGTCGAAATATGAGATATCTTATCGCACACGTTACATGCACTGTATCGAAATGTGCAATCGTAATCGTTATCGATTAGCGTATAGATCGATCACGTCGCAGTTTTATCACATTATAAGATCTATATAATACGATCTACATCGATGGCGACACGAAAAGTTCGTGGTCCTCGAGCTTATCGTCGACATCTCGAAAATACTCCTCATCCACTCTTCAGGTGCACTTCTAAATCTTCGACGATCACGATTCGAACATGGGAGCTTTTATTTATGATCGACCTTAGCGACGGACCGTGCATTCGATTCTTCGTCTCGAAGATAAATACATAAATAAAAATTTTCCACATTGTCGAGCTCCTCGTGGCACGTTTTGAAATAACGTCGTATTATATTTCATTGAATATTCAATGTTTTCTCTAAAATAATACATACAAACAATGCGACATTCTCGAATGATTTCCACTGACGGAAATCGTTTGGATTAGAAAACGTTTTCCCAACTTCCCACTAAAAAATTTCAAACTTGCACTATTGTGGGCTAAACAATGAAGTCGTGATACACAACTCTTTATTTGTACAAAGAAGGCGCCGTTTTTTGCTCTTCTTTCGATACAAAAGTAATATATTTGTTTTTGATGTTACCACGTCTGAGTTAGGCGAAACGGTTACGCTTTATATCGCTTTGATAACCCAACATTCTTCTGTTGATGGAACGATTTTTTTCCACGCACACAAGAACGGTACCTTCGACGTATAAGAACGAATGATTGTTTTAAGGTCCTATCAACGTTTTTATACCGAGCTGTATATTCTTTATTGACCCGAAGATGTTTTTATAAAGCCGAACTCGAAGAAAAAAAGTTTCGAATCGTCCCCATCTTGTATCGCGAAATTCATTGGTATGCAAGTTTCGTGTTTTCGCTTAGTTCAGGAGCACGACTGCCAATGGGCCATGAGGGATGCAATAAAAATGGCACATTTAACGAAACACATTATTATATTTTCACGATCTTGTCGCTTGTATGCTAATCGATCTCTAGCTGAACAGTATCCTGCTGTAAATCATGCATCGGCTTCCGCGAAACGCTAATGACACCCTAAATTCGAAAAATCTAATCGGCGTATAAAACAAATTCGAATTTACGATCGCGACTAACAATGCTAAGCAGGTTATTTAAACGATAGTTAAATTTGCGATTTTTTACGATTCGAGTTTTTTTATATTCGTAGCAATATCAATAAGAGCGGTAGCTACAAATCTAAATTCGAATTTCATATATCCGTTGAAAACGCGTAATCGCTTCTGGAAAAAAAAATGTATATATCTAGTATCTAGATTGTATCTGTTGAACATCTCGTCGGAATTTAGATTGGCTTTTTTTGCTGACGAAATTAAAAATGCACACACGGCTACCGTCCGCAATACAAAATGCATGTTATTTTTTCGTCAAGATGCATTGTGTACGACACGAATAACAAACGAGATGCATAATTACGAAATATGCAATTCCGACAACGTATCTGCATCGTCGATGGCACGTGACCGTCAAACGTTTTATATTCATCGAACCATCGTCGAAAAATTGATAAAAATCACCACCAATAAAAGAAGGATGAGTCAAAAAATATCTCTAATGGGGACTCCCCACTTAAGAATAGATTTCTATCAATAGCTTGATGATATTTTCATGAAAAATCGTTTTTTTTTCTTCCGGCAAATCATTTAATATGATCCATAGTCGATTTTCATTTATCAGTTTTTCTTAAATCCCTTTGATTTTGGAGTTAAAATACGTTTCTTTAGAGTCATTATAAGACGATCAAATCTAAATCCACTTGTGTCGCAGATAGAAAAAACTAGAAGATAGAGCAGCCGTATAAATTATTTGTGCATGCCGTGTCGATTCAGTATGCTAAGAATGTGTGGATATGAGTCTTGGCGAGAACAACATGTCATTTTTTTAATTCATTAATCAATATGGAGACTCAGTTTCTTTCGAATATTCGGATTCATTTGATTTGAAAAAAATATTGATTCAAAGCTTTATGAAACGATTCTGTAAATGACCATCTCTTGCCGTATAGGTTTTTTAAATTCAATCTATTTGGTGACACCTGTATGCCCTCTAACTTCTCTCCAGAGTCTTCGCCTTGCAGCTTACTTCTTCACGTCAAAATTGATTGATATTAAAAGATAAATAAAATATAAATTACTTGTATGATAAAAAAATCAGTTTCAATAAAATTTTCGTTAGACCCCTCTGAGTTTGCAGCAGCGAGTCGAAATTCGCGGTCCGTCGCATGTCTCCGCTTTCGATTCGATTTAAATTATGCCCCGGCTATCTTTTATCTTTTGTGCAAATAAAAGAGGTACACGAGAGGGCCCCGGGACCCGAGAGGACCTCTCAGGTACCTCTGAGGCTGTACAGGTGGCCCTTAAAACGAGTTCCCTCGGGATACTTAACGTCAACGCTTGACAAATTTACTGCCGACTACATTACCGCTGTCTCGAAACAAGATCGCCATCGTCAGATAATTTTAATTGGAGGGTCTAATTTCTGCGCATTTGTCTCGAATTTGCAGTTGAATGGGGTTCGAAATACCGATATTAGCGAAATACTGCTGCCTCTTCACTCGAGCGATCTTTCTTATAGATATGTAATGTTTCAACTATAGGATCATCTGAATGATTTTCGCAATTTTTGATCAATATTGATATCACTAATTGCAAAGTTGATCTAGGGCTAACTTTTCCTAAGAAAAAACTAAAACAAGATTACGAAATTGCTGAAAATTGGAGGCTCAGGTCTGACTCTTACTGTTACGCCAAAGAGAAAAATTGCAATATTCCCAATTTCGATTAAATTTCTGTATAAATTTGCTATCGTAGATTATCAGAATTATCGTCAGTGTATGTAATAACTGAAATTCTTTTAATGTTTTATTTCATATAAACAGTTGAAGAGTCATAAATGAGAAATTCTTTCAGACACTTTTAATACCTCTTTGTTTCTGCGGTTTTGCACAAATATGGCCACGTCCGATACACATTCGATTCTTGGAAGGCTCGATGATGTATGCTTTTTTTCATTCGCGTTATGTCGAAGCTATGCAAACAAAGAAGACCATTGTTATTCGCTCAAATTGCTCGGTATGTCATAATTCATTGTGTTTTAATCGTTCTGGTATATCGTGCGTTTGCGTTATGGTGAATCACTGTCGTCTTTTTGTGTGTTCGATGAATGTTGTGTGTATGGATCTTTTTCGTTCTGGCTTCCCGTTGTCTGATCAAAGAAACTCTAGACAGGTTGAATGACAACAAAGGCTGCGTAATTACTTTTCAACAGTTCGATTCGAATGTCTTCGCCTTCGTTCCAATCCGTTTTTAATTTCATTGTGTTTGTTGACATAACTGACGAACGGTGAACGACCCGCTTCGACGGTGAAAAATTCATTAAACTTCGTACTGTGTGAAAATTTAAATGATAAATCATTTAACTTTGATCTCTGTCGTATTAATCTTCGATATTGCTTCGCTGAACGGTTGTTTCGTATCGCTGTATACGTTTCTAATATTCTTCATCCTCGAGTGCTCCTTTCACCTAGACGTTTTCCGCAAATAAATAGAAATACGTACCTTTCGATAATAATCCAAGGCGGAACTAAAATGACCTATTTATTAAACGACCGAATATACTTTGATCAAAATAATAATTGAATCATCGATCCAATACATCCGATCCGATAATCTTAGAAATCTTAGCTCCCAGCAAAAAAAAGCTGGAAAGTACTGAAGCTGCAATAGGGCCCATAACCTATCGAACAAAAAGTCCATAACTTATTGACCAAAAGTCCCAAAATAAAAGATGCAAAAAACCTATTGGCCAAAGAACGCATAACCTATCAACCAAAGAACGCATAACCTATCAATCAAAGGGCCCATAACCTGTCGAAGAAAAGGTCCACAACCTACTGACCAAAAGTCCCATAACCTATCAACCAAAGGACGCATAACCGATTGACCGAAAGTCCCATAACCTATCAACCAAAGGACACATAACCTATCAACCAATGGGCCCATAACCTATCAACCAATGGGCCCATAACCTATCGTCTGGTCGAAAAAACTCAAACTACACACAACAACCTGGCAAAAAAACGTTAAAATCATGGTGGCAATCGGACAGCCATCACAACCCCATCGAGCCGGAACTCCATACACCCCAACACCGCTTCGTCGACCACGATAATGATGATGACGACGATAATGCGTGCAAGAACAAAGAGGCGCCAGGTGTCCCGCGGTCCGTGACCGAAGGAAGTGCACCCGACGACCGCATTGTCCGCTCGTGTGTACACACGTAAACGGAAACCTCCTAACGGCTTGTGTTCGATGCCTTTTTTTTAGCTATTTATTTAATTTTTCTTTATTCTCGTCATGCTCGTTAGTGGGTCTGTTTCGATTTTAATTTTCGCGCTCTGACGTTTCCGTGGCGCCAACGTTTTTTTCGATGTTGAAAATGTTAGATTCTTTTGTATTTGATTGTTTGATTCGTTTGACTTTTTTTTTAACACAGTTCGTTGCGCACTAATCGAATGTGCAGGGAGTGGAATAACGAGAGCGTGTCCATCTTTTACCGCATTGCACTACTTTTTTGTAATTGTCGTATAATTTTAAGTACATGTGAGTGCTCATTTATGACTGGTACACACTAAATGAGGGCACATTTATGACTTTTCCCTGAAAATGTTCTTCGAGCTGAAACTTATTATTCAGTTCGTTGACGCATTTATGATGTGTCATATCAATGTACAGAGGATTTAAACTTGTAAATATTTAAAAAAAAAATGAGTAAATTAACCAAAATTATTGAGATAATTTACCGACCACATATTGTGAGTTGAATTTATAAACAAGCGATGCTATTGTTTAATAACAATCGACGTTGCGTATGATTTATTAGAAACAATGACATTACTTATCTTTCGCGCATGTTACCGACCTCGCATACTCAATACGAACATTATTAGAAGATATCTAAAATCGAATATCGTAATTTACGAAACGCTTAGAAACAATACTTATATTTTATTCAAACCTTTGTTTCCAAGCAAGCGAACGAGACACTGACGATTCGATTGACAATACGATACGAGATTTCCGGGAATCGACGAAACGCAAAAAAATCGCTACATACATAATGCACATTACATAAATTTTAATGGCAAATTATACGCAACGTATTCACTCAGGGCCGAATTTTTATATAATTTTTATAATTAAAACCTTCTCTTCTTTCAATATAATAATCGTCTCATTGTACTACCCTCTATCACTGAACATTTGAGCAATTTGAGATTATTCTGTAGAATGGTATATAAATCGATGATTAATTGCTATCAGGCAAATCATTGCAAATTAAATAAATTGATAAAATTTCAAATTGAGCATAAGATGGCAGTAGAATCATCAAAGGCTAATCCTTTTACCAACCTTAACTAAACTATAACTTAGCTAGCGTTTCTTTTCTATTGAGTTTGACAGCTGTCAAGGTGTATTCTTAAACTCACAGTAAAGAACTTTTTAAAGAAAAAATCTCTTGCTATATTATATTTTGGTTAAGATAAGTGAAAAGATCAAATATGAGTAAATTAACCGAAAAATTATCGAGTGACTCTGACTTCATTCCTTGCCTTTGATAGAAAACTCACCAAGTTTACCTACCGAATTCATACTTCTAGTTACAAACTTCTAATGCATATTTACACGATTCTACAATAAGATATGATTTCACTGCTCCACATAGCAAAATCGTGATCTCAACTCGACTTTAACAACTCAAACTACATATTCATCGAAGCACCATTTGATTCAAACGCCCTGCGTTCAGCTCGTACAGAGTCGCGGTAATGAGACGCGCACTCCTCGGATCGTCCTCGTCGAGCTGACTCCTTTCTCCTCAGCAGACACAGACACAGACGGTTTGACTCACGCGCGAAGCATTTTATTAACGACCCGAAGCGAAATGTACCGGTGCGATTTATTTACGAGGCGATTTCCATTCGAGTGGGCGTCTTCGTCCAGACGGACCTCCCCGGCGCATGCAAATGTCGGACGATCGCCGCGACTCGACTATTTTTTCGTCTCTCGTATTGTTAGTACGTGGTGATTGCTGCGTTGCTTTGATGGTTCCAATGTTATTAGCTTGGAGGTTGAAGACGATGCGTTTTTCTCGATTCATTGGGTGCCGTCATTTTCCTTATGTTCTCATCTGAAAATGAGGATTATCGTACATGATTTATGAAAATTTGTCTTTGTATTCATAAGTAAACCTTATCTTAGGGATCCAATCTAATTAATACTTGAAAATTCTAACTAACAATAAATCTAACCTAAAACTCATTCTAATCAGTCAAATGTCAAATGCGAAGTATCAAAATGAATCGTATTTTTGTGCATAATACTTAAATCTTATCAATTTTGATGTCTTTTATTTTAGATTCGTCAAAGATAAGTACGAAATATAATCATGCAACTAAAAATATGAGATCAAGTAAACGGAAAAACTAGGCGATTCGAATCAGTGAATGATCGTAATGATTTAAAGTGCTGACAATGATGATGACGATGATGATTTTTCACTATTTCTACAATTTTGGCTTCATTTCATATCATTTTTTTCACTAGATATTATGAACGAAAATTGAGAAGTTGATTGATCGAAAAAAACTGGAATCCGACTCGAATCACCGCTTCAATCGTGAGTTCATAATCTCACCGATTTTACACACTCTCGCTACGAAACTGAGAACAAAATAGCCTCTGGTCTCCTTCTAGAGATTAGATATAGAGGAAAAAAAATCGGATAAAATTCGTTACGCACATTGAAAACGTCGATTTAAAAACGATTTTCGCTATTAGATACGAGCGAGTAGCGCACAAAGCGCCACCGATTCGATATTTAATGTCTCCCCTTTTCTAGATTTATGACTTAATAAAGTTGAGGCCGGATTGCGTGAGGCCGCTTAACAGCATCCTGTGTATAATTAATATCGAATTTATTACTTCACCTGTACAACAAACCGTAAATCATCGCCGGTCGCAGTTGCGAAGCTGACTCCTGTACGGAGACGAGAGAACGATTAGAATTTGGGCCATATGTAGTCCTAGTAAAGTCTATTTTGTTCGAGAGTTAGCTATCGTGAAATAATAGCATATTATGTGAAAAGACAGCAATCTAACGTAAGTCAATGACGATTTATTTGACTCATTTTGAAAAGATTTTTAGTTTCAGAGAACAGTGTTCAGTTTTAGTTCAAAAGTGAGTAGGAGAGATTGGGGCTAGAAGTTCTGGGGGTAAGTTGTTCCGAAATTGATTCTTCACTCAACTGTTATTGCCAAAGCAACTAAAATCGATGGCAAAGCAGCGAAATACCTGATAATTTGATTGCGCTCTTTTTATTCCTTTCGGAACAACTTACCCCTAGAACTTCAACCCCGTCCTCCCCTACATATGAGTTTTATAGCTTGCTTATTTATTAAGTTATTTCAAGGTGGCTACTTGTTAAACAAAACAGACCCCATAAATACTATTGTTCATCATTCCGATCCATTCAAAATATTGAGAAGTGAAAAGATTCTTTATCCTCAAATCAAAGACTAGATACTAAAATTTAACAAAAAACTTGCTTTTACCATCTTAAACTTTAACTCCTCACCCGTTAACAACATGCAACTAGAACAAATGCACTTATGCGTTACACTTATTTTAAGGTCTCAAACTGAACAGACTTTCTAGAATTGAACCGAAGACGATTCCGATCCATTTTAAAACGTCGAAGGCTTCGTCATCGTCGTCGATGGTCACGTTTGGCGTTCGTGCTTTTGGCGCCAGCAATGATTGTTGGCAGAATGGTTCTTGTGTGTGGAACGAACGCGGAACCGGGGCTTTCATACGTGACACTATGCCTTAACAGTGAGGTGCTGCCACGAAAATGTAATGATTGTGCTGAAAAAAAGCCAGCCTCTTCTAATCGCAGTCGTGATTTCGTATAAAAAATAGGTTCTACGCCATAAATCGTAATCGTGAACTTCGGTATGCTTTCGCAACAAAATGGCGTCTTTTCGACTCCAAACATTTCAATAAACTCGATGATATCACGCGCATAAATATTTGACAATGATTTAATTTTATTTTGATGTTTATTGCGTCATAAGAACCTGTTGCTTGGATTTCAATGAAATACTATCGGCGTATCGATGCATCGTTTCCATTGTGATTTGTATTCATAATATTTTGACGTTCGCATATTTAGGAGGAAATTGTTTCACAAACGACCACCATTCGTCGTCGATTTAGAATACCCACAGTGCCATAACGACGATCTAATGTTTTGTTTTCTTGTTCACAGGTGAGGAAAATTTCTGCATGCATTATCCACTATGAGTCATCTCACTGTCTAATGGTACGTACGCACACGATTAGAATTTCCAAATAAATCATTTCAATTTGACACTTATAGAATTCAATTGATGAATTTAATTCACGATTCTCTGAAAAGTTTCAAAATATTTTGATTATATTTTAATAATTTGTTCGCATTGAAAGCTAATGTGTATACTATCAATAGCAAACATAAAACGCTTGTAAATCAAACGCTAGTATCGAATATCGTGACGAAGCTCAGTTTCTTACGAAACGACTGTCGAATCGTCGATTCGAATCAATTTTCCGACATTTAATTAACGACACGATACCGATCTGTAACCAATAACGAAAATAACGGCCCTATAACGATCAGATAACGCCAGTTTTGACTGGAAGCTCGCCGAACGATAATTACCCATATCATGTTGACTTCAAACTGCCATTCCAATTGACGAGACATCTTCAATGCGACAATCGGAGATGTCATCGAACAACCATTTCATTCCGAACATGATTAATTTCAAATTTTAAAAATTAATATTATTTTTAAGAATTTATATTGATTTTTGCTGATTTTTCTGTTAACCGTCGGCGAAATAATGGTATGGATATGGGAGCGATAAAAATCAACTTGTAATTACTTTTCTATGTAATATACGAGTTTTTCAATTGATTTAAATATTTTTCATTTTGTGATACGTATTTATCATTTTAGATCAAATAATTCACTTTTTAAGCTCAATTGCTTGCATACAATACTTCAAAGAAAACTTTACTAGAAATGGAAAATATTTAGCATAAAATGAAAAATATTCATCATAAAGTAGGAAATTTATATGATGAATGAAAAGGCCAAGGGGTACAAGTGACATTTTTTTGCCGAAATTGAATTATGTACAGGAATCACTTCGATGTACGCTTATACATATAATATATTTGGAGGCAAAAGGATAAAAACGAATTTGGAACGTGTACCGAAATATATCATCAAATCACTTGACATCCTCATAATACATGTAGGTACATGTTAAACTTTGAGTGCTATTTTTTTCGAAGTTACTTGTACCCCTTGGCCTTTTCAGTCGTCATATGTACTTTCTTATTATGCAATCAAAATTTGCTCGTTTAAAGAGTTTTTGAGTGATAATTTTATGCAATTACATATATGAACGCATGCTGTTATTTTCAGAAAAAAGTACAATATTGGAATTATCAAAGATTTGTTTTTAATTAGACTACTAATCCAATCGATTTAGCACATATCAATGTGCAATTGTGCATATAGTGTTGAACCCAATATTTTCTCAATACTGAATTCAAGTCTTATCAAGCATCACATGTCATTCTCAATCGACATGAAAACTCGATCGTTTCTTTCGAACATTTATGAGTTTATCGCAAAAATCGAATACACACATGTACATAATAAAAATAACGAGATCCACAAATACCTGACGTTTAATAGATCGCGATCGACGTCTCAATAATGGACCAACATCGAAGGCTGTGTGGCCTTCGTATAAGAGAAGTTACATACGGACCGGTCGTCTTGTCCGACTCTATCCGCGATGGGATCTAATCAAAATTTCAATCTGCTTTTTTTCTGGCGTATTTATTTCGGTGTACCTATTACATACGTGTATGGATAGTCCGAAGTTGCGTGCTTCGAACCCCGGGTCGTTAATAAATACGCGACTATCGTTTGTGTCTAATGTAAATTTAATGATTTTTTCACTTAGGAGCGGATGAGTGTTCGTTATTGTACGTTTGTCGACACGCAGAACAAATATATTCGTGATAATTGTATGTTGATTGTGGATTTTGCTTTGTGTGCTCGAGAGATTTGTAGTGTGAATTTTTTGATTCGACTCGAGTGTTGCTCCGAAGCACAAATGAGGACTGAAAAGGCCGAGAGGCTCAAGTGACTTTGCGGTGATATCGAGAAAAGTTGAACATGTATTAGGATAAGTTCAAGTGATTTGATGATATATTGAGGCACATGCTTCAAGTTCGTTAATATCCTTTTGTCACCAAATACATAGAAGCGATTTATGTGCATGACTCAATATTGAAAAAAATGTCACTTGTACCCTCTGGCCTTTTCAGTCGTCAAATAAAATACTTGTCAAAATAATTATGTTTGATATGATTTTTTTCATTCTCATTTGATTCAAAATGTTCAAATCTGTCTGATTAATAATCAGTTGAACAAAATGTTCCACTACCATCGAAATTCAGCGATTCGTATACGTATAAACAAGCAAATTATTAAATACCTTCCAAATTAATTGTTTATTCTTATGAGGGAAAGAATATTAAAATATAATAATAAAGAAAAAAAATCTTAAGATTTATCGTTTTATTATGCAGACGTATATTTTTCCAGTCGGCGTATTTTGATTAATCGTGTTGCCCTATCTTGCATACGTAGAAAATTTTTCGGTCAGTCAATTATATCATATATACGATGACATTAAAACGTAATCATGATGTATTTTACATTTATCAAAGATTCGGTCTAAAGTGATAAAACCGGTCCCGTAGACAGTGAAAGGTTTTTAATAAGTGTGCGCCCGATGCTCGATTATTTTACCACAATGAAACTTGATGACGGTAATCAAATTAGAATATTATCTTATTGAGCTTCGATAAATCTTTATTATTGCATAAATAAAGTTTGACACGTTAATGATTTCAAATGAGAAACGTTTGGAAAAAAAATATTATGTTGGTTTATGTTCGGCGAACAATGAAAGGTCATAATCAGATTCGGCATCCTTTGTCAGATGAAGTCATATGCTAGTCGTTTTAGTACCGCATTAAATATTTTTATTGCAGGCCCGAAATTCCAAAATTTGTTGATTAGTTAAAAAATACATATAATTTCTACGATCGTTTCTGATAACGTCGAAAAAAATCGCCACGTACTAAAGTCTCGAAATTTGACGATTCCATTAAAGAACATCACTTCGAACACAAAATTGACTCATTAACATCTCGAATTCGAATCGACGACACATGTACGAACACTTGTAAAATCGTCTGCACGCAACAATCGTACATCTCCAATATCAGTTCATCGAAAATCAATTAAACTCGAACGCGAAACACCCACGATATGGCGAAGAGTTTTGAAGGATTTTAAAATCTTCTCGGGAAAAGATATCGATCTTTCGCTTTTATGTCTTTACAATCGGCCGATGGTGTAGAGCGAGTCCGTTTATTGCACCGCGAGATGCACTCGTTGCAATTAATCGGTGGTGCGTCGGCGTTTTTACGACCGTCGTAAAAAGTTCGCCACGATTCGTTAAAGGATCCCGTAATGAAATCGAGCTTCGATCTCTTATATGGGCGCTCTAAATCGACGCACTGTATATTTTATCGAATCTCAATAATAAATTGATTCTGAATGTCGCAATTGGTTTTATATTTTTTCATTGTGCTCTGTATGGTTAAAATTCGATTTCCGAATGCAAATTGTGCTATTTATCATTGTTCCGAACGAAATTTCTCAATGGCTTAAAATAAATGCAATTATTATGCGATTGCGCAACTCTATGTTATGCTCGATGCGTGAGCGTAACTTTAAAAGTCGTTCAACTTCCACGTATAGATTTATCACTTGATACATATTATAAACGAATATATTTTTTGTAACAACTCCGTTATGAGAGCTTATTATCGAAAATAAATTAAAGAGCCTTCTCACTTAATTGCAAGTCGATGACGATGCGCATATTTCGACCCAAGGATGATGCACCGCCTCCAAAACCCAAACATACCTATACACATTCAAACTTGAAATAAAAACAACAATATTTACAACATATTGAATATTCACGGGATTGTTTTCCGAAGTCATTTATTCAATTTGGTCTTTCTCGACTCATGTAAGGCCGTCCCGAAAAAAATATTAAACAAACATTTCACTGGGGCATGTTTCGGTATTCGTGCGTGCTTATAAAACATATCCTTCGGGTTTGTTCTTTTTGAACCTTATTTTTTTATTAAGGACCGGCCGCATAATTATTACCATGTTTTATAATTCATACGAGTGACTGTGCATCATTTGTTCGCCGTATTTCATTCCCTATCTACTCTCGAAACCGTGTTGTTTTTGAGTATAAAAAGTGCTCATATCTTGGCGGATTCTCATATTCATCATGGTAAGTGGCTTATAAAGAAACTGTTGAAAAAAACTTTTGACATAAAACTGGTTGGGCGGCATTCTTTTTGTTTATAATTAATATTCAACGAAGCAGTAGTTCGCGCGGCTCTTGTGTACTAAGTCGAGATTCGGCTTGTTATTACAGTCGTGGCATTATTATCGTTATTGAGTTGCATCTACACAAAAAAATGCTCATATATTATGTTTTAACAATCGTATAATGAGTTGATTAAAATTGCAAATTCACCGAATACATTAGACACGTACCTACATAAGTGTAACAGTTCAGTGTAACAAAAAGTTGTATCCATTTGAATATCTGAAAATTAGCAATAACATGCTAGTTCATAATTATACATGTACAGGTATGTGTGCATTATCAATTATGTATGCTTCGATGCTTTTTCGATTACAATGAAATCATTTACAACTCGAGTGACCAATTTTGTTGAAACGTAGCATTAATAAAGTCAATAGACGGAAAATAATGAAAATTAAAGTCAATGTTAGAAGATCACTAAAATGATTAAAAAATACAGAACTATGACAGTAGATATACAAAACTTCAACTTCCGATTTCTTATGACTCGTTAAGAATTAAATTCCATCAATCACCATTATTCATGTTTATACATTTCCGCTGAGTTTCAACAAAATCGACGAGCCGAGATTCAAAGAATCTCCTCATCGAATAAAAGTATTGATGCATTTAGAGAAAAAAATCGCATACGAACTCATTCATTTCTCTTTTCACATAAGTTTTATGCATTAACGTCCGCGCTCATTCATTACTCATTTCGCAAAAATTTCACGTTTTAACGACTCCACTCATTAATATAACGAATTCGTTATCGATTTTAATGCTAACCGATCAATTTTTATTTGCCGATGAAATTCTCGGGAGCAAGCAGACAGTGACCGACCCTGATCGTCGTCGACGACGAGCACTCCTCTTGAATAATAAAACGACGAATGGCCATCCTTTTGTCTTCCATTTATAAACGACCATAAGAAACACAATCGAATTCGCATTATCAATTTTCTTTTTTGCCCCCCCCGTTCGATGTAGAGTTGATCTAAATAGCTGCAATTTATTATCGCAGGCTCTCAAGGAAATTCTAATCACAGTCGATTTAGTATGCAATATCGCATCGGTTCATAATTTATTCGTTCGAATAGATGTCAATGTGATTTAGTTATAAAAATGCGTTTATTGATTTAAAATTGATTGAAATATAATGAACATTCCTTATTTGAATTCTAATGAAATCGTTCAATTCAATTCAATTCGTATGCAATTATTTTGAATAAACGAGTCATATTCATGATATGCAATGAAATATTTTTACGCTATAATCATATTTTTATAAATAGAAAAATAAAATTCCTCTACTCGTCTCATATGATTTTCATACGAATCTGATATCGCCTATTTTTTTCGATATCATCTAGAATCTAAAATGAGATTTCTTCAAAGCTTCTAAAGTTGAAATAAATGAATTAAAAATGAATACTCAGACTTTGAATTGACTTTTTACTATGCATTAGATCTTTTTACATACGATTTACTTTTATTTTTGATACAACATACAACAATTTCAAAAAGAAAATTACTGATATATCGCTTATTGAATGGTAGATTTTTCTTCATTTTCCCTGACAAGTATTGAGTTAATATTTGACAATTTTTGCTGAAATACGCTTTCAGGACATTCTGAAAACATCAATAATTCCAAACAGCTTAGTTTCAATACACGACATAATCGAATGAAACGAGCGACACATTGAATTGACGACAACAACAACTGAATTGATTTTTCGATAGTTACTGTCAAAAAATCATCAAATTTTCTATGAAAGCACGACAAATTTTCTTAGTAAGACATAACTCAAACACAATACGACCACAATGCAACATTTTCAACACAATATAAGCCCCGTTAAGGCTGTGTACTTTCGCTTTTTCCGAATCGGCGACACCTGAAAGACGATACGTTTGACCTATGGCCGTAACGGGCTGTGGCCGCCCACTCATACACCTGTCCAAGCCCCCAGACAGGTGCTATGCCATTCTTATTTTTCATCCTATACCATTTTTTACATGACAGACATCTTACGTGAGGTGCAGAATCAAAATTAACAATGGACACAATGCTGAATTCCTTTGAATTCTTCTAATGTATTGAGATTCCGTTAGGTAGAAACCCTTTGAACTTAAGGTCATTGATTTTGTTGAAATTCGGTAGATGTGTAGTATAAATGTTGATGTAAAATTTTGCTGGTGAATAAAAATACGACTCTTAATCAGTTTCTAATGATTTCAAGTCAAATTTTAATGTATTCGTTGAGCATGCTTATAAGTAAGGGAAGATGGGGTCGGAAGTTCCGAGGATAAGTTGTTCTGATGTCACTCAATTGTCATCACCAATGTAACTAAAATGGTTGCAAAATTGCACAATTCTTGAATCTTCAATTATTCCCTTCATATGGTATAACTGTCTCTTTTTTACTTACAAAATTATTCCATCCGGAACAACTTACCACCGAAACTTCCAGCCCCATGTGAAGCTTTTTGACACATCGAAAAATTGATCAGCAATAATATCTTCTGTTTTCGTCCATATACCAACACATAATTCAATGGATTTAACGGGTTTAATAAACAAACATTCTTCTCGATCAACAAAATTACTATGATACCTAAAAAAATAATCACATTTGAACCTGAGCATCTTCAATTATGATGAACAACCGCAGCTAAGGTCACCTCAGTGTCAACGGGAAAGTGAAAGTTCTCACTCGATTATTCGGGACCGTTAACACTCAGTCAGTTTTTGAGCCTCGGGGCAGAAATATCGATAAATATAATATATGTGTATGTGCACAAACTCATCCATCTTTGCGTCCATCTTCTTCGTCGTATAGCAAATATTATACCCGTCGATCGTATTTATGATGATGGTAATGAAGCAGCATTCCGGCGACCGCTTTTTTCACGCCGACCGTCTTTGAAGCGTCCCGAAAATACGTTTTAATTTAATCGAAACCGGTTCATTTGTCGGATTTTTGTTTTCGCTGAAAATTTGCTGAAGTCCAGCTTAAGATTATCGAAGAAAAAAATTGAATATCAATCTCAAACGAATTCCAAACAAGCTCTTGAGTATTGATCGTCTTTTATGATCCTCACATATTTATGTTTCATTAGTAACTACTAAACTTTAATAAAATGACTTAAATAGTGTATTTAATTCAAAACGATGACCCCAAATTCGAAGGGTCTCATTAGACCGTTAGAAAGTTTTTATTTTAAACAAAGCACAACACCATTTATTATCATACCGATTTGAAAGCCCGACGAAATCTCAACCAGATCCTATTTAAAACGAGCACAATGCTTCCATCAATCGACGCGTCGCGAAAACGTCAAGCGCCATCATCATCACCGGCATCATCATCATCATCATCATCTCGAAGACACGTTGACGTCGAACACGACGACGACGTCTGCGTCATTGATCTTCGACGAGGGAGAAAGACGATCGCGCGAAAGCCAAACAAGCCATCCCATTGTCGCCGCAAGAATTTTAATTGAAAACATGTCCGCGCTTTTGACGGCACGCGATGCCCTCAAGAGACTCGCGGGATCCTCCTCTGATCTTGGACAAGTTCAGCAACCTCGGCACGTGATCGTCCAACGAGTCAATCAATCGATATCAATTCTCGATTTTGACTCTCGAATTGATGAGACGAATTTGAATAAGATCTTGGGTGCCAGGGCTCTGGAGTTATCGTCTTTTTCGGTTGCCCATTCCAAGTGATTTTAGTATAAGAATTCTAATCGAAATTACTTGGAGCATGATACAGAATTAAAACAGAATTTTTTGAAAATATGATTTCTCGTATTTATGGTCTTATATAGATTTTCTGCTCGATTAGAATTCGAAACTATGAATTAATTGATCCATCATCATTGATTCCTATAGATACATGAGCTACTAAATTGTATGAAAGCATGCCACTAGTGAGTAATTGCTCTCTAGTGGCATGTGTGTAGAACATTGCTAATATCAAGCATGCTCAAAAGTATTTTTTCATATACTTACACAAATAACTTGCTTGTATTTTACGAAGCATTTTCATTAAGATATTTATTTATAACTTAAAATTAACTAATTCAAATTTTGAAACCATCAACTTAAATATCATTTATGATTGTAATTGAAAGATTATTTTTACAAATTTTCTAAATTCATTCTTGTTGTTAAACTGTTAAGTTATATTGAAGGATTTTATGTTAAGATCGGTTCGAATTGTTGATTCTCTTTGAATATGCCGTTAGGTTACTCTGGTAGCCCTTTTAGTGCGTGCTATTTGATATGCAATTAGCACTTTCGTCGTAATGTGTTTATAGACAATGAAAGTAATTATCACCTTGAAATGCTAGAATCTGGATGCACTACGATTCGTGCCGTCGAGGTTTATTTAAACAACTAACTCGGTGAAACATTCTGTTTATGAAACAATGTATTTCTAATGTTTTTATGTACTCAACTAAATGTTTGCTCTTTTGTTTTATTGTTTTTTTGCATCAGACATACACTATTTTTTCTTCATTCGTATCGCACATACACAATTTTTTCTATTCAGTTGAATAATACAAAAACTTCGATCGTAACTTCGCCTTTGAAGTGAGCCATTCACCATCCACTGTTGAATGAAGGCCGCCATAATTGGTTCCCGTTTCTGCTTGTTTTTGCACAACTTCGCCAGGACGACTCTTCGTTACACATCATCGATTAATCTTGTTCAAAACCCATCTGGTTTACACAGGAAAATTTCACTTTCATTATACATTATTATATTATTAAATTAAATACGTTCCCACGTTCGACCGATGAAATGAAAAAACGCATCTAGCCTAATTGACGGTGTAAATTTTCCAAGTTAACAGCACTTTACACTATCGATATTCCGAGAAAGATGATTTCATCCGCGAAGATCGACTACCGGGACGATTAGCGAAAACGTTTCTATTTCGAGACTAATCTTATCGGACACGACATAAATTCATGGCATGGTGTTTTTTTAAGTCTTTTCGCCGAAGGAATTCGCGAAAGGTAAGTCGCACCGAATACGGACACAATGCGTTCCAGTCCGGTGTATAACGATAAGGACCTGGATATAATGTTTACCTTTCGAAATTCGTGGAAAAGCTCACCTTCGGATGCGCCGTGGGCGAGTGGTACAAGAAAAAATAATGTAAAACAAACAAAGGGAAGGGCAATTAGGCATATCTACAACGGTCGGGACTATCGGCAGGTCAGCGCAGATAAAACGAGATAAAACATTTTGAAATAATACCGTCTGTTTCGGACAGAGATCGAAAACTGGCACTCATGTCATGCGAGTTGATTCTTGTCATATTCGAAATATAATATAAGTTGAACTTCCAAAATACTGTTGCTTAAAGCCAGGTTTTCATTGTCAAAGTGCGTTTTGGACCGAGTGCACTCGGATGACTATTTTGACACTAGGATGTACTTGGATTGTGGTTCACGTACGATCAAAATACACTTGGATGACTACTTTGATACTAGAGTGTATTTGGCGTAAAATCAAAGCGCACATGGATGACTGTTTAGACACCAGAATGTACTTGTATCGTTGTTAATCATTTCCACAATTAAGATGACTATGATCGATATCCTACTACTTAATCGATAAATGATACTAGAAAAAAATAATGTGTTTTTAAATACATAAATCGCCTATCCATCTTGTATAATCTAAAAAGATGATAATGAATGATAAACATCCGACATAAGCAAATTCAACTAGCTTACTATGCATTGCACAACTTACCGTTCTTTCAAAGTGTCTAGTTTTCATACAAAACAAACCCATCCAAACAAATAAATTATTGACATTCCTTACACATATAATCAATGTTTGTCTTCCATTGTACTGTTATGTGCTCAACATCGTTGACTACACCTGAGGCCCGCATCCCTCGAGAGCGAGGAACCTAAAAGTATCGAGGAACACACTCGGTTATCTTTGGCTTGGGAACGTTTCGGGTCCGCAGCGCCTTCGGGGAACACGAAAAAGCTTTTAGATTGACGAAAGACAAAACACGCACACAAACCAACCCGAAGATGTCCAAATCCGACAATTAAAAAGTCGAACGGCCCTCCGTGTCGTTAGGCGGTACGAGCGACGAACACCTGTAATTAGCCGCTCTTTTCGTTCAATTGTTGTCGACTGCGGGGGGAGTGGTTCTTTGTTAAGTAAAGAAAAAATAAAATGGATGATTTTGTAAAATACGCTTAACATCATATTCAACCTCGTTACTTCTGATGCCGCCGGGCTTCAGATCATGACACGCCTCGTTGGATCGAATCGTATTGTATCTATCGATTATTTTGGTACGAATTAAATTGCGATTAGTCGATTCGTCGGGGAGTGGCTTTTTTTGAGATTTGTCGAAGAGGAATTGAAATATTTGGATTTGTGATTCATTTTTGTGACGTATTCAATGAATATGAAAAATGTGATGTGAGCGAAATCAATTTGAGACAATTGTTCATTTGGTTGGTCTTGTGATGTTCTTTTCGATTTGTTTGTTGCGCTTACTCTAGTGATTGAGATTTGATCGATCAATGAAAATAAAGAAATAAGATCCATATCACTATATCCGATTGCTACTCGAAGCTCTTTTGTGCAAAATATTGTATATTTGTCCCACTTGTCTTTGATCTCGATTCAATTCGATAAATACACAACGGATTTATAGAGAAGAATTTCAACGCTACACTCACTCAACAAAAAATTTGAAAACCAAACACATTTTTTCTCCACATAATTTCGATGTCATGAGCCTTTCCAAGATTCATCATCGAGTCATTTAAAAAAAAAGAACTTATCATTTGGCAAATCTGAAAAAAAAGACCAACCCTGCATCGGCTCGTTAGGCACCTGCTCGTCGTATGATTTACAACCGAGCCACGATACAGTTCTGCTGCCCATCATCAATATGAAGACAATGAGGACCAGCTCAGAGGTGGTCCTCGTCTCCAGGACGGCCGGCCAATGCCTCACCATGGTAATTGACTCAACGACGTACACACGATTTACATACACATCGAATCGAACTCCTATGAAATAATGGTATACCTTCGAAGCGGCAAATCATCTCGCGATTAGATTTATCGTCAGATACCAGATCGATTTTTTTTTAATTATTGATATTTAATGATGTGAAAAACAAGCGAGAGATCTTCGAGCTGCGCGGTGGTCTTCGATTCGTTGATTGGTTTATGCTTTGTATAATGCAGGGTTTTTCAAACTGGGTTTCGAGAAGCTTGTATAGTGTTTCTGAAGAAAAAATATGAACAATTTAAACAGTTCTGTCTTATATTAAAAGGCGGTCGATGGTTATTCTCGATTGATGTTAATGTCATCGACTCTCATTGCGTTGTTCAAAACTAGAACTGATCGTGAGAAGTCTGCTAAAATTTTCGAATTCGTGAAGAGTTAACATTTGAAAAATTCTGATGGTGTTGTGAAAAATTATAATCATCGTCGAAAAATAGATATTTAGTAAAAAAAAAGTAGACATTCGTCGTCTAAATGAGAAAATACTGTCATCGGTCCATTAACGCGTGTATCTCTCTTTTATAACTCAATCTTTTTTCTCGTTTAATGTTGCCGCCTGAGATTTATTCGTTTATTGTTTATGCAGATAAAAAAAGTCCGTGTGATGTCACCCAGTCACTGAAAGGCTTTATCTGCATTTTATTCAAGTTTCGGAATTTAAATAAAATTATCGCCGGGCAATATAATATTTCAGATAAAACTAAAATAAGACGGATTCGCAAGACTTTTATGGCGGCTCGAGATTGTGGGCTACGTTTTTGCACTTTTCCGAAAATAAATCCATTCAATAAAAAAATAAAATCTATCAATGAAACGAGCCCACATCCTCTAAAATAAACAAGTCCACACACCTTCAGATAACGAAAATTCGCAATGCTTATCTTCACACGACCATATCCACCATCGGACCACTTAAACCAGTCTCCAATCTCAGGCATATTTCACAGCTACGTTCTAAGACCACCGTAAAAGCCTCGAGATAACCGAGCACTCTTTAACCGGAGGATATAAGACTCGTCCTCCCGATTGCCTAAAAGCAAATTGAAACGAGGTGGAAAAAAAAGACTGCGGCTTTCCTCGAGGTCCTCTTTCAGATTGCGGCTGACCCTTTAAAAGGATTTTCGAGTAACTTAGGCGGCATTTGTGGTCGCTTATCGAAGTTACGAAGTCCGGCCGATTTATCTGAGAGCTGTTTTGAATGTGTTATGGACGAGGACTAATTGCTGGATGCTCTTAGGTGATTCAAGTTGTTGCTGTTGTTGGAGCGTGCGAGATTCTTGGGAAGAATTTTCGGAAAAGTTTGTGATTGTGTTAAAAGAATTTTCGATTATGAGAGCATTGCTGGTAAATCCTTAAGTAATCTGAAAAAATAATAAACAAAACTCATTTAAGTGAATCTAAAATGAAGCTCGACTAGGTCTGTTGATTGTCTTGCATAATGTTTATTCCACAAGTGTCAATTTTAAGACTTTCGACACATTTATTTGGACATTATTGTATTTTCCAATGCTTCATTATGCTATTAATAAAGAAAATACAAATAGAACTGCATAATTGATATAATAGTCAATTTACTACAATTGAACAATTTTCCTCTACCATACAAGTTTTCTGGATTCATCCTTCTGCTAATCATCACTCAACTTGATAACATTTTTCTTCACTTATGAAACTTAAATTCCAAATATAAATTTAATAATGATTTATAAAATTAATACCAAAAGTTCCCATGGCACAATTGCATCCAAGCCGAATATTTCAACCTAATTTTTTCCACTTCAGACCTTCGAATCGAAACTCCACAACTCGAACCCACCTCAATCGAATTCGTATACACACAAAATATAAAATGTTTTATTCATAGTCCGGATCGTCGATCGGTTCTGCTTTTATTTCGAATCGTTCCTCTTGTTTTTTTCGAAGAGAGATATCCGCGCCATTAGACTTATCAACTTATCGAACGTATTGATGGAGCACTTTACGATGTGAATATTTTCGACGAAAAGATACATACCTCTATTCCATTCACAAATGGAACGAGCTCGATGTGAATGAATGAATTCCTAATGAGGGACTCGTTTTGGAAGCGTGAACGGAATTCGGATATGTCTTAAAAGTCTTGACGAAAATTCCTTATATGCTGAATATTCATATGTGAGCGTTTTACGAAATTTCAACACGCTCGTTAAAAGCTAGTCCCACTTTTGTGTGGAACAACCTGTAATTTTTTAAGAATTTTTATCGGCAGGCTTACCCTCGTTTTCGTTTAAGATTTTCGAATTCCTGTACGGAATCGGAATCGATGCGAAACTTAATCGCGTAATAAAATTTCGAATCGTAAATCACTCTGTGTGCAGATAGAGGAGACGTTTATTAAATCTAAATAATAATCGATAGCTTTTACGAATTTTATACGACGAATATTGTAATTTATCTGCTAATAATCCAGTGATATAGTCGAATATGGACCTAAATAAGAACTTCTTGAAGATGGTAAAATGCCTCCATTTATTGTCATACATACATACATACATAAAAAGAGAAGTTGTTTTCCTGGATACTCAAAAATACTCTGAAAACGTCCAATTTTCCCCCAAAATCACTGAAAAAATCCAACGATAGGATTAATTTAAACAATTTGTACCTGCCGAAAAAAAAACGCATCGATTTCTCTTCGGCAACAAATTAGCTCGTAGACAAAAATCTTTCGCGTGGGCTTTCAGAACTTCTATTATACGAACCCGAGCATAATTACGATGTAATTTCAAATTCCGAAAATAGGATACCGCTAATTGGCCAAAGGACGAGCGAACCTGTAATTTGCGGGCCGCAACATTCTCGAGAACGAGAAATCGCATCGAGAAAATTGCAGGAAGGATGCGTTTAGCGAGATCGACCAGGTAGTGTGTTTAGATCGTTCCAATTTTGAAAATTGCACGAATTCATCTTTATCTTTATTATAAATACGCTAACGTTCGAAAATTTCGAGCGCGCACTGAACTGTCCGATGCACTAACCTATCGGTTATTCTCCTACTCGAGTAGAGTTGTACTTTTTACCCATATAAGACATAAAATTCGGGGTTCGACTTTTGTCTAACAATGAAACGTACATTTTTATCACACTTTTATACGTATTTGTATATATGAAACTTTATCATATCGAATTTGCAGTGATCTCGTATGCTCGTTTGTCTCATTAATTATTTTTTCGAGAAGATTCGAGCATTATGAGAGTATTGAGCCCGACGCTCGATTTTTATTCGGTCGGTAGTCGAACAGGATGTATGTTTATATTTATGTGTTACTTCAAACAAAATGAAAAAATATACTAATGGCTAAAAGGGATACAGTTACATTACCTCCGCGCAGCACTCAAGAACCCTCTTCCGTTCGATACTTAAGTAACACGTTATACACACGTACATCGCATTAAATTATATTATTCGAATCAGAATATATTTTTTATAAATACTTGAATATTTTCAACTGAAAAAAACTAGATCATTATAAACAGCTCGAGCGAAGACTGCATCCTCTCCCACGTCGCCATCGAAAAAAGGATTCACTTAGCATCTGAAACGCGTTCATTACCACTTTTACACATGCACATATAAATAAACATGTAATACAGACATATAAACACGTGAAAAATACACTTGAAGAACGTTTTAAACGCTTCTCTCCCTCGTGGAAGGCTCCTGGTTCCGAACCCTCGTCGACAAGCGATAATGGGTCCTCTCCAAACAAGACATTTGATAACAAAAAACAAACAGGACACAAATTTGTTTGCTGGATGCTCCAAGAGTTGTTTGGCCAGGCCACCGACAGTCTAGTTGTCTTTCGAAGACCAACAATGCTTCTTTTTGACTTGGACGCCTCTTGTGTTTTCGAATTTCTTAAGAATTTTTATGAAATTTGATCTTTTATCTTAATTTTACTGGTTGAGATTGAGATAGAGGTGTAGTTGTGTAGCTGGGTCTATTTTATTTATATTGAAATAACAACATAATGTGCAATGTATTATGTTGCAATTACTCTAGTTACATATTGCAGTGAATAGTCATAAGCTAAATTAAGAAAGTTTCCAAAATTTATTACATAATTTAATGCATGTTATTTCACCATCGGATGTAATGAATTTCAATTATCTAATCGAGACGTCATTGCTGAAAAATTTATACGGCAAATCTATAGATCTCTCGTATTGATGATCTATAAATCGCAATCTGACATATGATCCATCTGTAATATTCGGATTATCAAACGTCACTTTGTAAAAAATATAAATCATCTCTTAATTTGGACTTTGACCAAATATTCAAGATAGTAGATTGATTTGACACCCAGAGTTCCCATTATCAGTAGAGTGACCAAGCATATTTTTTTTTAGTCACTCGATAAATATTCATTTAATCAAAATAATTTATAAGCAATATGAATTGAATATAATATTATTTCAGGAAAATAGTCTATATGTTGAATTTATTCAAAAAAAATATTGCATGAAAATCACTACACCCAAAAAAATGATTCACAGCTTGAATATTCGATTTTTCTGAAACTTTTTTTGTACACTATAATCAACATAATCCGATATCGATCATCCACAAGCGGTTTTTCCTTCTTTTATTGCATCGTTTAGCTTTATCTATTCGATAATTCACCAGAATTTCACCATATTTCGAATTTTGACGTCATATACGATAGATAAACCGTGGCGACTGTCTTATCACGTCTGGATATTTCATATCTGAATAATTCGTTACATAACTAGAATGTTGGCTTTTTTCAATATAAACCTAATTGAGGATTTTATCAGCTCGTTGTTTCTGACGACCTCAGATTCTTCTTGCAAGATTTTACTTGTTTGTATGTAAAATGATTCAATTTATCTGAGTGTATCGAACACGAGGACATATTGTGATTCAAAATTCGTTGTAATTTTTGACGCAATTCAAAACTAATTAATGCTATCTTCGTATTCAATTTCGCAATCAATGCTATATTTAAACCAGTCACTATGAAATCTTATCGAAAAAATACATTCATGATACGTCATAACCGATTTAATTTGAAACACACATCCGATTCGAAACACATTCTTGTCCGATTGATTAAATTTTTTCCACATCAATTTGATTTTTTTCAGGCGCCCACATATAGATTATTGCGGAAACTAGCATCATTCTCGAATCTTCATTTCGCACTAACTGTATTTATGTACATGGTGTGGTAAAAGTATGTGCTTTGTACATGTTGCGAATATTCTGCACACGGTAGGTGGTCCATCGTGTACATGACTCACTACCTTATTATTTGCGGATCGTTTTTGGCAAGCTTTTTAGACACACTTTTGGCAATAACTTGAGCGCTTAACGAGAGATTTAAATTAAGAATGCTTTAAACGGCTCATATTTCTGAAAAATTTTCGGATCGGAATTCGTTTCCTGATGCGTTATTAAATGCACTCTAAACGTTCAATAATATCGATATGTGGCTTCAATATTGTCTACAATATTCATTTTTGTATGATTACGTCGCATAATTTGATCAGTCAATGATTTTTTCAGGAATTTTGATTCAAATTTGAATTTGATCTTTTCAAAAATAATGCTGATGAAAGTATGACATTTGAATGTAATGAAACAAAAACACTAATAGATGTGCTTTTTCGAATTTTTTGAAAATGAAAATCGATAAACTAAGCTTTAGGTTAGGTTAAGTCAGGTATTTTTTAATATTTTCATGTTAGATTGGAAATAAGATCACGTTTTAGGTAAAGTTAGGTGGAATTTCGTTCGATGGTTTAATTGCACAAGTTCTTTAAATATACTGTCGTAAAGTATGTATCAATATTGGTTCTTTAAATATGTATCAATCGAGGTTGCTTCAATTTGTCTTTAATTAATATTATTGATCGTCTAGGAGCAATCTGATCCCTGAATCTTATAATAATTCCATCGCTTCATCGCCTGCATATTTCTCGATTCATCAATAAGCATTCCCAAGAACTGCAGCCTGAAAATAGAATTGTTTCCATTTCGCATGCCACTTGTGGAGAAATTAGAAATCAGTATTCGGTTACGGTGCTCGCACAAGAACGCTGAACTTCCTCCAAGAAGCCAGGCATACGTAATTTCGTATAATGATATGCGATCGTACATTTCACATTGTATGCACAACTACGAACTGTCAAAAATCCACGCCTCATTCGTTCGTTTCATTGTCAGTCTTTTTTTTCTCTGCTCCCTTCGTTACTCTCGGGGGTTTCGTGTCTGTCCTGGCGTGAATTTTTGACAGTTCGCAGTCGAAGTATGCTGTAGTCCACTGAAAGAAAGCGCGTTTCATACGCGATTGTCGTGTTAAATTTAAAACTGAGAGTCGCCCGCCACGAAGACGCCACTTCGAATCCGGCGAGACAATTTCGTTCTGGTGAAAGTGACTGAACTAGATCTAATTTAGGATTTTTATCTGTCGAATTGTGGATCTAGTTGAGTCAGAATCTTGTCTTTTCAAGGTGGAAGCTGGGTGTCGAAAGAAAAGATCGATTATTCTGATCGGAGTGCGAAATTGGACTGTTTTTTGAGAATTAGTACATATTTCGGTGAATCTGATTCGATCGGTCTAATTTGCAGTTTTTAATTCTTTTTAGTTAATATTTTATAACTGGTAGTTTATTTTTTTCTTCTTTATCAATGTGCACGAATATTTTTCGTGTTTGCGTGTACGCATAGAAATATTTCAAGTTCGATTCTATTTGCTTTACGTTTCAGATTATTATTTATAGAACTAGCTACTACGTGCACCGATATGGGCCTGTGTAATATTTTTTTCACATTAAAAAAAATAGATAACTCCTCGTTTCTCCTATCGGAACATTTTTTCCATTTCTGAAAACCCTTGAAATTTCATTCGAAAAACGTACTTCTTATAAAATTTACTCAATCGCTATTCAAGTTACTTAACCAAAGTTAAACTTTTTTTTAATTGACAGCTGATACTGATGACTAATCGCTAATTGACAGTCAAGAGATCGACCTATACTTAACTAAATTCAAATCAATATTTTCATTTGTTTCAACTCTCACGTTTGTCAATTGTATTTTTCTTCTATGAAGTTCAACAGTTGACATTTCAATAAGTTGAAAAAGAAATAATTAACTAATATAAAAAGACTTTCACTTTTTTTAACCCTAAAATATAACAAAACTTGCGCCACAAACGACTTTTTCAATTATTATCTAAAAAACCAAATAAATGAACTACGCACAATCCGATCGAACGTCATCTGACACCCAATAGCGCCAACTTGACGAATTAAAAAATCCCACCCTCCGCAATGACATCACCTACGGGCAAACCTGCAACTCACCGCCGAAAATTAACAACAACGCAACTGCGTACGACAGACGCTCGTTAAAAAAAAACCTCAACGGCAATATTCCAACAATGGAGTTCGAAAAGAGCCATAAATAACGGAAAGAAAACGCGGTGATCCGCTTACAATTAGCGACAATAGGGGCGGCCAGGTAAGTGGCGCCGGCGAGACGGGGAGGGGGGGCGCCACGTACCCCCCTCTCCCGCTGCCTCGCCGCGCCGCTCTCACCGCACTTCAGTTGGCGCCGTGCGCTCGTGCAGAGTAGACGTATTGCTTTTCGCTCCTCGTTCACGAAAACGTGTCGTCGGTCTATAAATATTTTCGAGGCTCTTCGAAAAGTTTCGCGCTTCTGTATCGCGAAATGTGATTTTTCCGTTTGACGTTTTCGGATTATTGTGTTCTTTTGGATTCTGTTGGATTGATTCGTTCGAGTTTCAACATGTATCCGATCGTCGTCAACGGTGAGGGTCTGCTTTTCAGTTTCGAGGATGTGTTTGTTTGTTTGAGGATGACCACAAGGTCATATTTTGTGTGTTTGGAAATTGTTTTCAGTTTTTGTGAAGTTTGAGGAGATTGTGAGTTTTTTTGAATCGGGTGCGTTTAGCGCGCTGCGTTTGGTCGACATCTGTTGGCGTTTCGTTGAATCATTTTTTTCATGAATTTTCGGGAAAATTGTTGAAAATTCGTGTTTGTTTTGTCGAGAATGATTGTTGCATCATATAATGTGTATTTGATTGTCGACATATTATTTTTTCTTCAGTATGTTATGTCAATATATTGTCCAAAAGTCGAGTTAAATTAAATTATTTGTTTAAAAAAAAACATAATATTCATTAATTATGACTTACGTCGAATTAGAATGGAATTTGGGTCAAATAAGAATGTACTGAAATTTTTAAAATGTGTCATTTATTAATTTCAAATGTTTGCTCGAATTCAAAGTTACCGTTTGTACGTGTGAAAATTAACAGAAAAGTTAGTAAAATGTGTCTTTGGTTCGTTATTTTTTCTGAATAAAATGTGAACCGGAGAATAAGTAATTCTGTCGTTCGAAATTAGCTTTTTAGTAGTAATTGAAACTCAGATTAAGATCTACCGCATAATTTATTTTGGGGTCTTCGTTGAATGTCCCTTTTTTCCTTCCTAAATAGGTTTTCGTGATATATCTGATCTTGTGTGTACGTTTTGAGATGTGGATTTGTATTATGTTCCTTTCTAGTACTTTATTCGATTTTTCATTACATTACATATGATTTAAAATAATCAGTTAATTTTCATCGTATTAGATCAGATTTTATTAATATTTCTATCGAAAACTATCGAATTTCGTACAGAATTCACTAAAAACTAATCCAATTCATCCGTCTTTCGTAAACAAAATGATTAACGCTTTTAAACTCTTGTGACGTGCATGCTTTATTAGTTGGAAATTACAAAAATGAAAATTACTGAAAAAAAACATTAATTACCGACATCGATGCTATTTCAATCATTTTACTAGCATCGACAAATCTTACGATTAGATCAGAATTTAGCACAATCATTCAAATCTAACACACTTCCGTAACAAATCGAACAAAACTCTTTTCAGATGTACACATCACAAACAATCTAAATATAAATCGACCAATTCACACAATTCGTCACCGCAACGTGTCGTTACCGTGTTTCCTGAATAAAACCCCGGTCTTATATTGATTTCACACTATATTGGTTTAATTTTTGATGTAAATTATTCATGTGAAAAAAACAATTAATTATTTTATTAAATATAATTGCAATGTTCTTTTCAATATTTTGTAAAATCCATCCATAAAATTCAATTTATTTTCATCCTAAAATTCAAAACAATCGACATAACGACCTTATTATGTCAACGGTTTGAATTCGAAATTGGCGCGCGCGACCGCAAAGTCATCCTTTTCACCACACAACCTTTATTTTTTTCAATAAAATTATTCATTTAAAAAACCCGAACGACAAAAGCCTCCATCGCTACCGGCCGTCGGCGACCTCTCAACATCCACATTTTTTTCCCTCCATTTTATTTATAATCCCCCTTTGATACACTCGATTATAATGAACTAAAAAAGGAGTCGATCCATAAACAAACATCCATAAATACGGACGAAATATTTGTACAAAACCAAAAAGCGAACGTCAAGAATGGACTCTTTCAAATTTCAATTGACTCGTGCTCCATACAAAAGATCACCTGTTGCGCTCGTCTACCTGAGCTTACCTGCTGTGCAGAGCTTCTCAAACTTTTCATTTTCACAGTTTGATTTCGGATTTGTGAATTTATTCGTTTATGGGAGATTTTGCGCTTTGATTCGATCGCGTGGGTGGCCTAAATGGGCTCTTCTTTTCTATTATTTTGTCGTGAATTTTTTTTCATGAATATGTATGGTTCTTTTGAATTTAAGACTATTGGGATGTTATGGGTGTGAGCTTTTATCGATTGGCGTTTTTGTGTTTGTTTGTTCGATTTGATTTGGAATCTCGTTTAAAATTGTTATGGGTGTAAATATTTGTTAGTTTCAATTGTTGAAAACTGTCGTTTTGTTTGGGATTAGAAATTTTTTTTGAACATACAACGTTTATTTATTTACTCACAATCAGATTGAACCCCAATTAAATGAGTGAAAGTTCTATGCCCTTTGAGTATTATTTTCAAATTGCTTAATAAGATATTTATGTATCAAGTAAACATATTTTCATCATGTTATTCCCCCAAATTAGTGCAGTTGTGTGTAAGATATGATGTCTAAAGTTAAATTATTAACAAATTAATGTTTTTTATTATATTTCATTACATTTTGCATTTATTTTTAAAATTATTTTACATTAATAAATAATACAGTTTGAATATCACTGAATCCTACAAGTTTTTATTGTATCTCTGTTTCATCTCAGGTAGACCTTTTAGTTTCTTTTCTGATTTATACTTCAGTTCAAACAAACATATTTATATTTTCAATATTGTATAAATTATGCAACACAGAAAATCCAAAAATTACATTTTAAATAATTTCACTTTTACTAATTAAATTTTTATTTATATCTTTCTAGGTACTGACAACAATAGCACTGGAAAACACGTCAGATGCTATTGCAATCTTCCACCATGTGTGACCACGGGGTACATGTGCAAATCTCCATCAGGAGGATGCTTTTCGGAACTATTATCGGATGTGAACCGAGCAAGACATGGATGCATTGAAACCCTCGAAAATGGGTAAGTGTACTTAAATTAGATATACATTTTCTCTTATTTCATTAATTTCCGTCGAATGTTCGTGAGATAAATTTGAAATTTCCTTCTCTATAATAAGATAGCCGGGTCAAAGATTGAATCATAAATTTACACTACTCGTGATAAGAAACGCTCACATCAGTCATTAGAATATCATGTTTTTTTTTTAACCAATAATAATGTTTTTGTTTGGTTCAAACAGGGATCACAAAGCAAAATGTATGAATTCGCCCTCCGAATCAGCAGTGCGAGCCAGCGCTGGAGTGATTGGAGCTGGACAAGCTTCTGCCGCTTTCGTGCTTTGCTGTTTTAGAGATTTGTGTAATCACGTAGATAATCCACAATCGAGGCTTCGATTGAATGATACATTAGCAGGTAAGAACGCATTATAATGTTGAAATATGTTAAGCTATCATCTGTATGATATACCTACTAATTATAAATTATTTTACAGCAGGAACCAATTCTCTAATACCTCCTATTGTATCTCCTGGAGCTGGTGATAATCACACAAATGAAATTTGGTTTCGTGCTGCGACTATTGCCGTACCCATTTTTGGAGCACTCATTTTATTTAGTTTAATTGCTTTTGCTATTAAAATGCTGAGTACAGATGGTATAGATGCTGCTAATAAATTGAGGTACATATTCTCACATAAATTATTATAATAATATTGTCAATTGTTAAGTTTATAACTGATTTATAATATTTCAGTGCTAGTCACACGCCACATGGAGTCAGCCATGGAGTGTTAGAAGTGCCTCTCATGAAGAAAGGCATGATACATAGGGAGAACGTAAACCGAGTTCAATCGGCTGCTGCTCCATTACTTTTCAACCACCCGAACGTGATGAACATTTGTGAAACTAACCATACAAAAAACGAATTGCCTAATAAAAATTCAATCGGAAACGGTTGTGATTGTAAAGATGATAACTGTATCATCATGCAGCATTATCCGCCGATACTGCAGCATTCTAGTCCAATTCATAAACTGACCAACTCAAAGCCGAATAATAAGGATGTGAACATTAACATAGTGTCTTCGAAAGCTGATGATGCTACCATGTGCGTTGGTAATAAAGTGTATGAAAAACAATTATTGCCTTTGAACGATAAACTTTATAATAAAGATACCATAATCTATTGGGGTCAGGCTGCTGCTAATGCGAATCAGTGTCCTCGATAGTAGTCTGAAAATTGTGAAAATAATTAATGGTGCCTATTATTAAACGCGATATGTGCCTATATTATGATAGTGGTGTGAGTCAAATTTGAAAATAATTAGTTTTCGAATTTCTGACATATTCTAAATTCTGAAATTGAAAGAATTTTATTCTGTGTGTTGATTTCACTTTCAACTACATACATAATGAAGTCAAATACAAAATAAGTTGATGCAACTTACGTCATTGTCATAATTATGGGCACGAATATGTGTATATACGTCTCTGTGATCCATTTCAGAATAGATTGCCTTACAAATTCTCTTCGTCATGACATTTGTATATTGTACAAATTATTAATGATTCCAATGAAAATTACCTTCCTATGTGCTTTCCATTTTGATGACCTAATTGGCCAAATTTTATGACAATAAAATATTGAGATATATTTTCAAATGTATTACAAAGAATATTAATTGTTACAGTGTAGAAATGTAAATTTTATATGTAATTTTGCTATATTTCTCAGTGTGGTTTTTTTTATCGATAAATTCACTGAAAAATGCTATGTATTCTGGTTCATATTGAAATCAACTAAGGGTTAATCTTTCAATAATTCATTACACTATTTAACTGTATTTTTTTTCCTACAGAATTTCACAACTACATATTACCAATAGCCATTGCTAAATCACTGTTAACTGACAATTGAAAGATCGGACCTAAATGTGCTCAATATATGTATGTTTCAGTGAAATCATTATTGTTAGTCAATTTATAATTTCAATGACTCGGGTGATAAGTGTGGAAATAATTAATGAGTTAAATTCTAACTGCTCAACTCTAATTAAGCAAATGAAAAATATATGATTTTAGTAAATTCACAAATGTATCAGATTTCAGCCTAATAATGATTTCGCTGCTATTTTTTTTTTCTTTATACGCTATTGACTCCTGATCAATTTACAAGGTTAAAAGTCAACACATTCTATGCTACCAAATTTTTTTTTCTTCAAATTAACACTACTTTTTAAGAATCTCTTTGTAATTAATGGTCCAAAATGATCTCATACCGAATAAGGGTTATTGTACTTGGAGCATTTTCAACTGGCTAACAAAGCGTACTCTATATGTATGTATTTGTATTGTATCAGCTTTACGAGATGATCCCAAGGAAAGTTATTGACTTTGATCAAAAACATTTTCACTATTTAGGAAACGTGCTGCTTTGTTTTATATATGTATATTCGAATATATTTATTTTATATGGCTGTGTTATTCTCCCATGTTTTGATATACGTGTGGAATTGTATAATATTAGTTTTGAACTTTTTTTTTCAATTGTATAAAACAGTACTATTCAACTTCGTGTTATGTATTAAATTTATTTTAATTCAACATTGTTATATTCATCTTTAAGACTGTTATAAGGAAAGCAATGAAAATGCTGGTGTGCATCATCTCATTCATTCTTAACGTATATTGTGTAAAATAAGTAAATATGATATGTCAATATATTCGTATTTCGAGCCAAAAATAGTTTAATTTATATAATTTAATCGAAATTGCATTCATGCCTTTTTTGTGAGGCATGCATGCATTGGAAATTATGAATTTTAATTTAAAATTGATGTAAATTTCATTTATAAATATTTTGAAACATTTAATATTACTATTATTTATTATACAACTTCGATCATAATGTTGAGAATATTTAGATAAAAGATTTTGAGTCTTGTCAATTGTATTTATACTATCAAATATTTTTAATACCATTATTTTCTGAGATCTAACTATTTATATGAAATAAAAAATGTTGAAAATAATCATCCACTTATTTCTCATACTTCCTTATTTACCTATAACGTTACAAAAATCGACGTCTGCTAAGGAGAAAATGTGTTTTTTCAAAACTTAAAAAATACCATAGAAGATGAAGAGATGTATCTGTCCACAGAATTCAAATTTTAACCCCATACTCAGATGATTATTTTTTTGATGAACTCATGTCAATCCCAAATTCCCAAAGGTACGATTATTTTCAACCTCGAATTCAATGGAGTCCATAAAATAATGAATGAAAATCATCCAAATTGGTTTTAGTGGTCCATAGATAAATTTATGGCGACCTCAATGATTTTGGGGTTAAAAATAATTCACTTTCTTAAGGATCATAATGAGCAAATTATCAACAAATTCACACGTGCTCCAGGAAGGGTAAACCCATCATACATCTTTGTACATTGCCCTTTTAACTCGAATTCCTTTTATTTTCAAATTAATTGAGAAAAAAAAACATATCGATGCTAGAGTAAAAAATAGCCTGCAGGGGAATTGAGTTAGATAAAAGTTATAATAAAATCCAACAGATTGTCAATACGAATTTTCATTTGTATGAATTTTAGGTTTAAAAAAATATTCACTTAAAATTAATATATTATACTTAAGCATCGGTTAATGGACAAATGACATTAAACTTTATCAAAATCAAGCAATAAATGAATTATTTATTTTCATCTTATTGTAGTATATTTTACATGCATACTTACCTAAATCATTATTGCAAAATCTATTGGATTAATTTTCCTTTATGTCATAGTGAATAAAAAAAATTGTATAAGCTGAAAAATTTTAAATAATCTTATGGAAGTATGTTTATAAAATTTCAATAATTTGCTCTATTAAAAAAAAATACCAATTTAAACAGCGAAAAAATATGATATTTTGTCAAAAACTATTTAATATTTTACGATAGTGATGTACATTCAGCCTTAATCGATAAACAACAATTTAATAAACATTTGAATACAAATTTACACAATGTATGTATGTACAATGGTTTCCGAAACAGAATTGTTATACTAATTTTATCAAATCAATAAGAATGAAGCAAATTATAATCGAAGAATGAGGGATACACGATTGTCACGTGTGTATTATAGAAAAGTGCCATATTCATAAATATAAATTTATTTAGTCAATATACATTAGAAAAAACTATCGAACTGCATAATAAAAACATATTGAAAACAATATGGAATAATAATGAAGGGTGATTCTTGTTCATTGTCACAATTCGAATATGTTATGGTGAGTTTCATACGTAAACGTACAATAAAACTGTACTAAACTATAACAGTTTCTTTTTACATAAATAAGTTTATTATTTTTTTATAACGGCAACTTTTCGAAAATTTGCACATGTAAAAACTTTACAACTATTACTATTGTGATGTTTAAAAATTACATTTAAATTCAAATGCTATTTAGCTATCATAATGAAATAAAAGAAATGAAATTTAACAAAACCAATCAATGGTGTGAAACAAATTTTCAGAATAAAAATATATATTATAAATATAAGTAAAATATGAGGTGAAGAAACAAATTTAAAAATGAGATTTTGATCGTGAACAATGGAAAATTATCTATCCATCAGTTACATTGAAATAATAATGAAAAGCTTAAAATATAAAAAAAAAATGTTCTAACTGTCAAATGTTTCAGTAGTGAAATTGTATTCTCAATATAGTAATATACAAAACATAATTGATATAATCGAAAGAAAATAAGTGATAGAAACTATTGTCAAACTATTTTAGCTGAAATATCATTTTTATTGAAAAATGTATCGAATAAAATAAAATAGCTGTTGTTATTTAATGATAGTTTGTACCGTTTATTTAATTGTCGATATCAACAAAGTGTCAAATATTACAAATATCAACACGTCATTCAAACTTTTCAACTAATACTTGCTGAATGGAAACCAAAAAAACATATTCAACACCCGTAATGCGTTCACGTAACAATTAAAAACTGAATTCTGACAATAAAAATGAAGTAAACACAAAATCGAAGAGCCAAATCACATATGAGAATATCTTACGATAGAACTACAAATTGAAACCTTTTTTTTTTAATTCGAAGACTGTATAGGAGCCAGCAGAACTGTTCACCAATCGAATGGAAATAACTTAATCCTCGCACACGACTTCAGTTAAGATATCACAAGACCAACACTGACACCGAACCTTCGGCGACTTATTGTCTGACAAATATTAAACGAAAATAATTCTCACCATCCGACAAGATATTAAACGGTCAGCTATATAAATACACAAAAACGGTTTTCAAACGAATGAACAATTTAAAATTCAGTATTTTTTTCATTTAAAGTTAATCAAATTTATAAAATCGGCCCCGTTCGCGGGAGACGCGATAGCCTAAATAAAAAATAGCCTATTATCTGGGTCTCTAGGAAACCAATTCGGAGAAGGATTTAACGTATGCTTCGTGTAACTTGGTCATGAAGTCGGCGTCGTTTTTTATCAGGTAATTTAAAGCTTGTAACAACTGGTTTCTGGTCAGCGGCTCCGGACGCACGTCGACTCCGGTCGACTTGTTCGATATGATCGCCGGGTCCAGAGGAGGTCTCTCGACGCCCATTTTTGCTGCGGAGGACGTGAACATAGTGGGAGGCATCAGAGCGGGCTTTTGAGGAGTGTCTTGACTGACGGCGGTCGAAGCCGGTTTCGGATCCAAAACCGCATCTTCGACGGGATCCGGAACCGAAGGCGCGGTCGGAATCAGCATCGCGGCGTTCGTCGGAACGTTCGATCCGGCCGACATCTGGCGGGTCTGATTCAAGAAATTGGCCAAAGGAGACGTGCGTTTGGGGGTCGACACCGTCATGAAGCTGAGCTCGCTCTCCAAACTTTGTCCGTTGGGCCGGCCGTCCGGTCGGGGAGGCTGATTCGTGGCGTTCGCCTTCTGATTCTGACCTTTCCCGGGCTCGGGCTTCGACTGTTTGCGTTTGGCGTCCGCTTTCTTCCCCGAGCACGCCTGAGCGACCGGCGGCTCGCCCTTCGGGGTGACGGACCTCTGCTGCTTTTCGATGTGTTCGACGCTGTGCGCCGGGTTGCTCATGAGCCTCTGCAAGATCATGGGAGCGCCTTCGTCGGTCGCGGGCGGTCTGGGACAGGACACTCCGAACAGGTTGGAGGCGGCCGGCTGGGCTTTGGTCGTCCCTCCGGCCTTGGCGAAGAAATCCATCACGCTCTGCGACGCTATGTCGGGGGGTCTCGGCGCGGGCGCGGGCGCCGACGCGACCGGGGCCGCCTTGCTAGGATTGGATTTAGAATTGTAATCGTTTTGCGCTTTAGACAGCATGGTGAATATGTCGACGGGGGCGTCGGGGGCGGTTTTGGTCTCGGGCTCCGGGTCGGCTTCGCGCACCAGACTCTCGATCTTGTTGGCGATTCTGGCGCACTCGTCCCTGTCGTAGAACCAGAGGCCGAAGATGCGCCTATGAGCGTTGCGGTAGAGCAAGAACGGCTCCTGCAGCTGAAGTTCGAGGCCGTCGGTGACGGGTTCGATGAGGTTGTCGGTGTTGAGGCGATTCATGACGAGCAGCGAGTGGTTGGGAGGTCCGGACCGTCTGTAGACGAAGAGCGCGCCTTCGATCCCCGTCTTGGCCCACTCCTGGTCCCGGAAGGCGTAGAGGGCCACGTGCGCCGAGGAGTCGACGATGTCCCTGGCGTAGGGGTCGACCCTGCGCAACGCGGCCACGTTCATCCGCGCCTCGATCGCGTCGCCCATCTCCTTCCGGCGCTCCTCCTCGAGGGCGTCCAGCGACGAGCTCTTGTTTATCGTCTTCCGGTCGACGGACTCCGGCGAGGGTTTCCCCGACGAAGATGTCACGTCGCGCGGACGCCGGCCGCCGACGGCTCCAGACCGGCAACTTGACGACGACGGCGACCAGCTCGAGCTCATTCTCCTCACATTTTCGTAATATTTTTCGCCTTTTCCGCTATGACGATGCTCTCTGTAGTCTCCGAATTGGAATTTGTTCGTTTTTTGCGTTTGCCGGTTGTAGTTTTTCGATTTCCGGCCGCGCGAAGACGCCGAGTCCGAGTCGGCCATCGAGAGGTTAGGTTGGTAGTATTTTTGTCACAATTGCTCTACGGAGATTGTCGGGCGTGTAGTCGTCTTTGTATGTTAACCGGGACTGGCGGTAATCGTTTGAATTGTTGTTGTTGTATTGAATTCGGCTTTGATTTCAGTGATTTTCAACGTTGACGTTTACTTTATATCAGGGCCGGTCTTTTTGTCGATCTATTCGATAAACCAGAGAGTTGCAGTCGTCCTACAACTACGAATTGTCCAAATCCGTCTCCGTTCCGCGGATTTTCAACGATTCGTAGTTAAAGCAGTGATTGTAGCTCTCTAGTTACTTAAACTAGAGCAGTGAAAAGATTGTTCCTTCTTACAATATAGATAATATTAGTTAAAATTTACGTTATTTATTTTCATTGTGAAATGAAAGATTATCATGTAATTTTGAACTTGGCGCTAATTCTTTCTGATAACTAATTTTCCTAGTCTGGTTCAATAAACTGATATAGAGCGAATCGTATATAACAGACGAAAAAAATTGTTCTTCCTCATAAATGTGTAATGAAAAAATTACATTTTTAGCAAAATTTTCGAACATAGAATATTTATCAATGTTTCAAATAAAAATCTTCAATTTTATAACTGTAATAACCGTAAATTTTGTATTAATTCGCATAAAGTATCAATTTTTCCATAAGTAGGAATTAAAGCTATAGCTAATTTCTGGAAAAAAAATACATCAAGGTTGAATTCATAATTGTACGTAATCGATATTCAAATTTCCATCGTATTTATTTTAATATATGTAAAAATCGAAATATTTTCATCTATAAAATAGAAATGTAACTGAAAAATGTTTCGTCTATTTACGCAATACACTAATAAATATCACTAATTTTCGATTGTGTGTCTAACAATATGTCAATATTATTTTAATTACGTCGATGAATCATCGTTGATCTATTTATACCAGTTTTAACGACATAAATGGTTTATAAATATAAAGATTATCGCATGAATATAGTGAAAAATAACTTATTACACACACAAACAATTATTAATGATTCAAGTAAAAACACTTTTAAGGTGACTGATTTTACATTCAAATACATTGTACATATTTAATACTGCAAAAAAAGAGCAATCGATGATCCCAATAAGAGTTTGTAAATTTGAAAACTATTCAAATCAATTTGTATATTTCTTTTGATCAATGAAACATTGAAATATCGAAAATTTAGTCGAATCAATCATCCGATAAGAGAATTATTTCAAATATTTATGTCTATAAAGTCAATCAACCGAAAAAACATTAAATTTGTATCTATTTTACTTAACTTGACCCAACTTCAATCTCAACATAAAATGACTTGAGCCTTTTGTCAAATTGAAAATCTTCCTCACAAATAAATTTTCAATTAATATGATAGTTGAATAAAAGATCCAAACATCGCTCTTGAATTCCATCGTCGATTGATTAATCATTTTCGTACTGTTTTCGATCTCCTTGCTCCATTGCTCTGTAGAGCGATAGCGATTCTGACGAAGAACTGACAAAAACAGATTTATTTTTCGCATTATCTGCATGTTTACAATGCAAATTCATATATTATTGAGGAATTCTTCGATCGCAAAACAAGCCGCTTCGGTCGTGGAGATAGCCTCATCAGGGGCACCGTCCTTCCGACCCCAAGTTCGCTTTATCTTCATTCCAGAAAGCATTTATAGAATTTGCGATTTCTCGTTCGTCGACTCGACAAAGTTCGAGCATGGAATGCACCTCATACTCTGCTCCAAGAGTTGGTTGAACGGCTAGAATGAAATATCAGAGTTTCTTCAATACAATCTTATTCGTTATACATTTCATAGTTAGGCTCGATATCAGCTTATCTTTTATCTGTACGATTTAAGCCTTAATGAGAAATTTGTAGCTGATTTGTTTTGGAACAGTGTGAAGAGTTACGAAATTCAGAACGGATTGCAAAAAAATTGATAGAGTAGTAAAAAAATGTTGCAAAATTGCTTCGACGTCAGTTTAAAGGTTATTCGTGTTAATTGATGTCGATAAGAAATTGTGATGAATAGTTATTCTAAAATTGCACAAATATGATCGAATTCCATAAGAATTTTTGCACGTATGCAAAAACTGTAGGTACATTTCAACTTGCTATTTATTTAATTTAATTTTGTTGAAAATTTAAAAAAAATAGAAGAAGGGTAAAATGATTTCAGTCTTGTAATTTTCGTATAAACAAAACATGTATAGAAAATATAACCCATAAATCACATTTGAATATAAGATTTTTGGGATCAGTATCTCAATCGTTAGTTAAAAAGTTTACCATCCGTTCACATGATATGCGTTTTTGTATTATCTAAATCAGCGTTTCGATATCCTATGGAAACATGCGCAAAACGTCTGTCATGTGGACAGGGAGTTAACCTTCTATAACGAATGCTTTAAATAATGTGTCTTTCAAAAACAAAGAAAATATAATATTTTAGCATAAAACAAAAAAACATATTTTAAATATTAAACAAAATAGTCATCCATTATATGAATGTTGTCGAATCAAAGACGCCTGTCAATACAAAAAATTAAAATTGATTACGATTCTATTTAAAAAATCACATTTTATTAATTCAGGTATATTGAGTTGAACATAATATGTAATACACATTTAAGTAAAATTGGACATCTAACAAATTCCTAATATCGTATTAAAGAAAAACCGCGAAACGCGAGTTTGAATTCCCTGCGCTGGCAAGTGGCTCGTTCCACGTGCGCTGCTTGTTTACAAGCTCGACTAGTCTGCGGCGACGGCTCGCTCTTCGTCCTCGTCACAACCAGGAACCTTCGACTCTTCGACCTCCATCCTACCCACGGAGGACTGTCGACATCCTCAGGAAGACACTCTATTTCACGGAAAACTCCTCGCTTCACCGTGAGCCTCGCAAAATCCAGTCGAGAAACATTTTTTTCTCGCTAATACCTCGTTGACCTCTTGAATTCCGGTTACGCACTCTAAACTATTTGTTCCAATTTACTATCGGTTAGCTTATCAACTCTTCAACAATTTATATCTCATAATATTTTGTGTGAAAGATGCATCTGCATTCTTATCTTTGATGTGTTTTTGTTGTTACAAACTTGATGGTCGTATCTGGCTTGTGTAGGGCTACCAGGCGTCCCCAATTAGAGGGATTCTCACCGATTTTACATCCAAGTGTCCTTAAAAAAATTGCATTATACAAGTCTAATTTTTTTGATTTTCATATTTTTTATAACATTTTCATTGACTATTTTATATTATTGAAAACATGTTTCTCCTGCGCTGCAAGTTTTATCAGTAAAATAACTGTTGTATTTTTAAAAGAAGATATTTTATAATTTGCTTATGAATTTAAAATATGACAATTTTTAGAAATAGAATAAAATCACCTACGTTATTTTTAATAAAAAATTGACAGAATATTAGTGGTCAGAATAAAATATTATACATACCTACCTACCTATGCCTAAAATAGGAAAATGCTAAACTCTCACCACCAAAATAATCTTACTATTAGGCAAAATTTATCAGGGAGAGAGGTGTTTCGATTTGCTTTGTACGATTTTTTGCAACCCTATTTATATGGCAATGGTGAAAAATATGTTTTCATTGAATTTATCTATTTGCTTTATGCATTGATTTCGTATTCACGTTCATAGTTGTAAACCATGGAAAAAGGAGTAAATGTACTGGTCATCGGAAGCGGTGGAAGGGAACACGCTATCTGCTGGAAGTTATCACAGTCGAACCGTGTGAAGACTATTTATTCAGCTCCTGGTAGTTTCGGAATATCGCAGACTCAGAAAGTTGTTGTTGTATCCGATTTTTCTATAAACAACCACGATGTCGGTATCATTTATAACATTTTACAATTTATAAATAATTATTATAATGTGGCTATTGTTTACAGAGTGTTTCTACTTGGTGTAAAAGCAATTCTATCGATTTAGTCATCGTAGGACCTGAAGATCCTTTAGCAAACGGTTTAGCAGATGATTTGAATAAAAATGGAATCAACTGTTTTGGACCTACAAAATGTGGAGCCAAAATCGAATCTGATAAAAGTTGGGCAAAAGCATTCATGATACGACACAACATTCCTACTGCTCGATATGAAGCTTTTATCGATGCGAAAGCTGCTAAAGATTATATTACACAGTTAGCACTATTATCAATATCATTAGTTTTTTTTATGCAAATAATTTAAATAATGTGTTTTTAGAGCAGATTATCCAGCTTTAGTAATCAAAGCCTCAGGTCTTGCAGCAGGCAAAGGTGTCGTCGTTGCTGAAAATAAAACCGAGGCATGTAAAGCTGTAGATGAAATGTTAGTCGATAAAAAATTTGGAGATTCAAGTTCAACTATTGTTGTAGAAGAATTGCTGGAAGGAGAAGAAGTTTCAGTAAGTGCTTATTTACAATAAAATCTTATTTTAATGAGAATCAATCAAGAATTTTTCAATTCTTTATAGGTGTTAGCATTTACAGATGGAAAAACAGTTCGTGTTATGCTACCAGCTCAAGATCACAAACGAATCGGAGAAGGAGATGTAGGACCAAATACTGGTGGAATGGGAGCATATTGTCCTTGTCCACTCATATCATCTGAACAGTTGCAATATTGTGTAGAAAATGTTTTACAAAAGGCAGTTAATGGAATGAAAGCTGAGGGTATCACTTATATTGGTAAGATCTTATGAACGTGTTGAAATCAGTATACTTAAGATTTTTTTTTTAATATCGTTGGTAATTTAGGCATTTTATACGCTGGAATGATGCTTACACCTGATGGTCCAAAAACTTTAGAATTCAATTGTCGTTTTGGTGATCCGGAAACCCAAGTAATTTTGCCATTGCTGGATTCAGATCTCTTTTCTATTATGGAGGTAATAAATATAACTTGAAAATATGTTTTCATATATTGCATTGTACAGATTTATCACTTCAAGTTGAATATTTCAAAAATCGAACCAAATAATTTTAGGATGATTCAGATTTTGAAATATTGAACTTAAAATGAATATTAAATTTTAAGTTAAAATTAACGATCTTGAAATAGAAAAAATATGTATGTATAAAATAAATCTAAATTTCTTCATAAACATAGGCATGTTGTAATGGAACATTATCAACGCAAGAAGTTTTATGGAAATCGGGTGTAACAAATGTTGGTGTTGTGATGGCATCTAAAGGTTACCCAGAAACCTCAACAAAAGGATGTTCAATCAGTGGTACGCTAATATCATTAAAAAACAATATACAAAAACTCCATTTTCATTAATGAATTGGTGTATTTTTAGGTGTGACTATGGTCTCTAACTTGCCAGATCACTTAATCTTTCATAGCGGTACAGCTAGGTCATCAAATGGAGCTCTTGTAACAGCTGGAGGGAGAGTTCTTTTAGTTAGTGTTTGTGCACCTAACATCCGAACTGCTGCGTCACTTGCTACCAGTGCTTGCAAGCAAATAACGTTTCCTGGAGCTCAATTCCGCAAAGATATAGCTCATAAGGCATTTTCAAAGTAAGTTTTCACAATATTCTTATGGCTTGTTCATAACAGCTATATTATTATTTGATTTTATCGATTTCCAAGGTATGGTGGTCTTTCTTATCTAGATAGTGGCGTTGATATTAAAGCTGGAGCTGATTTAGTAAAAGCCATCGAGCCTGCTGCTCGCTCTTCACATCGTTCAGGAGTTCTGGGTCGCTTAGGTTGTTTTGGAGGATTATATAGCTTAGCTAAAGAAAGCTATATTAACAAAGAAGGAAAAAAAGTTCCATTTAAAGATCCCATATTGGTCGAAGGTACAGACGGTGTTGGAACGAAACTAAAGGTAATATTAATTAATTTAGCTGAAACTACATTATTTTTTTTAATAAGATGATTAATTTTAGATAGCTATGGAGTTAAATAAATATGATACAATCGGAATTGATCTTGTTGCGATGTGCGTGAATGATATATTATGTGCTGGTGCAGAACCTTTTGCCTTCCTTGATTACATCGCTTGCGGTAAATTGGATGTTAGCATTGCAGCAAGTATCGTTGAAGGAATCGCAAAGGCTTGTAAACTTTCAGGCTGTGCTCTTCTAGGTTAATATATCATTTCATTAAATTAATTTTTACAATGCCTTTGTTTTAATTTTTCCTCTACGATGAATTTTAGGGGGTGAAACTGCTGAGATGCCATCAATGTACGAAATCGGAAAATACGATCTAGCTGGATTTGCAGTCGGTATTGTAGAGAATGATCTGCAATTGCCTAGATCTAATGAAATTAAAATAGACGATGTCATAATTGGCTTACCTTCTACGGGGATCCACAGCAATGGATATAGTTTGGTTCAAAAAATATTCCAATCAACGAAATTGAATTACAACGACATTGCTCCATTTAGCCGAAATAAAAAAACTTTTGGAGAAGAGTTCCTTACGCCGACTGCATTATACATTAAGTCACTTTTACCAGCTGTGAGAAGCGGACATGTAAAAGCTTTAGCTCACATTACAGGTGGTGGGCTTTTAGAAAATATTCCCCGCATTTTACCCCAAGGTGTCAAAGCTCGATTGAACGCTGAAAAGTTCAAAATTCATCCAATTTTCGGTTGGATTTTAGCCACAGGTATTTCTTTATGTATCCTATTTCAGAGTATAGCAATTTGTTCTACAAATTACAATTTTTGGTTTCTCAGGAGCTGTTTCTGAATATGAAATGCTACGCACTTTTAATTGTGGCATTGGAATGGTAGCTGTCGTTAGTGCAGACAATGTAAAGAATGTGCTAAATTCGATTGTAGATTCTGATGCTTATGTGATTGGAAATATTGAATGCTTAGACAAAGGTTAACTTGATTTATCTAATAGAGAATCTCATGTAAAATATTTTATTTCATTTTTTTTCGCTTCACAGCAGAACCACAAGTGATAATTGATAATTTCCAATCTGCCATAGAAGCTATGGCTAATCCTTATAGAAGAAATATTTTATCAAGAGGACTATCCTACAAAGATAGTGGAGTAGATATTGAAGCTGGAGATTCTCTCGTCAGTTTAATAAAGCCTCTTGCAAAGTGAGAACAGTTATAAGTTTTGTTCATCAATGTCAAAGTTACATTTAAATAACTTTTTTTATTCAGAGCAACTGCACGTGATGGTGTTATTGGAGGTCTTGGAGGTTTTGGAGGACTATTTAGAATGAAGAATATTTCTGAGAAATATAAAGAACCCGTACTAGTAATGGGTACTGATGGAGTTGGCACAAAACTGAAAATCGCTCAAGATATATCACGTCATAATACAGTGGGAATTGATCTTGTTGCAATGTGTGTAAATGACATTCTATGTAATGGAGCTGAACCACTAACCTTTTTAGACTATTTCGCATGTGGATCTTTAGATGTCAATGTTGCTCATAATGTATTGCTAGGAATAATGAATGGATGTCAAGAAGCAAACTGTGCTTTATTGGGTTATTTTTATTTTTTTATTTTTTTTGTTGAAAAATTGAGAAACTTCTATTTTCATATGATTTTTTGTAGGTGGAGAAACTGCAGAAATGCCTGGAATGTATAAGCCTGGTGTATACGATATAGCAGGTTTCGCACTAGGAGTCGTCGAAAAAAGTCAAATTTTACCCAAATTGAAGGATATCAATGCAAGTTTCAATTTGTCAAACATTTGATTCATGAAAAATTATAAAATAACAGTTCTCTTTTCATATTGTTATAAGGTGGGCGATTCGATCATCGGATTACCATCGAATGGTGTGCATAGTAATGGTTTTAGTCTTATTCATAAGTTGATGAAAATGCATAATTATAAGATGACTGACAAAGCTCCCTTCAGCGAAGATGGTCTAACATTTGGTACATATTGATTTTTTTTATAATTTGAATGTCTAATTTTTTTAATCATAATTGAATGTTTTAATTACAGGCGAAGAATTGCTCAAACCTGCGAAAATTTATGTGAAAAGTGTTCTACCTGCGATTCGTAGTAATAAAATTAAAGCTATTGCTCACATTACCGGTGGAGGTCTTATAGATAACATTCCTAGAATCATTCCTGAAAATATGCGAGCTCGTTTAAATGCACAATATTGGCATGTGCATCCCGTATGTACTCTAAATTAGTATGATAATGTGGTGTAATGATAAAATGTATTATCGTTTATTTTAACTTTTATATCAGGTATTTGCATGGATAGCAGACACCGGTAATGTAGATGACGCTGAAATGGTTCACACATTCAACTGTGGTATTGGAATGGTGTTGATTGTCTCTCATGAAGATCAAGCTGAGGTAATGAATTTGACCAGAAGTGCTGGTGCTATGGTAGTGGGCAGTATTCAAGCAAAACCATCTGATGGGCAGAGAGTTATAGTTGATAATTTTTCATCATCCTTAGAATTTGTTCGAAGACTTCCAATTCTTCCTAAAAAACGAGTTAGTAATATTGATATATAGAACTAGATTGTTGAAAAGTTTGAATATTTGGCTAATTTGTAACAATCGTTTATCACTTTTGCAGGTTGCTGTTTTAATTTCTGGAAATGGTAGTAATTTACAAGCGCTTATCGATAATACAAGAGATCTATCACAAGGAATCTGTGCTGATATTGTATTAGTTGTTAGCAACAGATCAACGGCATATGGTTTGGAAAGAGCTAAAAATGTTGGAATAGCGACAGAGGTTTAAAATGATCGGTCCACATTTTTATTGAAAATTATATACATTTTCTAAATATATTGTTTTTCAGGTAATTTTGAAATCTAAATTTAACGATAATCGTGAATTTGAAAACGAAATTACAAAGAAGTTGGAAGCCGCTAAAGTTGATATTATTTGCCTTGCTGGATTCATGAAAATACTTTCTTCAGAATTTGTTAACAGATGGAAAGGTAAATTGATTAACATTCATCCATCGTTGTTACCGAAATACCCTGGAATGCACGCCCAGAAACAGGCATTAGATGCTAAAGATACTGTAACAGGATGCACTATTCATTTTGTTGATGTATGCAAATTTAATAATGGATTTTTGTTTGTGATAATTGTAAAGATTTCATTAAGTGGTTATAATTTACAGGAAGGTGTTGATACAGGTACCATTTTGGTGCAGGAATCTGTAAAAATTTATGAAAATGATACTTTGGAAACGTTAACAGAACGAATTCTTCAAGCTGAACATAGAGCATATCCACGTGCCCTGAGACTTTTAGCATCGGGAAGATTACGTCTAGGTGCAAATAGCGAATTAATCAATGTTTACTAGTTTATTATTGTTAATTTGATTGTAAACTATGAATTTATTATCGATTTGTTTGAAGAGTTGATGATCTGTAACAACAAAACATGATTTTTTTTCAAAGAAAAAACTTATGACAAAAATTATGTATAGGTACATATAAACATTAGCAGATTTAAAAATGGCTTTTATTTACATATATAAAATTGAAATAGGTTAGCTGATACACGATCAAATGTCCCCTAATCTAATCATCGTCACAGAAAACGGGGCAAAACTATGTTATGCTCGTATTTTTATGATTTAAGACAATTTTGATATCAAATTGACGTAAATGTCAATTTGACGTTTAGTTTATGAAATCAGTTCAAATTTATTAACATGTTATAAAAAACTTCGAAAATGGTTGATAATAAAAACACCAAAATTCATGAAAAAAATATTTTGATTGCCTGTACAGGAAGCGTTGCTACTATAAAATTACCATTATTGATTGGTTTATTCAAAAATGAAGTTTCCGCTAATATACAAATAAATGTAAATTTTATTAAATTTACTATCTCCTCAATTCTGATCTTTCAATCATTTGTTGAAAATATTTGACCGTAGCTTGATTTTTTTCTTATAGAATTTGATAGCTGTAACCAGCGGTTACTTCTGATCAATGATTCGAAGATCAGGCCTTAAACTTGTAATAAAACTTAACCTTTTCTAAATTATCCATAGATTTCAGTGATTGTTACTGAAAAAGCTAAACATTTTTTCAATGCTGGAGATTTACCAGTGGATGTAAAAATATATTCAGATGACGAAGAATGGAAAGCATGGAACAAAAGAGGTGATCCAGTTTTACACATTGACTTAGCTAAATGGGCTGATATAATGTTAATAGCACCACTCGATGCTAACACCTTAGCTAAAATATCACAAGTATATTTTTTTTACATTTTCATTTTTATCAAAAATGATGAAATTAGGAAATTAATAAATATTTTCAGGGTATATGTGATAACTTGTTAACGTGTATAGTTAGGGCTTGGACTTTGGAAAAACCAATATTCTTCTGCCCTGCGATGAACACGAAGATGTGGGAACATCCCATTACGTCTCAGCAAATAGGAATTTTGAAAAGTTGGGGTTATATAGAAATACCGAGTGTGGAGAAAACATTAATGTGTGGGGATACAGGAATGGGAGCCATGGCTGAAATAGATACGATAGTCGAATGTGTAAAAAAAACCATGATCAAATAGTTTGTAAAATATTAACTTTATTTTATAAATATAAAATATATAAAATATTCATTTATTTAAGGTTTTTCCAACAAAATTTTGAAAATAACAAGCCTCTAATAAAATTTTGAGGAACATAAAAACATGACACTGACAAAATATGTAATACATTTTTCAGTTACAAAATTGTATTTTAGAAATCCGTTTAGTGATAAAACAGATAGGTATACACAATATTTGTGCTATATCAGCAATAAAAATCAAATTCTTAAAATATTCATACAATGTATTGAAAACATAAACTTTCCTAAGGTTTTTCTTATTTAACCACTGCTACAATCATATGCCTATTTAACCCTTTAAGTGCCAAATGCATATATATCCGTATGGCCAAAAAATGAGACATTGTACTGTATCGAATATGTCTCATGTCATATGAAAAACACATTGTGTTCGGAATGTGGATACATTGGAATATCCCAGATATAACCCATTTTTTTAATTTTTCAATACAAGTGGAAATAAAATTATCAAAATATGAAATCCACATTTGAAAGTTTGAGATTTCTAATTCAAAAATACATTTTTTTTCACATGTTAGAACTCTAATAGACTTGGGATGGGGGTTGAGCCAAGTCACAACAATAGTGTGCGTGAAATAGAAAATATCCTTTTCTATTCAAATATATAGGAAAATATAAATTACGTACAATATATTTATATACCTATATACATACATAAAATATAAAGCGTGATCATTATAAAAGTATGCATTGGATGACTTTTAATATTTGCTTTAATTAAAAATGAAAATCCTGATAAAATATCTAAATAAAACAGAGAATAAATATTTTTGCTGTCAAAAGTTTTTGGTAGTATAAATTATGCAACATTTAAAACACTTGTTCAAAAACAATATGAAAATGTAATAAGATGCACACTTAAATTCATATTGTATTTTAAATACACAAATAACTCATAAACTTCAAGATTAGAATAAAATCACAATTTAATCAAAAATTGTAAAAAAATATTAAATCTGTGGTATGTATTGAAATATGTATGAAGCAGAATGTCAATTTATCGAAGAATTTGGGAATGATTATTAAATTACACAGGAACTCTTAAATCTTAATGTAAAATACACATTTTACAACTAAAACAATAATATCTACATTATAAAAGTTAACTGAATAAACAAAGGGTTATTCCATGGCACCAGTTAATACAAAATATATCACATATTAAAATTTTGCTTTGTGTTTGTTTCACACATACAAAATCAGGAAACAGTATATATACGGTAAAATCAATATTGGCATATACATAAATAGGGCGACCATTCTCCCGGGTTTCTAACAATATATCTGGCACGAATAACAATGTGTCCCGGACTGCGCTAAAAAATATAATGATCAGCCTATATATAAACTTTATGAAAATAATTGAGTATTTGTGCGAACGCTTGTGATATGAGCGTTTAGACAATCACAAAAATGTTATGGATATGCAATTATTATATATAAATTGGTAATATATGTAAATTCTATAATCAAGCAATATACATACAATAAATTCTATGTCAATTCTCGTTTTATTCTAGAGTAACATGCTACAAAAATATTTTGAACGTTCAAAATTAAACATTAGGTATTGATTAAAATAATTATTTATATTTTTATATGCATATTAATATCAAGATCACATACAAATTTACATACATTTCAGAACAAAACTATCATAAAATAACTGGAAAATATATTCATAATGTATCTGAAATTATGAAACAAACAAGCGGATAAAACTGCACCATTACACAAATAAACAAATCATATTTCTAAAATAACATAAAACTTGTGCACATGTATAAATCTTTTTAAAGCAACTAATTCAAATACATTATAAATTGGTACAGATCAAATATTATTTTAAATAAATATATACTTAAGATGGTAAGTTTATAAAGCTTTTGTTTAAACATATCAAATTACGATATTTAAAAATATTTGGTCAAGTACATGAAAAAATCAATATGTATATCACTTTTTAAGTGGCAGGGTGAATTTTTCTTAATCTAATCAAGATTCAGTTGTATATAAACATTTTGCTTAATAAATTTATAAAAAAATATATACAATGTTTTACCCTGCTTCACAAGACACTCGTTACCAGTGGTGATATTTTCACACATCAAATTCTTCTAATCCCTTTGAGAGGCGATGCGAGTTGATGCGACGCCGATGTGAACGTCTCACTGCATCTGCCCTTCTGTAAGGCTCACTTTTCAATCCTAACAAAATATCTTCTAGAGCTCCGTTGTACACTTCATCTTGTTGTAAAAGTTTTTTCTCAGAAACTAAACTGTTTTTGTTTTTCAATTCGTTGATTACAGCATCCTGGAAAAACATTTAAAGATACATTTCATGATGAATTTGACATATTGAAAATATGATCATAAAAAAGAAATACCTGTTGCTTTTTAGGATTTGATTTATTTACAGGAATTTCTTTGTTATTAAGCCGTGCTGAATTTAGTGCGGCTTGTTCTAAGCGACGTCTTTGTTCATTTTCCTGATCAGCTGACTGTTAAATGAAATTAAAAAAATATAAGTAAGATTTAATACATTTTTAAGAACTTCATGTAGGCTTTCTCAAGCGATTATGATAAATTTCACATACTTTAAATGCTCTTGAAAATCTGACAAGCAATGAGAAAAAGCCATTGGCGTCGCAAGATCTTGGCGTTTCTCCAAAATATTCAACACATTCTCTAAACGAATCTTGCGCAATTTTCACTTCTGCACGTAAACGTTTCAATTTTTCCTCTGTATTATTCAGGAAATCGCGTAAAACCATATTGTGTGGACTTTTAGTGTTTCCTCTCACTTCAGATTCTTTCCTCACAGCATCCATTCCTTTTTCGAATTCATGTACATCTGCTACTACATTTTCTAATGACACTGAAATCCAAAAATAAATAAGTCAATATAATCATTAATTTGCAATGTCATATAAAATTAAATAAAAAAAATACCTTGTGCAGCCTTTTCAATATATAACAATTCAGAATCAAAATTAAGCAAATCTGGAAAATTTCGACGTATTGTACTAACAATGTAGTGCAACAGTGAAACTCGTTTATCCGTAGACTTTGTGTCCAATAAAGTGTCCAATGATTGCAATTTGAAACCATAGGCAGGACCTCGCTTACTACTGTTCAAATAATTACCAAATGCTAATATTATCTCAAGAACTCCACGGAACTTTTGTGATGATTTGACGGATGAAGCACCAGAAATTATTGCATGAATCTGAGGAGTTATGAGATGAAGATTGTCAAAGAAATTGCCCATGTAACTCATAATTGATAATTTAGCCGATATTCTTTCGACTTTAGTAAGATTCATCAAAAATTTATCCTCTTCGGTCAATAGATTAATATTTTTCTTTTCAGCCAAATATTCTCTGTAGGCTTTAGATTCCTGCTCACTTGGAACCATGCGTTGTAAAATTTCAACACTTTCTAAAGGCAATTGTTTCAAATCTAAAGCGTTAATTGCAATTATTACTTTCTCCACAGGAATGTCTAACTTGCGACGAGAAATTGCTGAAATAAATAAAGGAATTGAGCAATACAATATAAATTGAAAAAAATATTAAGTTGACATATATTTACCAATATTTCTTAATCTCGTATGCTCCAATAATGTTATATTATCAGGTTTTTTAAACCGTTTACTAGGATATGAATTCAATCCATCAATTTCTGAGTTAGAATCAGTAGCTAAACCACCTATATTGTTGCCAATTTTAAATCTCTCTTCAAATTCAAGGAAATCGATTCTATCTTTCAATTTGTCTTCATCCAACTCATTGAAAATTGTTCCACGAACCTAACCAAATATAAAAATAAACTTAAAACATCTGAATTCAATAAAAAAACTTTTATACAAAGCCACAAACCTGATTTGGTTTCAGTGCAATCCAATTTATAGTAGGCAACTTATATTTAGTATGAACTTTTCGTTTTATTGTCATCGCATCTGTTGCAAATGGTGGATTCATGCTTCCTGGTGGTGGAGGAGCTGGTGGAGCAGGAGGAGCCGGTGGTGCTGGGGGTGCTGGAGGAGCTGGTGGTGCTGGCGGGGCTATAATAGTTGCTGGGGGAGTTTTCGTTGGTTTTTGAGACACAGGTGGAGGTGAAGATGAACCATTTGGAAGCTTATTTGATATATTTTCACCTGAAACAGAGTACATCAATAAGTGCATTTTCTGAAATAGAAACATAATGAATAAATTTCAACACTAACTAGATGTTCTTCTTGGTAAAGACATAGTAACGGCTTCTAGTTCATGTATTTTATTTTCGAGGACAGACTGTCTATTTCTAGAATCTTGCTGAGCTCGTCTTAGTGTAGAAACCTAATATAAAATATGATTATAAATAATAAACAAACTGGAAATATTTTTGATTAATTTAATGGAATACCTCTTCTACTACTTGGCGACGAGCTTCATCTAATTGATCTCTTTCTCCTCTTAGCCTTCCGAGTTCAGCTTCTAATGTAGCAATTTTATGTAAAGCTTCGTGTTCAATCACAGCCATTCTTTCGTTAGCCTTTAATTGATAAATAAACATTAATATACAATATTCATAGTCATGAAATGAAATTATATCAATTCATACTCACATGACCCAATTCGTCTTCTAATTCAGAAACTTTTTCAAGAGCAGCAGTTTTTGTTTCACTGTCTTCCATAAGAGCAGCTACATCAAATACATTGTCTAAATATGCAGATATTTGTACCTTTGATGAAATATTACATTCATAAATTACTATGTGTTGAGAAAAAAAAAGATAAACCACAACAAAAAACAAAAATCAAACATGTACCTGTAATTCTTCACTTTCAAACAAGCGTAGCTTTTCAAGATATTCATCTAACTTCAATTGTGTAAATTCATATTGTAAATGAACTCGAAAATTCATATTTTCTACTGAATGTACTATAACATTTACAAATTGCACACATGCCACCTTAAAAGTGTTTCAAAATTGTAGAAAACTAAAAAGCAATGTAATAAAAAAAAAAGAAAGTACTTTACTGTGAATTCAATATGAAAATTTTCATAATCCATAAAATATTCCATCAATGTTTGAAACCTGTGTTCTTCTTCACAAACCAATTTGAAATTATCGAACGCTGACAATATTATTTGGTGACCACCTTTAACCAAACAAATTGCGGCAAGCAATTCCAAAACCAAAGCTTTAGTACGCATGGAGTGATGCACCAAACTCAATGCGATACTGTTGATTGCTTCTCTGTGTCTCATCACCATATTGAACCCGTACTAAATTCATAAACCTGATGTTAAGTTTTATTTTTTTGAACATAAGAGAAAAAGTCGGTTATCAAGCACACCTTATTGTTCATTATGGCTCTCATGCACATTATACAAACGTGTATATCATCGGTGCTGGTTCCCATTTTCAATTTAGCTGCATGTTTAGAACGCCGGCGTACCAAAGTTGGGCTACCCTCTGCAGTTCCTGTAATTGTCCCATTAGCGAGCAGCGTGGAAGGACGATTAAAATGTTTTCCAGCACTGCTTCCAGAGTCGAGTGTGCTATTCACTAAATGAAAAGAATATCAAAAGTCTATATTATGAAATTAATCCTTATATTTACAAGATTAGATAAAATTATGATATAAGATTATTTTAAGAACATTTTTTACATATAATTGAAATTATCTTTGCATAAATAAAAGGCAATATTACTTTGGGAATTTCCATCATTGGCCATCGCTCTTAATTCTTCAATTCGTTGCTCATGTCTCATCATGCTGAGTCGAAAACTCAAGTAATCAATTAAAACATCTAAGCCTTTATTTTCTTCATCGAGAAATTCTTTCACCCATCTAAAAACATATGTACATATATATAATCATATATAAGTAAAAATACTTGTAAAAAACCTTAAATTAAGAATATATATGAAATCATCAGAACATTAAAAGCAATAACACACAAAGTTTAAAGATTTAATAAAATACAAGCGAATGAAGATGGCTGGTGAGACGATTACTTACTCTATGTGATTTGTGCGTAAAGATATTTCCAAGTCCCTTAAAACTTGTGTGGAAGTCGATTCCCCCACCATTTTCCTTTTCTAAAACATCACAGACATATAGGGAGTGATATGGTGAGCAAAGCATACAAAAAACAGTTTGGCGCATCACAAAAACCTATTTTTTTTCATTAAATAAAAAACTACAACAAACATATATATCAGACACATTAAGTACCCACTGAATAAAACAAATAAACATTTCCACACACAAAACTTAAAAAGGTGAAGTCAAATTTGACCAAAGACACATATTGATTGACATTTTAATGAAAGTTTTTGCTTTCTTTTTGTTTTAAATTATGAAAATTCACTTAATATGTCTCACTATATATATATACACATTTATGATGACAAACAATATTATAATATATAAATATAAATAGTGATAATCAAAAAATATATTAGAAACTATCATATCACAGAGATGAGATATTTAATTCCAAATAGGACATCAAATTCAAAATGCAATGTAAATTCATATTGGTCTAGTTAAAACAACAACTTTATAATGAAAAGATGAAAAATAATGATTATTTGAAAACAAATACAAAACATCATTAAAAAAATATTTCTTCACAATCTAGAGTATGGATGCTAAATACAAATATCGACAATACTAACGGAATCTATATATGATTAGTTTAACATTAAAAAAAAAGTTTTATTAAACTTGACAATGAAACTGAATCATAGAAAATACGTAAAATACTAAAATCGTTTAAAACTGTAATAAAAAAAGATCAAAACTTCAAAAGCCATGCGAAAATATCAACTAGTAAAACAAAAATAAATTACTCTTGAACTTCTAGATGCCTTAGGGTCCAGGTATGTTTTTAATTTGTTCAAATAATGAGCGGGAGAATCTTTTGCATGAACCATATCTTGATCACATATTATCTCCCATTTCTTTTCCAAATCGTAGCTACGGAGCAATTTTGCTTTATCGGGTGGAAGATCCATAGAAGCCTAGAGAAAGTTAGTACAAAAATACCATGAATAAAAATTATGAACGTGCATTTTTACACATATAAACGATTATTTTAATGAATAGGAGACATGTGAATAATAATAGCTTTTCGATTTCATGGAAATTGTAAAATTGAAAAACAGGAAATGTTTGCTGATAAGATCAAGAAAAAAAATATCGGTGAGAACTATATCCTGTTAACAAATACTGAATAATAAATGAAGATAAGAAATTGCTTCACAAATTTTGAGCATTGTATGAATAATAGTTTGATCTGAAAAAAGTAAAATATAAAATAATCATATTCGATAGTGTATTCAAATAACTGATAAAAATTATATTCGACCTTAGCATATTTTATTATGATGACAATACAATTGAAAAATGCATAAGTAATGATTAAAAAATAAGCTTTAATGCATTTTCTCACGGAATGAATAGACGTTACGTGAATTACTCGACTTTGACTGGTCGACAATCAACGAGGTGTGGAATGAGATTATTTTACACAGTATCGGCGCGTTGAAAAATTCACGGTTACATGCCTCAACATTGAAATGTATACAGGCTAACATAATATTTAAACAATATTTTAAATGTGTATAGAATGTATAGATTGAGATTATCGAAAAATTACAAATTTTCGAATTCTTTGGAGTGGCTAATGTAATAAAACAGATATCTATTTCGCTATTACGCTCAAAATTTTGAGCGTGTACTGTATCGGTGCAGATGCGCTACTTTTTTGAATTGCTTTACTGAAGATTCGTTTTGCATTTTAATAAAAATCGTATCATATAACCTAGTCTAAAATTTTGATCGATTTCGATCGATTGCAAAGTTTTTTTAAACTGTGCTATATTTATCGATTCGGTTGAAGAATTGACCGCTTAATTTTGAAACATTCTAGTTATTTGCGGTTTATGAAAATTGCTACTATTTTATCTTACGATGGGGTTCATACAATTTTAGCTAGATGGTTTATCGGTTTGACATCCTTTATTTCTTATACGATTATCCGGTATAGTAATACGGCGGGCGTCGTTCACATTCCGAGTTTCGATAGAAGTTTTCTAGGTGAAGACGGAGATATATGATAGATACGATACGATTACCAGAACTTTGAGGAAACGCTTCTCGAGCTCGTCCGGTTCGGGCATGGGCTGCTTGACGCGAGGAGTGCCCGTCGTCGCCCTGGTGGAGGTGCCCCTGGGGAAGGCGTGGTGTTGAGGGCGCGCCGCACCCAAAGGCACGATGTCCAGCGCGGGGGGCGGAGAGCTGCGGGACGTCCGCGCCCCCATCTTCGCTTTTCGCTTTTCGCTTTTCGCTTATTCTAACTCTGACACTCCGTCACTTGTCAGCGGCCCTCGCCCCACCCACCGCTCGCATCATCGTTCCCCCTCTCCTCTTCTCGCCTCACTCAATTGTTGGTGTTGCGCAATTGCATCACTTTTGCTTCAATTTTGTAATTCAGCTTTAAATTCGGGCGAATGTACAGTCGAAAAACGATAGTATTGGATATTTTCGATCAAAGATTACAAGATGCGAGTGGAATTTTAAATAAAAGCAATGGTTTTTCATTTTACGGTCGAAATAAACCGATAGAATTTTATTTTACGATCACAAACTCACCTTTATATCGTGTGTAGAGCTCACCTAATATTTTGCAATGCAGTCGAAAAATAAACGACCACCCGAACGAATGGTCGGCGCAATTTTCAAATTAAAAATGCATTCGTTTGTTTTTTCTCAACCGTTTATTAGAAGCATTTACACGGTCACGTATACGATTATTCATCGTAATCTCAACGCTCACAACGTTAGTAAGTTCACAATGTTGCAATTATAAAAATATCAAAGAAATTTAGTCAGTACTCTCGTTCATCGAGAAAAATCTTAGAATTAACAATAAACATAACATGCGATGGCATCCTTCGAAAGGAATAACGTACGAATTGTTCATTTACCTAAACGTCGTTATTTTCATCGTCTCACTTTTGGCACGAAACGTACACACAAGATAAAAGGGAAAAATAATGTTTTTTCCATAACTATGAACTAAAGAAGTAAAAATTTGTTAAACTGAGTTATAATTATGGCATATCATCTACTACATGTATTAATAGATAAAATAATATAACATATATTAAAGTTTTGGCTCATTTCAATCGTACGACTGTTATTCCAGCGATGAAATGAAATTAAATATACATTTGACCAAAACTATCAACTCAACAATTCTAGTGAATCGACTTCTATGAAATAAATATGAAAAATCATTTACAGATTTTATCAAAGTTGAAATAAATTAAATTGGTATTTCTCACAGCACTCAATAAGGTAAACATTGTTTATTGATAAATTTTTGTTTCTCTAAGTTTCATAAAAAAAATCCCATCAAGATTAATTTTTAATCCTCTCCCATAACAAACGACTCACAAAGGACTAGTAATAGATAAGTAAAATGAAATCAATGGATATAAATGCCTATTTAAATTTAAATAAACATAATAATCATTCATAAACCTTCATGTTCACAATTTACAAAAAAAAAAAATACGTTGAACCTAAACAACCTTAAACTCGACCACCAAAATAAATCAGAACCATCAAAAATTATCGGTACGAAAAAAAAAATACACAGCTACACAAAAAAATTACAATCAATGATGGTCCAACACATGAATTACTTGGTCGTCGGGTAATAATACAAAACTGCACCCCCGGGAAGTTGCCAATGCGATGCATGGAGTTCTATAAGTTGCAAAAGTGTCTTAGAAATCGAAGGAGTAGCTGCCGTATTTAAGAAGGCATCTCTGACTGCAGCCAGCAAATTCTCCAAGTCCCCTGGCAATTGTGTCTCTAGATCTCTACCGATATAAGTGAGAACGAAGAACAAATTTTCGGTCTGAAAGTATTAAAAAAAAAAACAAAAAAGTTATATAGAAAAATAAATATGTGTTTAGAAAATATTTTTTTACATCAGAGGCAGATGGTATCGGAGCCCTTATACATTCCTCGCAACATTTACAGATTAATGTAAGTAAAGCTCGAGCTGGAGGCATCACGTTAGATCCTGACATCGGTAAAGCAGATTGTGGACAGCGACGCCTGAGTTGACAAAACAATTCTAAAAGTAATGAAATGAATGCCATAAGTCTGGGTCGGCCACCTCCCATCATTATGTTGAGTAACTAAAATAAATTTGATCGGTAAATTTTACAAATTCTTATATTGAACAATTTGAAAACATATTATGAATGTATATATTGTACCTTGTCTCTATCTTGATACCATTGTTGGCAAGTATTTAACAATGATTCTAAAAATGTTTGATTTTTCTCTCTTTCAATAATCATAACACAATGGCGAGCAGCAGGCAAAGCATACCTAGGACTTTCTATAGCTCTCCTCATGATATGTCCGACTAATTCCATTAAAGATCGTGCACATAACTGATTGGGATCTAATATTTATAAATAATCAATATAGTTAGATAAATCAATACTAATACCACAATGATAATAAATAATAGCTCGCCTTTAATAGCTTTATCTAAATTTTCCTGAATCTCTATAGGAAAAGCGCCCAAATCCATCGATTCAGCGGTTAGTCCCAGAGCAGCCATTCCGCTCGCTAACGTATCAGATGTTGTCAAACTTTTCGATCTCTTTAATCCAGTAGCAAGTTGTTGTTGCTGTGGACGAGCTTGCTTATTTGCTTTTTCTCCATTGAAAATCTGACCGTTCACCGGAGGATATTTTTTCTTCTCATTAGGAGCATTGGCAGAATTATTATTAGCCTGTTGAGGAGACAATTTGAAGTGAACTCTAGGGGCACTCTGAAAATCAAATTGAAAAAAAAATTAGACCTTTCATATGCAAGCTGCTAAACAGCATGAAAGCATGATACTAATCAGCAATTGGTATTCATGAATGTCTGGAACACTGTATAGTACTGTACTTACAGTTTTTTTTATATGAATAAAGAATGTGATTATTTTAAGCATGTTTTTTAATAAATACATCTAAGTATTTGTATCTGTATAAAATTTTATCATTTCATTAAAACTCACATGTAATATGTTGCCGCTAGACGCAGAAGTGAGTAAAGGTGGCATCGAAGGCTGCTGCTGCATAGTTCTATATAGAGAAGGCAATGGTGGACCATGGTTAGGTGGAATGATACCTGGAGTCATCTGCTGAAGACCTATCTGATGAAGTACGTTACCGGAAGACTTTGAATGGTGAAGAGCTCTACCCTGCATGTTGGGCATCATCACATTAGACCTGAAAATAGAATTGAAATCCATCGTTGTTAGACAGTATGACTCACTTAACTGCATACACTGAATAAAATCATCACCTGGAGGTAGGTAAGTCGTTATGTCTGGCCATGGTGAACTCTTTGGCATGGACGTTCAATTTGTTGGGTTGGATACCGTCGATGCGGACACCTAGCATCATTTGATCACATAAATTATACTTATTTGATAAGGAAAATTGAACAGTAATGATGATTTTGAGATATTTCAGTTGAGGTTGAGAAAATTGTTGAGTTTTGCGACGCAACGTTAGCTCATGAACAAATATTTGATGAGATTCAATATGGTTCTGATCGGGTGTAGCTTGTTTCGTTTGTTCATTTTTTTTCTTTCAAATTATAATTTTACAAATTCAATTATAGAAATTAGTTTATTCGATATTAGATTAAAATACGTTTCAATGGAAAGTGACTTAAAATCGAAATAATTTATACGGAATTACATTCTTATATTAGAATAAAATATATATTTCGGTATTTTATATTGACAGTATCTTCAAATTAACAAAACTTTCAAAAAGAAAAAAAAAGATTAGATAAGAATGTAATTACATAATTAATACGTAGGTAACAATTATTTAGTTTAAAATTATGTATCTGGTCATAATTTAAAATCACATTTAAAATTCATTTCGTTCATTTTTCACAGTTTTGAAAGATTTGCTTTCGGAAAATTATGCTGAAAAGTAATTTTCCCGACTACTCTCATGTCTCATTGAATGTGCATTACGTTACCAATAAATTCAAACAAAAACGTAATTTCAAATTCAACTTTAAAATTTTTCTCAAGAACGCGTTCGATGCGTACAAAATACGCCTGAAGCAATTCATTGCTACAAAATTTATAATTTTTTAAATAACACACATTGTTAAAAATAATCGTTGATCAATTTGAGCAAGACGACCTTAATGCCTTCGAATTATAAACGATTCATCATCGAAGCCTATTCTAGCGCAGCGTTACGAATAATGATGAGCCATTGTCATTTTAGGCTCCATCGACAATGACGAACGGTAAATATAATTTGCGATCAAAAACAAACATCGAAATTAATTTTCAATTCGGCGACGAATATGCAGTAAAATACTGACCATTTTCGTCAAAATATCAATGAATCATAGCTCAAATTAGTTCTGAATTTTTATTCAGGAAGTCACTTCACACATTTGCAAATTTTCTTGTGAGTACAGTTCGACTATTTTTTGTCATATTTGCGAACTGTTAAACGGTTTGCACGTAGAAATATGCAAGTGCATGCTAATTGAAGTCGCCGTTGCAAGTTTGTTCTTTCGCAACGTTCTACAGTAGCACATACACACACTAATACGTAATTGGAATGTCTAAATATGGAGATTGCGAGGTCTTTCTCATTCTAATGTTGTGCTAACGTCGTTGGTGTGCGACATTCTCAAGAAAATCCAGTTGAACATTTGCAAAAAGCGCTATTACCGATAAGAAAATGGAATTGATTTTCCTGAAAACTCATCAAGAAATAAGATTTATAAGATTTATTTTCAATATTAATTGATTTCATAACTACTTATCTATAAAAAAAAGGACAATCAAGTAGTTAACTGATGATCAAAAGATTGGTCATTAATGGCTATAAATCGATATTCGAAAAAAGTATTTGATTTCACACGAAGATGTTTTTCATCTCAAAATTTTGTCTAAAACCTGATCAGTACCGGTTTGGGTTTTATTAATTTTTGCGTATGTTTTAAATCCACGTGCAAAATACCGTTTCGTAAATTACCATATCGATGTGAGTAATTGAAGTAAAAGCTTTAAAAGAAATAACACGAACATGAGACACTCGAGCGTTAGAAGTGAACTTTATAGATTTTATTCTTTCTCTTCCTAAGTAGATTTTAAATGGAAAAAGTTTAATTTTTTCGATGTAAAAGCATATTCTCATTTTCATGAAAAATAGTTTTACAACTCACAAGATTTATTTCTAAAGACATTGAAGATTGAATGGTAAATTTTATAAACTCTTACTGGGAGGTCGATATATTTCCATGGTGGGTTTTCCTCTGGTGTTCGTCGTCACCACCATGCTTTTCCTCTTTGATGGGTCTCTCAACTAAAATTGAAAAAAAAAACATTATTAATAAAAATATTGAATTTTCATTATTTTAAAGCTATGGTCTAATTGGTGTTATGTTATGTGGAATTGCATTGCGTCGATGAAAGTCAAAACCGTTAAATTTGCACTCGAGTCATAATTGTTTCAGAATAATTTTCAATTTAAACGCTTATCACTTTCAAACTTGCAAGTACTGAACGCAATTCAAATATTTGCAAAGAAACGTTGGGCGAAAAAAAACCGTGCATTAAGCTATCATTAGAAGTTTGTTCAGGTTTTCATACAAATGAAAAAATATCAATTTGTGATAATTTAATGACATTATGTATTTAGCTCAATTGAAAACTCACTAAATTTAACATTTCACTTATCTAAAAGACATTTTTTTTCAAATTGAGAACAAATTCCATTAAAATACTTCTATAATTTCAGTGCAACGGAACGCACTTCGTTCTACAAACACACTGACTAATATAAGCCTAGTGTTACATATTTTTCCGAATACGCAATGATGTAATTTAGTTTCTCGTTTGGTGACTACATTTTCCGACGTCGATAATATGTTTTAATCGTTTTTCTATTTCGACAAAAAACGTTCGGACCCACAAAAAAAACGACACATTGTGAAATCATATGTTATGCACCATTAGGCGCTCAATGGAATGTTAAATACGACTCTTCATCATAAATCTAAATTTCTCAACACACATACACACATAATCGAAAAACGCAAATGTGAGCGAAAAACCACTGAGATGTGAACGCAGCCTAAGAAGAGCGATCTGCATCATTAAATGGAATGCGTAAATGAGAAAATGCGATCGAAAGGAAAACGAACTGTTTTCACGATATAGGATCATTGATATATTCGTTTTCGTTAGGTTGGATTCACAATGGATTTTTTTCTCTTTGAACAAGATTTTTTTCATGACAACTGAGTGACATTTTATAGATGAGGTTTAGTGAGATAAAGAACTGTAAAGTTCTGTATGAACCTAGCTTTAAGTTGCCTACTCATACATAAAATGTTTTAAGAAATCTATCAAATCTTTCATTTCGAATGAAGAGTTTAGATTCAGTTTTCTTTGAGTTTTCTTCGGGCAAATGAAAATCTACTCGATTTTCTTCGTTCGAAAGAGTACATTTGCTTAGTTTTACATTATGTGGGATTTGAAAAAACGTCATGTGAATAGACTGCCTTAGACATCGTCTCGTTCGAGGGGAACGAGTTTTCGATGGGATTTAGTGGGCGGATGCTGAGGCCGAATGTCCATATCTGGTTGGACAAAATGACGCGAAAACGGTGACTAACTTTCGAATGTTTTTCTGTTGAGAATAGACGATGTTATGTCTATTTTACACTTGTTTGGTGTAGAATAGATTTTGGTTATGTTTTTTACACTAAATATTTTTTTTTATATATGCGTGGAAGATGTTAAGGTCATCGAAGTGTCAAATTCAAGTATAATCCAATATTTTCTATATAAAATTTAAAGCTTATTGATTTGTCGAATCACTAAAAAACATCTACAATCTTATTCGATCTTGATCATTGTCAAAGATATTTATCCATTTTACTCATGCCACTGTACTAACTTTGCCCAATCATCTTCCTAGCTTGTCATAATTGTTATCCCAATAAAAAAATTGGAATCTGGAGAAGTAAACTGTTTTAATTACTTTAGTTTAGCTTTGACATACATGAGTAGATATTTTTGATAAGAATCTTATATGATTCTCATAGGAGATTATGAAAACAGATTAAGTTTGAAAGGGCTAATAAGTATAAGAATTTTTAATGTGGTCAAAATTCAGTTGTAAAAATATGTATCAATTGCTTTTGAAAATAGTGTTTCTTATATACATACGAATTCTAGATTAGATTTTTAGTTATTTCATGTATTTTAGTAACAAAATCGATTCATAAAAAACTTTATGTGTACAAATATTATATAACATTCCTTAACTGATAAAAAGCTTAACACAATTTTCAACAATTGTTTCATTGAAGATAGAAAAATTAAGAATGTGCAAAAACATGTTGTGGTTCTCAAAATTAATGGATATCATTGTCACATTCGAAAATGAAAATCGGTTTAGTTGTGGGCGTTTTGATTTCGAGCTAAGGAAAAAAACACGTTGAATTTTTTCACGTTCGAGTTGTTTATATGTCGAACGATGATCGAATTAGAATGTAGTTTGAAAACAGTACGATTATCGGTGAAAGTTACTAAAAAAAATGAATATGATGGCTATGTCACCGAACGATTTTGGAATATCAATGTTGATTGAAGAAAAATCATCGAAAACTGATTCAATCGAAATTATATCATTTTATTCAAAAAAGTATCAAAAAATATATAATGTGTGCTGAAAATAAGTTCATTAAATTTTCTTTTTCAGATCTATATAATCGTTATTTACGACTGGATCATCGTTTGAAACGCGCCAGTTTATTCCAGTTCGAAGCTAATTTACTACTTAACGTTCTATGCCTCGAAACATCAAATGTGTTATAATCAACAAAATAGCATTTTTTTTCATCAAATTTTCATTATAAAATGATTGAATTATGAACTATGAAAACCTCACTATCGCAAACTAAAAATGTGCTAATATTTACACCAAAAATTGATACAGATTTTAGTTCGAAGATTACATAAAATGATAACGGTTTTCTAGGCTTTTCACAGTCTAATAAAATGATAACACAAACCAAATGATAGGATGTAAGCAGAAAATATGTAAAAGTACTTTTTTTTCTAAAACTCTATTCGTTTCATAATCAATAAAAATATTGAATAAATAAAACCAACGACACATACAAATCAATTCACTCTCTCGTCATAGAGAGTGAAATAAAATTAAGATTTTTCACAAACGAAAGTTATTACACGTGTTAAATCACATATTGCAAAAAATCTGATAGGTACATATCCGATAGATACATGCCATTATTTTTCAATCTAACTTTCAATATAATGTATTTACGCTAAAGTCTTGAACCTTACAAAAAATATACACAAAAATCTAATTCGAAAATTCCACATTAGATCTGTGATAACACATTGAGGGTCAATCCTTCGATCGTTAAATAGAAACTTATATTTATTGAATATTGAATATGAACTTATATTGAATGGCTGATTTTAAGAAAATGATTTCAAAATTTTGAAATATGAAATTGAACGAGTCTTTAATATACAACTAACAAACATTAGGTTGATTAGAATTATTCATCAAATGAAAACTCTTTTCATCAGAAGAGGACTCATATCGAGTTGATAATAGACTTCCAACCGAATTCGAAAAATGGCGGGTAAAAAAACAGAAAAATACCTCGTCGAATTCTTAAAATCATAAAATCTGAAAAGCAAACCGACCTGATTGAAATTCTGATGAGACTGAGGCCTCACGAAGCTCCTCTCCCTGGTGATGATGCCCGGCGTGGCGAAGTCCTGCACGCGGAAACTCCTCTGCAGCTCCCCGGGCTGCTGCTGCTGCTGCTGCTGCTGATGAGACTGTTGCTGATGGGACTGCAGCTGATGAGACTGCTGCTGATGCTGCAGCTGGTGCTGCGGCGGCTGCTCCACGTTCATCTTCGTCGGATTTCGCCGATTTCACGCACCGGCGAATCCAACTAGCGAGATCAACAAATCGAACGAATAACACAAACGTTTTTTCTTTCAAACAACGATACACATGCTGCGTTTCTTCGGATCGAAGAAATATACACGAACGTGTGGAAAATCTTCACACTTGGGCCCGGAATGTGTCGATTTTGTATGAATTTTTAGAATATATGTATATACGAAGGCACTAATTTGACTAGTATTTGACTATTTGTCGGTCGTTTAATTTCTTTGAATATATATGTATATGAATAAATATTCGAGCTCGTTCGTCGTCGCCGTAGTCGATTCAATAGGTGATCGTTTCTATCTTGATGCCGGCGAGCTGCTCCGGTTGGAGTGGCTGCGAGCTGGCGAGGATAGAACACCTTCTTGAAGACCTGGAAATTATGAAAATGTTGTCAGTTGAGGGAAAATTATATTGTGTATATTACTTGATGATAGTTTGTTGACAAAACCTTATTGAATATCAGAAAAATAAGGATTTGAAGAAATTGACGTTTGAGCTACTTTGCTTCATAACTGCAACATGCTTCAAGTAGATTTGAAAAAAAAATGTAAATGACTCGAAGTAAATGAAATAAAGTAGTTAGAAAAAGCTTTATTCTAGATTCCTAAGACGAATAATTTTAATCGTTGTCTTCAATAGTTGCATCGCAAATTAGAAAGAAGAGCACTTAATGTTAAGTTCGTAATTTCTGTGAAAGTCTAGTTTCATATAAGATCGATATTTTTATCAATAAGCAGTAAATTGTAAAGAAACAACTATTATTGCCGTCTAATACGCTGCTTAAGCACGACAAAGAACCCTAATCAATTTCAATTCTATCGAAAAACCGAACATTGAACCCTCACTAATCTGTTCATCGTACATTCATTACATTCAATTGACAATCGAATTACATACTCAAAAAACGACGCACCTAAATTTATCCCAAAGTCGCCTATTCTAGAAAACAGACAAATTGGCAATCGCATAAAACACACCACAGTATGAGCTCACTTCGAATCGAAAATAAAGAAAAAATCAAAATATTTTTCTATAATATGATGCCAAAGAACAATTGACGTTGTTGAGTACACAACATATCACCATTGGAAAACATCGAGGCGATTCAGAATCTATTCATAATCAATGTCAAATGAAATTTTATCATATATTTATTGAATTATCATACGTTTTAGATTAATTTTAAATATTTTCATATGAAAATACACAGCTTGGGAAACTGTTATACTGCGTTATGACGCGATGTTTGCGCTTGCAGTCGACGTTCGCACAAGCAGGCCGCTAAAAAATGTTGGCTCAACATATGATGACAAATATTACATAAATATTAAACGGTCGTCATCGGCTTGCACACCGCACTCAGCTTGCCAAGTGACAGCCTAGCCATTTGCGGAAGTCGCACTTCAGCTGAAAAACCGAACGACTTCGATAGCTGCTTCCGTTTCGCTTCTATATTCGGAAAACTTCGTAATATTCAAATATTGCTTATTTTTAAAGAAATATAGGCACAAAATTCGATCTAACTTAAATTTCGAATCGATTTAATCTAACTTGATTCAAGTAAACCTAATCTAATTTGTTAAGCGTCATGCTCATGGTCTGCTCCATTAGTAAAATATTTAAATAGATTTTGATAGCTCTTACTTTTTAATTCACTCAGATAAACTTAATTGGACATGTGACTCATATGCAATGTTGAATATGAGAAAAAAATACTGAAAATTAATAACATAAATCAAAGGGAATGATCAATGTCATTTGAAAACTTAGATGGACGGAATTAGTCCGTGCAATTAACGAGTTTCCATTCGATAGTTTGTTAGTAATACTTCAAATAGGATTAGTGATTAACAGATAATAGTAACAAATATGGCAAGAACACAAAATTGCCACAATTTATCTCCGCAGATAAGAAGTATGAGATGAAAAATTACAAATTTTCCGCCAATTGTTGAAGAAACGCACGAGATGGAAACGAATCGGTCAGCGGTAAACAAGCTTGGCACGCGTTCCGAAAGCGTGTTTACGATATTATATTTACTATTACATGTCCAAATTGTGTATTGCCGTATTACATGCATAATATAAAATCGTCTAAATAATTTTGGAAGCTGAAATTTAGCGATTGTGTGTATGTATTTACTGGCTGTTTGGATTTGAACGTTCACTGTTACACAAGAATCTAAGAATAAGATCGATTTTCATTTGATTGGAAATCAATTTATGGTTGTAATTGAATAGTCATTGATCTGAAAAAAAGTATATTATTGAATGTTTTCATCATATCTGAAATTTCTATTCTTAAAATGTAAAATATTCAAATAACATCATATTTTTCAATGAAGTTCAAAATACTCGAAATAAAAATTGATCAAATTTTCATATGAACAGTAATGCATATATTCTTAAAACAAAATGATTCAATTCAAAAGTCAATACATTTTCAGTTAAATAGATAACAGAAATATATTCGTTCGCAAAACGTTCGACAAATTTTCGTCAATTTTCCACGCAATTAAATTGTACGTATGACTTCTGACATGAATATAAAATGTCCATTTGCATTTCATTCGATCGGGTTACCTAATACCGATAATAACTCGATATTATACATTCAAATTGTACAATGTTTGGTCGATATATCGCTTATTATATAATACAGATTTTACAGCTGAAAACATCTGCAGCATACGAAGAAAAAAATCGAAAACGCTTCAGAAATTTCTAATTCGCTTAACTGCAAATGCGAAATAGAGCGATTTAAGAATATTATATTTAACTGAAGTTCAATTTTTACGATTCCGAAAAATTGTACGTACGAGCCAAACGACGTTTATTTTTAAAAAGGTCCAACTGCGTAGCTATTGAATCAGATCGAATCTCGTTCGATTCTCCAGCTGAAGACGATAATTCTGAAAATTTTGATCCATCGAAATGAGCGAAGAGTTTCGTCTAAATATACATTTTTTCAAGCGGACAACTGGAATGCACAATGAAATACCAGCCCACGTACTATACGTAGGTACTTGCATCAATTTAACGACTGAATCATGCAACTGAGAAATCGTTTCTCGTACAATACGTTTGTTGAGACCGAATCTGCAAACACCCACGAGAAAATAAGGCGGAAACACACTCGAGTGACTGGTCATGCACAATTGACTAGTTCGAGAAATTTGTGTTTTTTTTCCTTCCCATAACTGCCGCCTTTGTTATCTTCGAGGGTTAATTGAGGATAAAGGTTAAGGTTAAGAGAAATTTGTGTTGAAACAGATCAGTTATTCTTCCTATAATGCAATTTTTTATCATGCGCACTCTTGTGTCGATTCTAAGTCGTTCGTTTATGATGAATTTCTAATGAAAATTAGAGTTTTAGTCAATTATTTAAAGATGCGATTTTCATGTCTCGAAATCCATAAATATCTATAAAATGAAATTTTGTGAAATTTATGCTTATTTATGTGTACATACGTTTGATTAACGCCATTATCTTGACATTGTCCGTTTTCAATCTTAACAAATGAATCTTAAAAAAGTTATTTTTTGTAAATAAAATATTTTTAACGGAAAATATTAAATACAATTTTCCAATTGTGTCTGACAGTGGCTGATTTTTTACAAAATTTCTTACTTTATAAATATATGTATTAAAAAATTATGCAACTGAAAAATTGGGTTCAAAAATTATTATATTTAAAAAGAACCTAACATAAAATATTGCATAAGTTATTTTCATAACTATCTACAACGCGATTTTCCACAACATGGAACCTAACCCCGCGTCATATTGCAATACAACGAACTATTATGCAGCGAAAATCGCCTCAGTGTGTTCCCAGTTTTTAAATAATACGAAAAAAAAATAGTTTACCTTGACAAGTGTGTGGGGCGATTTTCCTCTCCTTCCGTTTCCCAGAAACGAAGTAATTTATACGGAAAACGCGTATAAATCTCGGAGATTTTCGCGGCTTCGTGGCACGCGAGGCGACGACATGAGCCCAGATTATTTTTTTTCGTTTTGTTTTAATCGAGGTTCGCTGAAACAGACGAAACGGCGATGATGATGATCAGAACTTCAGGTTATCAAGTGAGCGGCACGAGAGCGCCAGAAATAATGTGCGCGCCCATACTAAAAATACGCGCAACTTTTACAAACACAGTCGACGTACGACTGAGGAGGGAATCTATCTGTCTTTTCGGTGCGAAATCTCGAACGTTTAAAATTTGACAGTTTCTGAACGAGAATTCGAATCTCGCGCCGAAATTATCGCGAGGCGCCACCGCTACCAACCCCCCTGAATTTGGTTTCGATTGTTGATTTTTTTAAACGAAATTAAATCGGTGAAATAATGTAACAAGTTTTTTAATGTGTAGTTATCATTTTGGGTTTTTGTATTTGTGAAAATTATGATTTTAGTGTAAAAAAATTCAGGATTGACGTAAATCGTGGTTTTTTATTTGTCTGCGGCTCTATTTTCGATATTTTAAACGTATGGAAATTTGTATTTTGAAAAAATTTCTTGGAAAAATATGATATTACGTCCCTTTTGCTTTTAAAAATATTTTACAATTAAGCTATCAAAATATCTAATAGATTTGTAAAATGTAAAATCTATTATATGTTGACATATGTTTTGAAAATTATGCAAATCTAAAAATAGTCCGGTGGGAAAAAAAGTAGTTTCATTGTTATTTTTTATTTATTTTTTAGTTTACATAAGTTATTCTAATTAAAAAACGCATCTAGTCACATCAAAAATTAATCATAAATGAAAATTGGGTGAAATACAAAAATAACGCATGAACTGGGAAAATTCGGTCATAAACAAAAACAAATTGCGCCACTGACGAGTGACGAATCTATCAATTACGAAAAACTGTCAGAAATGAATAAAAATACAAAAAAAGAATTTATACAATCAAACACGTACGATCGAATGAGAAAAGTGCGGCACAATTGGAAGACGAGAAAATTCAAATTCACCGAGAGTGCGTCATTTCCGCGATACAGAAATACGCGCGCTTCGAAACACTGCGCGTACGCCGCGCCCCCAGAACGCAATTCCGATTTCTCGAAAATATCCCGAGAATTCTCGAGTTTCCCGAAAACTCAAACAGCGCGCAGTGGGACGTGCGTTCTGAGTTTCGCGCCACTTTAGATGGTCGTTATAGGGGTTGGCTGCGGGCGGCAGGGTGGCCACGTTAAATTGTTTTGTAGTAAGGGTAGTTTCGTGGTACCAACCGTATCGTGCGTTCGCGCCGAAATTTAAAATTGCGCGAGCGTCGACGTCGGCGGCGTCCGGCGTTGAAGCCGGCTGCCGACTGACGATGCGACCGCGCCTATTCGCCACCAATTTGCGTCTGTGCGAATAGAGCAGGGAACACACTCGCGTGACGAGTCGCACGAGTTGATGATTCTTCGTCTTTTATAAGACCCCGTCCACATGACGAGCGTTTTATGGGCGTTTCGATAGGGAATTTTGAGCACGATATCGGTGATCGGCTTTGACAGTTTGATGGTTACGTATCGCTCATAATGTTCAAGAAGTTCTCTAAAGAAAAGCGCGTAAAACACCAGCCATATGGACAGATCCTTATTTTCGGAATACGGTAGATTTTCTGTTTCGAGTTTGAAAAAAAAAACAGCAATTTGATGTGGCTTGCTTTCACAGAATGGCTGTGATGGAAGATTTCAATTTATTTAGATAAACCTATCTAGGTACATATTATATTATGTCCATATGTAAGCATTTTCTTCTTCAAGGATCTTCAAAGTTAAAATCAGCAATTTTTTTCTTAAATTATAATAAAATGAAACATTATTAACAATATGTGGAATATTTTTTTATTTTTAAAAACAATAAATAGCCGAAAATTATTCATTAACAGTATAAAATCCATTTTGAAATTTATGTTCAAGCGGAATAACCTTATTTTTTCCATATTCATTAAGATTAGATGTTTTGAATTAATAAAAATACACTGGATTTAATCAAACGTAAGTTTTACTAATTGAAAAATGATAAAAGTCAAATGACAGGAGCACCCCTTTGAAACAGTATTTTTCCTAAATAAAGCAATAGAGAGGAACATGTATATTATGAATGAACCCATTGGTAAAATCAAATTAAGCTCACATTATTAAATTTGATAATCAACATATTTTAAAAATAAAAATATCCATACCATATTATTAAATAATCCACCTGTAGGTATATTAATACTTAATGAAAAATATTTATGCATATGATTTAACCCAATTTATACGAATATTTGCTTACTTTATGAAAGTTGAAAACGAGTATAACTTACAAACCTTAAAAATTAAACAAATCACAAACAATTATGTACTCGATAATTGAAACTTAACAGAATGTTATTGAGTCTATATCTAAATCATTAAAATGAAAAAAATAATTATAGTTGTTCATCAAAATACTTGAAAAAGTATTAATTATCACAATTAAACTTATACTGCAACTTTTTGAGTTGAAATAAATCCTATTTTACGCTATTACAATATAAAAAAGTTGTGAAACAAATATACATGTAAAAGAATTTATAGTTGAAATTAAAAATTCACCTCGCTTACAGAAAATGCAAGGTTATTTAGTAAAATAATTAGAAAACATTCAATTTGATTTTTTTTCCAAAATGTGTAAAAATAGCAAAAATGTTTGGATCTGCTGTGAGTTCAAATCTTTTACATATTAAAATAAGATCTTTTTTCAGATTAAAATGAATGAAAAATCATGTTTAATAGAAGATGCATGAATCTAAAGCACAATAATAGATGAAAGAATAACTTAATCAAAATGTTAAAAAAATTACATAACTTCAAAAGGAAAATAAGCCTAAATAAATTTATTGAACATAAGGTATGTTAACACAGAATCTTTGTTTTTACAAATTTAACAAATGATCGTCGGAATACTATGAAAAAATACATTTTAACCTCACAACATTGATTCCCTGTTATAAAATTTCCTTTGGTACTAATTTATCTTAACAAGAATAAAACACTATTTTGTAGGTGATGTTACGCCCATTGCCAAATTGAGTAAACGCACTACATTCTTCATCTCTTGTGGTTCATTTTCTATAACAAGTAATTTAAATGTCAAAATTGAACAATAAAAAAACATGTTTGAGCTATTGGATAATAAATTACCATCAGTACTAGTAATATCTCTCTCTAGATTTAATTTTTCTTGGGCAACTTGATATATGCCCTCTTCGATAGAACCTTTACTTATAAATCTATATATGCTGACGGGTTTGGTTTGACCCATTCTATGACATCTGAAATATATGTATTGTTAATTTCAATTTCATAAATTTTTGGATATTTAAACACTTACCTATCTTCAGCTTGCTTATCATTATACGGATTAAAATCTATGTCATGAATTATCACAGTGTCGGCAGCCGTCAAATTGATTCCAAGTCCGCCCGCTTTAGTGGACAAAAGAAATATAAAAATATCAGACTCTTCGTTGTATTGGTCTATGAGATCCTGTCTGAAATTATAAAGAAAAAAAATTAATGACAAGAATAAAAAAAAGTTATGTGCATATAAAGTTTTGAAAATATACCTCACAGTAACAGCTGTAGTTCCATCTAACCTAAGATAATGATAACCTCGAATCGTCAAAAATGGTTCTATAATATCCAGTACCATGGTGAATTGACTAAATATAAGGACTCTATGTCCCTCTGCTTTGAATTTAGGTAATAGTTCATCTAATTTTTGAAATTTTCCAGAATTCAAAATATAGTCATCCGGTAAAGTCATACTAACAATGCTCTGAAATTCAATAGAATTTATTTACGTCAAATAATCAAGTATCCAATTTAGAAAAATAAATATAAAATATACCTTATACTGATAAGCTAACTGATGAATTTGAAAATCTGACATGCATAACAGATCTTCATAAATGTATTGTTGATTTTTTTCTTTGTAGAATGGATCATTTGCCAATCTCGACGCAATTTTGCGAAGTTTCGCATCATCATAATAGTATCGTAAAAGAGTTGGATGATTTGCTAGTTTTCTCATGTCCATCATCATGGATATTCCGCTTTGTTCTGTAGTTGCATGTATCTATAAGTACGTAATATAAAATTTGAAAATGAAAAAAATAGGATGGAAAATATGATATGAACAAAACTTACAACTCCATCTTTGGACGAAAATGAGTTAATGAGATCTTTGTATTGCTGAGATTGACTCTGAGACATTGGAACAGATATAACATGGTCAGTTTTCACCGGCAAATCTTTTAACACATCACGTTTCAATCGTCTAAGTAAAAAGGGTTTCATAATTCTTTTCGCTTGAGCAATTTGAGTTTGCTCAAATGGTGACATATCACATTCTGTTTTATCGATAGTTTTTTTTGTGCCAGGTTTCTATTACATAAAATTTAAAAGTTAGAAGCCTACAAACCATAAAAACAAAATGTTTGTAAATATAACCTACATTATTCTTGTGAAATAGATTTTTTAAATCATCTGCATTGTGAGCGAACAAATGAGGCATTACAAAGCACAACAAAGACATCAGTTCTAAAAGGTTATTTTGTAATGGAGTACCAGTCAATAATATTCGATGCACAGCCTAAAATCATGATTGATAATTTAAATAATGAATAATACGTATGAGCATTTTAATAAACACATTACTAACATTGATTCTAATGAGATTTTCATATCGTTGAGTGGACATATTTTTCAACATATGGGCTTCATCAAAAACTACATATTGCATTGGTGTCACACGGAACATTTTTCTTTCTTCCGGAGAACTACTGACCAAATTGTATCTGGAACCAAAATTGCTTGTTAAAACGTTATGTTGATTAACTTCATTTGTATTTCTCAACTATGTATGTACTAACGTTGTTATAACAACATCATAATTTTTTATTGCTCCCTTAGCCCAATCAATCCGCATTGTTCTACGCTCATCTTGATTGCCATAATATAAGAGAACTTTCAACGTTGGACACCATCGAGCAAATTCGTTCCTCCAATTATCTATTCAAAATATCAAATTAAGAAATGAAAATGGATACATATGAATAATAATGAAAATCTGATGATTAATACCTAAAGTGGAGGCAGGAACTACAATCAGGTGAGTTTTAGTGACTTGATTAGTTTCTTTCAAATATGCGAGGAATGCTATAACTTGAATAGTTTTCCCTAAGCCCATCTCATCGGCAAGGATTCCGTTCACTTTTTGTCTATGCATTACAACAAGCCAGTTCAAACCGACCATTTGATATGGAGCTAATTTCAAGCTATGGTGAAAAATAAGTTTCATATGATTATTTTAATTAAAATACAAAAGTATTGAATTAATGAAAATATTATATAGTACATACGTAGGGTCCAAAAGCGATGGTTGGTTTTTCACCCCAGCACCAGCTGCGATTGCAGTTTCCATCTGAGTGGCTAGATTTGTACATTTTTTCATTAACTTCTTAATATTATTTCTAGTTATTAACAGTTCCTGGGCAGAATTTAATAGATCGGTGTTGAGATTTTTATTATTTTGAAATTTTTGAACCTGCATATAACAAAAATCATAAACGATATGAAAACTCACAAATCATTTATAAAATGAAAAAATATATATATCATACCACGTCGATCCAATGTGCAAATGGTCTACAAGAAATGATAACTTCAGCTTTCTTTGAAGAACATCCTTGTAATTGTTGTAGTTCAACATTTTTAGCCGTGTTTAAGAACTCAAACACTTTTTTCTTATAACCAAACAAATCATTACTGACTTCGGTATCAGAATCATCATCACTGAAAATACATTTTTTTTAATAAAAAGAAAGAAAATTCCAATATGTTAACAATTTAATGGAAAATACCTATCAATAAGTTTGTTCTGCCGAGGTTTACGAACATCACCATCTTGATCACTAATATCACTGTCACTGTCGCTACCTCTACGAGTTCTCGGTATCAGTTTCTTATTTTTGTAATTATTGTAGTTTGCCATATTACCACCGTACAAATTCCCATTGTGCAGACGAGATCGGGCTTGATTTTGCATATTGTGATTTCGCAAACTATTATTAGTTTCCGCTTGTTCTGGATCGAAATCGAGGAGTTCGTCCCTAGAGCGCTCTTCGTTCCAATTGTGCTTAACTAAAACGTTTTTGATAATCTGAAACGGTCAACGATGGTAAGATATAAGATAGTGAATATAATAGACATTAATCATCATGGCAGTACATACTAATGCGCTTATATCGGGAAACATTTGAACCATGTTCCTAAATCTACGTTCTTTAGTGGGAGGATCCAAAACGACGGCCACTTTTTTCACGGGACTTTCGACGTCGGATTCGGAAGTATTCATTCTTATGCGCTTGTATGTCGTTTGAGTTTTAGGCGCGGACTGGACACCATATTGTGAAGAGGAAGGCACTGCTGAAATAGACACAATGAATAAAAATATTTGAAAAACTGAAGAAGCCGTAATCTGAACATCAGTTGAAATTGTGTTTTTCGAGTAAAATTTTATTTGGTATTTCGAGTGTTGAGTAGTATAAGTTGAAAAAAAAAGAATATGTATTAAAATATGTATATTATATTATTCTAAAAGGTTTCGACAACGAACCCTAATGAAATATTTAGTGATTTCAATTTTCCTGGAAAATAATTATTTTCCGAATTTAGAAGAAAACACGGGTACTCGTGTGAATTTACTTTGAATGAAGTTTTGAGTATAGTTGTTCGAAAATAAGCTTTGGTGCATTTACAGAGCTTAAAAGTGACATAAAACTAGGTATTATATTCTAATGATTGTTTTGAATACGCGCAACGAAACACATATCGACGAGAAAAAGTTGAAAAAATTCGAAATGGAGTCGAAAAGGACGAAGGAAAGTGGAAAAATGCGCGAAAACGTTTGAGAACCGCTGGCGTAGAAATGTCAAAAGCACGTGCGGTAGGAATCCGCGAGTAGCGTAATCGATCACCGCACCGTTCAACGAGGTCGCCGATCCGTTGAGCAGGAGGCAGAAAGGCGCCGACCCGTCGCCGGAAGCGGACGCCGACGACGTCGCCGCACCGGAACTCGACGAAGAGGGACCGGCTCCGAACGGAGAGTTCTGCTGAGGCTGCTCCGAGTTCGGCAGAGACGGCTTCTTGACGAACCGGTACGTGCGCAGGTTGGCGAGCAGCCCCCCGGGCGCGCCCTTCCACTTCTCGTCGTTCGACATGTTCGAGTCGGGGAGACGAGAGGCGCCCGACCACCGACCACCGACCACCGACCACCGAGAACCGACGAGTCGTTCCAAGTACAGAGACGAACGGCCGCCGGCTTCGCTCGACGCGTTTTCCTCTCTCGCCGTCGGATGGCGTCCGGTTCGTTTCGTAAAGAACGCTCCACACTGTCGCGTCGACACGCACGCACTACACCACCGCAGAAGTGAGGTGACGATGCGTTTTCCGTCGAAGAGGACAGTTCATCGTTATCTTATTTATTTTCTTTAACGTTCCCTTCGCCCTTCATTTTATTAATTTGATTTTCAATTTGTAAAATTGTCTTATTTTTTTTTCAGTACGACGACTCAATCGAATGAATATTTTCAATTGTAAAATAAAATACGAAGCGACGAATAGAATTACAGACATAGGTGCATACTAGAAAAATTATATATTTTTATGAATCACATCTTCAAAATAAACTCGATGCAATTTTATGAATTCAAAGCCAGTCTTTTCATTATTTTATTCGACTAACCAGAGAGTTACGGCCAGTCTTTCCACTGTTGACTGTCGAAAATTCGCGAAACGTAAACGGATTTTCGGAAGTTCACAATACATAGAAATACCGATCGTAACTCTGGTCAGTCAACTAGACCAGTAAAAAGACCGTCCATCGGTTTTATTTTAATCTGCCTTATTAAAATTAAACAATTTCATCGTTTTAATACTCTTTATGATTTCGCACGTTTCTTATTTGCTTTATAAAAATATGGTCACTACATATGTAGGTAAACTATAAAAATGGTTTCATCGGTTGAAAAATGTCAAACTATTATTTTATATAATTTTTTTTTTTTTTACATAGGTTCGTTCATATTTGAATCGATATGAAAGGATGATGAATTTAAAATGAAACGACCGGTTTCTAATATTATGGTCGCAAAAATATGTACTATAAACTAACGTCAAAATTGCTCAATATATATTTTAGAATGCGATAATTATATTTGCGCTGATATTGCATAATATTTGTTACATTCTTGTGTTTTCAATAAAGTAAATTACAAAATCGTAATTATTTCAATATTTATTATTTAAAAATAAAAATATTTATTTTATAATATCATATTTAATCATTATGTAGATATCTAAATCATCATACTTATAATCTACACATATATAAAGATATATGCGAAGGCCCGATCTTACAAGACGCCTCAAAAACAACTCGCTAAAAATTAGAAAGTGTAGCGTGTACCGAGCGTGACAGTGACAGCTCACCACCGCATGGAGATGGAGAAGAAAGAAGAAAACGGATCCGTAATGGAAGATGGAGAAAATCAACCTGTCAAATCGGCCAAACAATTGGAGAAAGAGGCCAAAAAAGCGGCCAAATTGGAAAAGTTGAAGATGAAGCAAGATCGCCAAGCTTCAGCTCAGCCTCCAGCAGAAAACCCCACTCAGGTTACTCTTCTATTGCATCATTTTTTTCATTGTGCAATTGCACGATTTTCTCATAATTACAATTATAGTTTACTTAACATTTTATTCGTGATTTCAGAAAAAAACTAAAGAAGTTAAAGAATCTGCCATGTACACTAGTGAAACTAAACCCGGTGAAAAGAAAGATATCAAATGCCAAATGCCCGATGCTTACAGTCCTAAATACGTAGAAGCCGCTTGGTATAGTTGGTGGGAAAAAGAAGGATTTTTCAAACCAGAATATGGAGTAAACATTGATTGTTATTAAAATAGCATACGGTAGATTTTTAATATTTTATATGATGTAATATTTTATTTCAGCGCAAATCTGTATTAGAAAATAATCCTAAAGGTAAATTCACAATGGTAATCCCACCTCCCAATGTCACCGGAGCGCTGCACTTAGGACACGCTTTGACAAATGCCGTAGAAGATTGTATCACGAGATGGCATCGAATGAACGGTCGCACCACTCTTTGGAATCCTGGCTGCGATCATGCTGGAATAGCTACTCAAGTTGTGGTGGAGAAAAAAATTTGGAGAGAACAAAAGAAAAGTCGACATGATCTAGGTAGAGAGGAATTCGTCAAATGCGTTTGGAAATGGAAGAATGAGTATGTTCACAATAAGTTTTATTCTATTTTGTCATCGTGTTAATTTCACTTTCTTCTTATAGAAAAGGCATATCTATTTACAATCAACTGAAATCCTTGGGTTCATCATTTGATTGGGATCGTGCAAAGTTCACTATGGATCCATCCATGTGTAGAGCAGTTACAGAAGCTTTCGTCAGACTTCATGACTCTGGTGATATTTACAGAGCGAAAAGATTGGTGAATTGGTCTTGTACATTGAAGTCTGCTATTTCTGATATTGAAGTGGATAAAACTGAAATCCCAGGAAGAACATTTTTGAGTATCCCAGGATATGACAATAAAGTAAATACACATGTTATTTATTTATTTATGTTTTTTTAAGCTCAGGTGCTCATTTAGCAGTATGAAATTTTATTTATACTATTTATGGATTTCACAGGTGGAATTTGGAGTGCTAGTTTTATTCGCTTATAAGGTTGATAATAGCGATGAGGAAATAGTTGTTGCAACAACTCGTATAGAAACTATGCTCGGAGATACTGCTGTAGCTGTACATCCTAAAGATAAAAAATATAAGCATCTTCATGGAAAATTCGTAAATCATCCATTTTGTGACAGGAAACTTCCTATAGTCTGTGATGAATATGTTGATATGGATTTTGGCACAGGTATTATAATTTATAATTTTTTTTTTTCGGTAACTTGGTCGAATTTTATATTGATTTCATACGAACTAATTTCATCTTACTTATTTAGGTGCCGTCAAAATAACTCCGGCACACGATCCCAATGATTATGAAATTGGAAAAAGACATAATTTACCATTTATCAATATTTTCAGTGATGATGGAATTGTTATCGGAAACTGTGGAGAATTTACCGTCAGTGCTTTTTTTTTTCAATAATTTATGAATTTTGTACATATGTATTTATTTTTGATTCTGTTAAGGGTATGAAACGTTTTACCTGTCGTGTGGAAATATCGAAAAAATTAGAATCTCTTGGGTTATATAGAGAGAAGAAAGATAATCCAATGGTTGTGCCTATATGCAGTCGATCTAAAGATGTTGTAGAACCTATGCTTAAACCTCAATGGTGAAAATTCTCATTTTCATTTTCAACTAAATATATGTACAAATTAATTATGATAAATCTCATAATTTAATAGGTACATCAAATGTGATGAAATGGCTGCAAAGGCTGTTGATGCTGTGAAGAATGGTGATTTGAAAATCATTCCTGAGTCCCATGAAAAAACATGGTATCATTGGATGAGTGGAATTCGTGATTGGTGTGTTTCTCGTCAATTATGGTGGGGACATAGAATTCCTGCATATCACGTGACAATTGAAGGAGATTTTGATGTAAGTTATTGAAATTATGCATATAAGCATATCAGTATAACTATTTTATACAAATTTTATTGTGTTTGATGATGTAATTATAAATATTTTCAAATGTTTATTAATTCAGATATTTTTTCATTCAATCAATTGCAGAATAGTTTAGCTACTCAAACTATAAAAGTTAAGCGTCCTCGTAATAGAAGATATAGGAAATACAAAATGTTAAAATCAATTGCTCAATTGAAAAGTAACGTAGGTTACTGTTTCAAGTATATTTTATTGCATGTGCTTTTTTTGAATGAGTGTTTTTTTTTTTTATTTAGCTAGGTGTTTTGATTTTAAACTGATCGTTTTTTGTACATAATGTAGTTCAACTTTGCTTAATTTGTGTGAATATGTATGTACATATATACTTTTTTTATTTTTGCAGATATGTAAGCATAGATATAGTGATTTTGTTTTCTCCAATATTTTTCTTCAATAGTTTTCAGTGCACTTATGTTAAATAATCATATGCAAGCTCATATGTATAGAATTTGTTTAAAGTAACATAGTTATTTAAGATATATGAAGATCAAATATTTAACCATCTGGTTTGTGATTAGGATAATGCAGATGAAAACCGGTTCTGGGTCAGTGCTCAGTCTGAAGAAGAAGCCAAACAGAAGGCTGCATTGAAATTCAACATGGATCCCTCCAAAATTACCTTGGAACAAGATCAAGATGTTCTTGATACATGGTTCTCTTCTGGTCTTTTCCCTTTCGCTATATTCGGTTGGCCAGATAATACAGAAGATTTACAGGTTTTTTTTTTTTATTTACCATTATTAAATGTTTTGATGTTCGAATTTGATAAATGATAAATTTTTAGGCTTTCTATCCTGGTACTCTTTTGGAAACTGGACATGATATTTTGTTCTTCTGGGTTGCTCGAATGGTTTTCTTCGGTCAAAAACTACTTGGAAAACTTCCTTTCAAGTAATTTCCTTTCCCATTTATCCCATTTGCTCTTTAAAATTATTTCATTGAATTATTTAACAATTTATAGAGAAGTTTATCTTCATCCAATGGTGCGCGATGCTCATGGTAGAAAAATGTCTAAATCACTTGGGAACGTAATTGATCCAATGGATGTAATCACAGGTATTAGTCTTGAAGATCTTCATAAACAGTTGCTTAATTCAAATCTCGATCTGAAAGAAATCGAGAAGGCCAAACTAGGTCAAAAACAGGATTATCCGAATGGAATACCAGAGTGTGGTACTGATGCATTGAGGTTAGTGTTAATTTGTAAAACTTATTTATATTATGAAGCAGAATATTCATTTCAAATTCCAATTGTTTTAGATTTGCTTTATGCGCAATGGCTCAAGGTAGAGACTTGAATTTAGATATTTTACGTGTGCAAGGATATCGCTTTTTCTGCAACAAATTGTGGAATGCTACTAAATTTGCTCTTACTTATTTCAACAACGAAAAAACTTATGAAGTATATAAAAATACATTTTTATTGTAAATGTTTATGTGTTTTTCACGCTTAATTTTATCATATTTAAGGTGTGTGATGTGAAAAATATTAAAAATTATTCAGCAATGGATCGTTGGATACTGTCAAAAATTTCAAATGCTGTATCTCAAGCAAATAATGGATTTAAATCCTATGATTTCCCATCTATCACTACAGCGTGCTATAATCTGTGGTTATATGAAATATGTGATATTTATTTGGTAACTTATAATTATCTATGGTTATATTTTGTTGAGAATATTTTTTGTAATAATTTAGTATCTATTTTTTTGTAGGAATACCTTAAACCAGTATTCGCCAAAAATAATACGAAGGAAATCAACAATGCTCAAAGAGTATTATTCACTTGTTTGGACTTCGGTCTTCGTCTAATAAGTCCATTCATGCCATTTATAACTGAGGAATTGTATCAAAGACTTCCACGAATGAAAACATCCATACCATCCATTTGTGTTGCTCCTTATCCTGTGGTGAGGAAAATCTCTAACCTTATATTAATTTTCGTAAATGACTGAAGTATTAATGTTGTACATGTAATCTTAGGAAACTGATTGTATTTGGAGAGATGAAGCTTTAGAAAGGGATGTGGATATCGTCATGAAAATTGTCCATTCAATAAGATCGGCTAGGTCAGATTACAATTTGATAAATAAGCAGCGTACTACAGCCTATTTGGTGTTTTCAAATTGTGATAATTCTGAAAACATCAAATCATTATTCCAAAACTTGTCGTGCTTAGCTTATTCTGATGTTAATTTGGATTCAAAACCTCCTCAAGGTTGTGCTATTTTAACTATATCAGACAAAGTTGAAATTCATCTATTATTGAAGGTGTGCATTTTATCATTCATCGTATTTCATTATTCAAGCTTATTTCATCTATTATTTGATTTTCGCTTTCTAGGGGCTGATCGATCCCGACAAAGAACTTGCGAAACTAGCGAAAAAACAGGAAAGCTTAAACCAAACAATTTCCAAGTTAAATCAGAGTATGGCTCAAACTGATTATGCTACTAAAGTTCCCTTTGAAGTGCAAGTTGCTAATGTTGAAAAGTTAAAACAAACCAATGGTGAATTGGATCGCTTGTTTGTGGCTATGGAACTACTTAAAACTATGTAATACGTATTAATTTTGTATTTGAACTATTTTATATATTTATTTAAAATAAATTATTTTCTGAATAGATTTAATTGGTTTGTGTTTATATTATTATAACCATGTTTAAAATTGATTAATTTTTGAAAAAAAAATGGATTATCAAAATACATTTTCAAAATAGACTTGCGAATATGTATTGGATAGGTATATGCTGTTAATTATGAAAGTGGCTCAAGTTGGAAAATCGAAAAAAAGAGTATTGTTTCATTGATATTCTTATAAAGTATATAATACATTCTAGACTTATAATATAAAAATGAAAGACTTATTCATCATGTTATTTTCACTTTTAACAGGGTGGAAAGAATGAAATGTGACTTAGACCATTGTCATAATGATGAAACGCACAATCAATAATGTATCAAAACAAAGCGAAAAAAAATCACTAAACGCCCGTGTCAGAGTTGTCTAATTCATGGTCGAGAACTGGTTTGAAAAACTATTTAGCCATGAAATATGTAAACTAATTTTTTTTTTCGAGTAATTTACTTCTCTCGCATTTGATATCGAATTTAAATTGAGTACGGCTATGCAATGATTACTTCCGATATGTATGTACCTACGCACATTTTTGAATAATCCGGTTGTCTATTTTATTATTCAATTAGATTGTAATTAGGTACTTTTAGAACTTCGCTTCCCTTTTATGAACGTGTGTGTGTGTGTGTGTGTAGTTTTTAACAATTACAGATCAGAGATTTTCATTCACGAACTCAATCAATCATTAAAATTTTCGATATTTTCTTATTTTACGCACACCATTGATCTTATTTGGCCCTTCCTTATAAACAGTGTTTTAAATTTTATGTACCGAATCCAATAAATAAATGACGAATCTCACATCAAATAAAACTAAAATAATTTATTAACGCTCAAAAATTCACATGATACCTAATTCGAATTTGTGTTGAAATCCGAAAGTTAAAATTCTTTTTGTATTGGCGAAAAACTTGCATCTTAATGTCATGGCAATCCAAGATCATTGCAATCGAATATCTGAATGACCTAATAATACATATTAGATTTAAATATTTGATGAATTGCTTCATCATATCAAGTTAATCTAGAGTCCTTACCATTTTCCGATCTAAACGTTGAAATTTCCGCGTTGCTTTTCTCATTGTTTTCATCGTTTGACTATTTTTTTCGCAACACTAGGATATTAAATGTCCTTGTTGAATTATACTTTTGTGGCTAGTCGTCCTCGCAGATGGCATGATGTTTGTTGTTATTAATAAAACTTTTAATAGTTTATTATTGGCAGGGATTTGAATTTCGAAAGTCAGATTATTGTCATAAGAATCTTCTTCGATTTTCATATATAAATAGAAATCACATTTTTTTTTAAGTCTTTTTTTCATCAAAGATTTTTAAAATCTAACGTTTATAGTAATTAATAAAAAAATAATACGTTTCGATTGAATTGTTTTATTTTCTTTTAAATAGCCTTTTCTAGTGAAAATCACAATTTGTCGCAATTTGGTGCATATGATGAAACTAATTTATCACGTGTTGCATTTTCTTAAATACCTACGGTTGCAAAATATGATTTGTGAACCCCTGACTCATATTTCTTGGGGGCAAGCAACCGTTTTGAGTTCGAATGTCTGTTTGAAAAGATCAAAAAGGATAGTTCGACCGTCAAAAGATCTTTTTAAATATTCGATTTGATTCCATCAAGTCAGTCTTCCTTATTCGCTCGACTTGCTAAGTGGAAAACTCGATAATCCTTTCGAAGCGCATATAACAAAAACATCTGTTATAGAATTTTCACTGAAATAAGGTTTTAATTTAATATTTTTATACATATTTTAGAATCATTTAAGGATAATAGTTAAACGTTTTGAGCTTATACAATTGGTTCGATATCATTTTTCACTGAAAACTAACTTCAGTTTTGCGCTTTTGAACATAATACATTTTTCAGTAATGAAAACTATATACCTACTAGAAAAATGAAAACAATTATTAGAATTTTTCAGCGGTCTTTATTTGATGTTTCACTAACTTTTCCAAAAGTTTTTATATTGAGATAATATGTACATATATCCTTTGTTCCTATAATACTAATTATACATATAATTATGTTGTCGATTATCAACTCAATATCGAATAAATTATCAATGTTATATTTTTGTTTTGCACACTTTGTTACTTTGGAATTTTAATATGCTCCTATGTATATGCGTGCTCATTTTTTTTTCTTTTGAGTTGGTAGGTATGTGCTATTATTTAGTAACATTTTTTGTTGTTTTTAATGTACGTGCACGTAACTACATTTTAACATTCGATTCATTCAATACTCCGAAGTTGTCCTTCAACTAATATCTATTCTTCATGCTAGGTATTTTCGTAGAGCTATTTAAATATTTATTCGGTTTTTCATCTTTAATTTATTGTTAGATATATTGTTTAATTAAATAATTATTTTACAGTTGAACTAAAGAGCTTAATCATGAGTACACCAGTAACTGATTTTTATCGAGATAAAACAATATTCATAACAGGAGGTTCTGGGTTCATCGGCAAAGTTTTGATCGAAAAGTTGCTTTATTCATGTTCTGGTTTAAAGAAAATTTACATTTTGATCCGTCCAAGAAAAGGAAATTCAATCAAAGCGCGGATCAATGAAATGTGGGATTGTCCTGTTAGTTTTTTTTTCATATTATTATTTAATACTATAATATAGAATAAAAAAATATTGGTATTTCTAGGTGTTTACAAGATTGAAAAAAGTACATCCAAATGCAATTCATAAAATAGTACCAGTGGAAGGTGATCTTGTGAATGATAATTTGGGACTAAATTCATTGATGGTACAACAATTACAAAAAGAAGTAAATATTGTGTTTCACTGTGCTGCTAGTGTGAGGTTTGAGTCTAAACTAAAAGAGGCTGTTCACATGAATACTACTGCAACGTGGAGATTGATTAACATTTGTAGAAATATGGAAAATTTAGATTGTTTCATTCATTTATCTACAGCCTTTTGCCACACAGAATTCGTTGTAGTAGATGAAAAGGTATGTATATCTATTTATTATACAATTATTCAATTTGATTCTGAAAAATTTTAAATATATGATTTTGATTAATACCTAATATGATTCAAAAGGTTCACAATGCTAACGAGAATCCACATGACATTATGCATATGGTTACATGGATGAGCGATGAGGCATTGGAATTGATCGAAAAGAAATTATTGAACAGTCATCCAAATACATATACTTATACCAAAAGACTCGCTGAATGTCTTGTACGGGATGAATATCCAAATATGCCAGTAGCCATAGCTCGTCCAAGTATAGGTAACTAAATTATGAAGTGTTATCGTTTATACTGTGCTAAAATTGTTTCATTTAATGAAAGACTAACAAATGTAATGACTATTTTAATTGATAGTATCACCAGCATGGAATGAACCTATAGAAGGTTGGGTTGATTCATTGAATGGTCCTGTTGGAGTAATGTTAGCGGCAGGTAAAGGAGTTGTTCATTCGGTAAATTGTGATGGAGATTGCAAAGCTGATGTGATCCCGATAGATTTTGTTGTAAATGGTTTAATAGTTTTTGCTGAAAGTGTCGGAAGAGAAAAACAAATGTGCGTTAATAAAAATTGTACTTAATATTAAAGTTTCAACTTATTTCATGTGTTTTCTCATTTTTAGATTGCCAGAAATACCTGTTTGTAATTTGAGCAGCAGTGATTTGAAAAATATGACATGGAATACAATAGTGAATGTTTCTAAAGCGACTATTAGAGAATATCCTCTGGATTATCCTTTGTGGTATCCGAATCCTAGTATTCACAAAAGCAAACATGTGCATATGTTTTGTGCATTTTTCTTCCATATAATACCTGCATACTTGATCGATTTCTTTATGATTGTATTTAGACAAAAGCCATTGTATGATGAATGTTTTTATTAACCATTTGAGTGATGAAGAGCGAGATGGCGCTCTTTATTAGTATATTTAAAAAACAGTCAGCACTCAAATGGTTAATCATTATTATGTATTGTATTATATAAAGTTAGCAGTTATTTATATTTTTTTATATTCCAGCATGATACGCTTACAAAGTAGAATATCTTCAGGGTTAGATCTTCTGCAGTTTTTTACTACCAGACAGTGGTTTTTTGTCAATAATGTTTACAAAAAGTTAATGGAAAATTTGAGTCCTGATGAAAGCTCTAAGTTTCAAATGGATCTTTCTTTGATCGATGATAAAGAATATTTGAAAAGATGTGTTCTTGGGGCAAGACTTTATTGTTTGAAAGAAAAACCAGAAAACTTACCCAAAGCGAGAAGAATAAATAATCTGTAAGTTCGTTATTACAGTACATTATAAAAATTACATATATTCTTATTAAAAAAGTGTATTTGTTTTAGAATGTACTTCTTGGATAAACTAGTAACTGTACTTTTTTATGGATATATATTCTGGTTAATTTATTATTATTCCGAGCCATTAAGAAACTCTTGGTCAATATTGTGAAATAATTTTAAGCATTAATTACAGAATTTTGTAAAATATGTAGATTGGTACAATATTATAAGTATTATAGCTCTAGTTATGAATTGAAACGATTTGGTTATTTATAAAATATAGTTTCATTTGATGATTCTCACAATCAGTTCAGTATTTTAACATTGGCAATAATTAAAAAAAAAATCACTTAATATATTTTCAATAATGAAATGGTGTAACTAATTATTAAATTAATAATTTATTCAGAGATTAATAATTTTATACATTTTAGAACTACATATGAAAATATTAGCAAAGATTTAAATGCTTTACATATTTCAAATTTTAATGTGTAAGTAAGCATTTGGTGAACTTTGATGATGCAATGTGTTATTTTTAATGCAAATATCAATTGGATTAATATTACACAGACAATATAATTCATGCAGATTACTCATATATGTAGATGTAAAGAACCTATCATTTGATCGACATTAACATTAAAAAATTATCATAATATTATATGAATACATGCATTTTCTGAAGATTTTTTTTATTGTGAACGAATTGTTGTAATGATTTTTCATAAACATACATTTATGTATGTACCTATATGTGTATTGTAAGCTATATTTGAATAATTTGTTGAATTTTTATGCATCAATTTTTCAATGTGAAACGCTATTGCAGAGATACTAAATCGAAAGTATTGTTCAAGATTATTATTTCAAAAAGAACACTAAATTATACTCTTCGGTGAAGGATATTATGGAGGAACATTTTCGTTTGTCACCTAGAAACTATTATCTTTCTCACTCTAGTGCTAGAATCTACTCCTTATTAAATATAACATTACATAATATATTAAGCCATCTCAGGATGTATAGTCACACTCCTTCCTTTTTCTTAATAATGGTTCTGCTTGGGCGAAATTAGAACATCATGAGTAAAATATGAAAGTATTTTTGATACTGTCTTTTGTCCTAACCTGATCCATAGTCCAAACTTAGTCCAACCCCCATCCGAATTCAATACGAGTTCTAACTTTGTTTATTTGAAATAAAATTCTCTAAACTGAAGCAATTTTCTTTTATGTTCTCTGTGTATTAATACTCGTATATACAATTTGTTAGCATTCTATTGTAGCTATAGTCAAATAGGAAAGATACTTATTTTTTTTATGAGTTTACTGAAAATGGCAAAATTAATAAATTGAATAGTTTTCTTTGAATTTCAACTAGTCTCAATTTGAATGCCCTGACTCGTATTGATGACGATTGAAAGATCTTATAAATCTCGCTCTCGATTTTTTGGGTTAGTCAATCGATTGTAGTTGGCTTGAAATTTTGAAAAAAAATTGAGAATACTGAAAAATAATGCATCTTTGATTAGTTCTTTAAAAAGGTACGTATTGTATTTTATTAAAAGTATAAATATTATAAAAATATACTTCTTTAATCAAATGGTGTGTAAGTAGTAAGTATTAAATACCTACAGGATTTTTTTCGATTCATCCAAAATAACTTTTGTGTGATGTTATATTATGTTTTCTATTTCAAGTTCAATTATTGAACTCGAATTGGAATATCTATATTTATATTGACATTTTTTCTAGATAAATCATGGTTTCAACGGTGGCTGAATTTTATCGAGACAAAACAATATTCATTACTGGAGCTTCAGGATTCATCGGAAAAGTATTACTTGAGAAGTTACTCTATTCCTGTTTTGGTCTGAGAAAAGTTTACATTTTGATGCGATCTAAACGAGGAAATTCTATCAAAACACGATTGAACGAAATGTTTGAATCACCTGTAATCTATTTTTTTCCGTAAATCAGTATATGGTTAAAATATTTCATCGAAATTATAATAGAATCGTTTCTTAGGCATTCACGAGATTGAAAAATGAAAAACCGGACACTTTAATGAAAGTAATTCCAGTAGAAGGAAATCTGACCGATGAAAATTTGGGAATCGACTCAAAAATGCTAGATCAAATGCACAAAGAAATTAATATCGTTTTCCATTGTGCTGCTAGCGTTCGTTTCGATTCACCGTTGAAAGAAGCCTTAAATATGAATACCACTTCAACGTGGAGGATGCTCAATATTTCCAAAAGCATGGTCAATTTGGATTGTTTCATTTACCTATCTACCGCATTCTGTCATGTGGAATTTGAGAAGTTAGACGAAAGGGTAAGAGTTCAATCCCACGGCATTATTCGACACGTTTCAGAGATCTATATAATTCCGGATAATTGAAGATAAATTTAACTTGTATCCGCAGGTTTATGATGCTGATGTAAAACCGCACGATGTAATGAACATTGCCAAATGGATGAAAGACGATGCTCTGAAGCTGATCGAGAAAAAAATGTTAGGCGAACATCCGAATACTTATACGTACACCAAAAGATTGGCAGAGTGTTTAGTTAGAGACGAATATCCAAATCTGCCAGTAGCCATAGCTCGTCCGAGCATAGGTATATATTTTTAAGATTTTATGTTCTCGAATTCTTGAATTATCTAATGAGATTTCTGAAAAAAAAAATAATGATCATCAGTGGTACCAGCTTGGAATGAACCTGTTAAAGGTTGGGTCGATTCTCTGAATGGCCCAATAGGAGTTGTGATAGCAGCCGGAAAAGGAGTCATTCGAACCTTGAATTGTGACGGAGAATGTAATGCAGACGTAATTCCAGTAGACTATGTTGTCAATGGCTTAATCGTTTTCACCGAAAGCGTCGGAAGAATGAAACAAACGTATTTCACAATTTTTATAAATTCAAAATTTAATTTACAATATGATATATGTACATACATATGTGGTGTTTAACAGTAGATTTTGAACTTTGAATCAAATATGTGGCAACATGCTTGACCGATAGAAAGAAAGCGAAAAAATCTAAAATTTTCATGTCGAATGATACTTCTTTACCATCGCTATCATGATTCTAATTGCCACAAATCTGATTTTTCGTATCCTTACTCTATCGTGTAAATCTTTACTCCTTCATTTATGAACTGTTAAAAATCCACAGGAGTAATGAATTAAAGAAACGGACGTAAATTCCTCCCTCTCTGTTTCTCGTTACTCCTGCGGATTTTAGACAGTTTGCAAATTTAGAAATGACAAGATGTAATGCAATCAACAAACAAAAGTCGACTTTATTTTCCTTAATCTGCATAATTAATTTAAAAATCTGCTGCCAAATACCCTATAAGTACCAATCTATTTTATAGGACTCTGAGAGATATATGGGATTTTTTTTTCATTTCGCAGATCTCCAGAAATTCCCGTTTGTAATTTAAATGGAAACGGCATAAGGAATATAACTTGGAATCAAATTTTGAGGTTATCTTTAGAAACTCAAAAAAAATATCCTTTTGATTACCCTCTGTGGCAACCAAATGCATATTTGCTGAAAAATTTTTATGTTTATAGAATCTTAGCATTTTTCTTGCACATAATACCTGCATATTTGATAGATTTCCTCATGATTGTACTCAGAAGAAAACGATTGTATGGATGATTGACTATTTTCATGCAATTTCTATTTTAATGAATTTACTTAATGCCGTTCTTTTGTTTTTTTTTTTTTTTAAGCATGGTACGTTTACAAAATCGTATATCTAACGGACTGGACCTCTTACGGTTCTTCACCACGAGAAATTGGTGTTTCATTAATGCGACTTATAAAAATTTTATGCAAAATCAATCGCCTGAAGATAGATTGATATTTCCATTGGATTTTTCTGAACGTTCATTTGATATTAAAGAATATATGAAATACAGTTCACTTGGTGGAAGAGTTTATTGTTTAAAAGAAAAACTGGAAGATTTGCCGAAAGCAAGACGAGTTAATTTTGTGTATGTGCATTATATATTTGTATAGAATTTCACAATTGTGACTTTTTTTATGTTACAGAATGTATTTATTGGATAAATTTGTTACTGTGATTTTTTATGGATACATAATATGGAAGATCTATCATTATTCAGTTAAAATTCTACGATTGAGTGAACCTCTATCGAATGTGATATAATGAGTAAAATACAAATGATTCAATTATAAATTGTGTTGATGTATTTTTTTTTTAACATTTTGAATTAAATATTGTTGCAAAAATATTTTTTTATGAATTAAATTTACGGATTTCTTTGACATTCTGAACCATTAAGAAACTTATGGTTAACACCATAAAACAATATTAAGCATTTGCATATTTCAGAATAAAATACATGTATAGGTATATTATTTACAATATTAATCAATTTTTAACGATTTTTTTAATAGCCATACAAATTGTATTGTACTGTATGTCAATGTACACAAAGTAAGACACATGGCATCGATACACATTTACTGAACAATATGATTTCTTATCATTTATCTAGGTAAATGGTTGTATTGTATTTAATGACATAAATCTAGATTAACACCTTATTTAGCCATGAAAGATTTAAACATTTATGACCAACGTACTTTACCAAAAATAAATTAAATATATATTTTTTCGGTTAAACTTAGAGTATTAATTTTTCCACCATTGTATTTATCTATCAGTTATAAAACTACACATATTTATTTTAATTTCAAATTTATGTGATTTAGAAGTTAAGATATAGAAAAAAAGATTTCAAGCCAAAAAATAAAGGTGATAGCTTCAAGGTCATCCAAGAAAATGGAAAAAGCTCTATTTTTTAAAAATAAGCTTTTCTTATTTATAATTATAATTATAACTAAGAAAAAAACTTGACGACAAAGATTTTTTGTTAGATAGGTACACAATATAGTGACTCAAATTAATTTGAATTAAAAGAAGAATTAATGAAATAGGGTGGAACACTAAAACCCATACCAATTTTTCGTTGCTTGAAAATATCAAAGGTGTTACATTATTATTTTTTCAATTAACTGCACCAAATAAACCTAATCAAATTATATTGACACTTCTTTTTAAACACGATTTTCCAGAAATGAGTTGAGTCTCCAAATTTATTCACGAAAATTAATTGGTACCTAATTTTATAATAATTAGTAATTAAAATGAAACTTTTTTTTCAAATTTCAAATTTCACATTATGAATTGATTTCACAAGACTTATTGTAAGGATCAGTATTGTATCAGTTTTAAAAAAATATGGTGAAAGACAGAGTAGATAGGTACATATTAATAATTGAAAATCTGTATTATGATAACTTCAGATTAATAATTTATTCGATGTGTAATATTTTTTCAAATCTCATAACTACATATTAACATTCAAGCGAAGATTTATATGTTATGTATACTTATATGAAAAAAAAGATGAGTAGGTTAGCATTTGGTGAACATTAATGATGTAATGTTTTATTGTCATTTGGTTTATTATTACACAATTTACAAGTAAAATTATTTAATTCATATAGATTACTCGTAAGAGACGTATAGAATCATTCGATCAGGGTTTAAGATTAAGCAAGTGACATAATACTATATTTACATGTACAGTGAAATCTCACAACAAGCAAAATATAATTTAACGAAAAAAATGACATGATTAACTAGTAACTAGAAGATTTGCTTTTTATCAAAGGTCGTTTTATGCTCAAAGTTTGTCTCCGAAAAATACCATAAGAAGACATGAGTAAGAGAAAAAAATATATAGAATTAAAATCTTCATTTGAGAAATGAGAACTATGAGATATAAATGAATTATAAAATTATTACGAATAAGATTCAAGAACGAATTATTCGTAATGCAAGGTTCCACTGTATTCCGTGAATATATCTACATATTATACGTGTACGAGTATATTTTCCATTATTTGATTTGTTATTGCAAATAAATAAGTATTGGTGATTCGTCAAACAAATGTTCCTTGTACTCTTCATTCAAATAGGCATGTAGTTATAATTTTAATATGGATTCGTCGATGTGTAATGCTCTTTTTGCAGAGAGGCTAAATCAAAAATAAACTCCTAACATCGTTTTAAGTTTAGAAACAATTTCCGTTGCTAATCAAGAAACCATTGCCTTCCTCACTCTTGTGCTCGCATTTAGCCTTTATTAAATATGTATAATATAACAAGTACTCGCTACATTTTCCCAAATTATTGCCCTCGTTGGTCCGAATTAGGACAAATCCATAGATAGATAAAATAAGAACGAACCTTAGATAATAATAAAATTAAAATAAAGTCCTAATTCTGCCCATCAGTATTCGTTAGTTCAAATGTTATAAAAAAAAGTTTTTTTTTATAAAATCTCTTATTTGTACCAATGTTTTACTTCTTACCCATAAGTATTATATTGATAGAATTTCGTAGAATAAATAAAATTGTAGTGGTGGTTAAATAAGAAAGACATATGTGTCTATATTCCTAACTGTTCTAACTTTATGTTTATTCGAAATAAAATTCTCTAAACTGAAGCAATTTTCTTCTATGTCCTCTGTGTATTAATACTCGTATATACAATTTGTTAGCATTCTATTGTAGCTATAGTCAAATAGGAAAGATACTTATTAATAAACTTATAAATATTTAAACTTCTAATTAGAACGGATATTCAATGTATATACGTATATTTACGATAGCACAAGGTTAAATCTTATACCTATACATATTTATTTGATCGTCCTCAATAAGTTTCATTTTTAAAATGAAAAATAGCTTTTCGGTTATCTTTTTTTTAATAAAAATGATCGAATTTGTAGTTTTAGATCCTATGTATGTGTTTAGCTTATATAAAATTTACTAAGACTCGACCTAAGAACATTGTAATACAAACTTTTTTATCAATCATCGGAAATCTTGTTTATGAAATAATTGATAGTCTACACTATGAGCACAATCGAATTAATCTAATACATAATAATTACTTACAATTATCAATGTTCTGACGATAAGAAAAAAATACTTGACAGCGAAGTTATTTTCATAAGATACACAACATAAAGACGTAAATGCATTTAAAATAAAATCAACTTTATGACAAATATATACATAATAATATACAACATCACATTAATTCAGATGCAATTATTACAGATAGGTACGATGAATATAATAAGTGCATTGTTCGTGACTAATTGGAATTCGATATATAAAAATAATAAGAAAATAAACGCGTGTAATTTGCAAGGCCGTTGAATTCAAATTGCAATTAAAGATAAAATTTCCATCTTTACAATGATTAATGTCACTATTCGTGGCAATAAAATTTGAGCTAAATGTGTTTCGGAATAGAACTGATGATTCGTGAAATTAATAAAGTTTATGAATCTTCGGTATCATCAAGTATCCATATTAAGCGATATTCAATGAGATAATTATAGAAACACATTTTCTTGTTTATTCTAAATTTATAAAAGATTTGCATTATGTTAATTATTTTTTAGAAAAATAAATAAAAACCGTATCGTACCCGTATTTTAATGGGAGTACCTAAGATTATAATTTTTGAGGCGATCTATATCTACCCTCGCTCACAATTTTGAAAATTCCAAAATTATTAATATTAAGAGAAATTCATGTACTAATTTATTGAAAATAATTTGAATATCTTTTGTTTATAATAGTTAAGTACTGATTTAATACATCATTGAAAATAATTCTTTAAGAAAGTTTTTTTATTTGTTTTATTAATACATAGTATGTAGATGTATTATTGGAATTTTGTAAGTAAAATTAATATAAGATCAGGTCTTATTATCGAGGATATAAAATAATATTTATATCTATTTTTTGTATAAATGAAAACGAATGTATGTGTGTTACCTATTGACTCCGAAACAGCTGATCAGTTTGCCGCGAAAATCATAATTTACATAAAAAATATTGAAAAAGAAATCAAATCTGAATGAGTAAAAATATTGTCCAGTTGTCAATGTGTAAAAACGAATTTCCGGTTCGAAAATAATTGTTTCCGAAAAATTAATTATTATAAAAAACGAAATAAAAATTAACTCAAAAAGTAAAAATCAAATAAACATATTATATTTCGGTTATTATAAACAAACCATACAATTTATACGATCAATTTAAAGTTGTGTTAGTCATTATAAAAAAAAATGTCATTCAAATTTCGTAATATAATAAAAAAAAAAAATTAAAATATATCGGTTCCAAACGTGTTAATTGTTCGGTCATTGAAGGGTCGGAAACGAATTTCCGGTCGATCCGATCCGATTCGTACTTCGAGACGCGACGAAAAAACAAAATGGCCGAAAATTAATTGTTTTCAAAAATTAATTATTATATTTGAAAAAGTAAACAATGCGAGCGCCGCGGCCGACGTTACCTTGATATTCAAAAATGCTACCTATCGATAATCGGCGTTAAGGGTCAGATTTGTATGAATGTATATACAGATTTTTCCGACACACGAATATATATCTTATAGCAAAGGCCGTAAGATCCAAATTAACATATTATTTTTTAGTCTCGAATTAAATGCGATGCAAAAGACGCAAAGCTGCTATGATTTGCACCGTATGAAATTTATGCTTGACGATTTTCCATACAAAACAGACAGACAGACAAACAGACAGACAAACAAAGTACAAAAACGTTATTAAAATTATAATATTGATACTATTATTCATGATCGTCATCGATTGTTAAGTTTTATTCTTTTTGTTTAAAAAATAGTTAAGCAAAAATATTTATGTTTTGCATTCTGTATGCGAATTTTAACGTAATAAAATCGAAGATCGTAATATGTTACTGCAATTTATGATTATTTTAAAATAGCCTTGCATGGAAGTTGTAATTTTGTCATTCACACGAAAACATACGTATAAATGAAATTATTATATACAGATCATAATTTTCATCGTCGAAGATAATATGTTTGTTGTGATAGAGAGAACGATAAAGAACAAAAATATCGAAATATTATATGTATATTAAATTATTGAAATTTGAAAAAAAAACAAATTTTGTTTTCTCATATAATACATACTCTAAGAACAATTGGAAATTATCAAAAATATATACATATTTACAGATCCAAGAAAAAAATAAATCCACATCTATATTAATCGTTTTCTTGCAACATTTCAAGAATGCATTATAAAATAATCGGACTTAAAATATAAATTATTTGATTTGAAACGAAAAATTTTTAGTATGAAGATCGAAACCTGTGTAATACGGACCATATCTGTTCGCAATAAAAACACGTTTCATTTAATTTTTCAATTAACCTTGCCGTAAACTATGGAAACAAATTTTCGTCAAGTTTTTGATTCGAATCTGTTAGTATGGACGAATATTTTTTCAAACTTCAAAATTTTTCCTGTTTCTTTCGAATTCACCAAAAAAATTTGCATTCAACATTGAACGCCAAAATATACTTTGCATATTTAAATTCTTCAAAATTTTTTCAATAATATTAAGCATTCGGTGAACTTTAATGATGCAATGTCACATTGCCAATGCGAAGTTGGATTAATTTAATTTATGCGGATTTCTCACAATAAATGTATAAAACCAACGATAGGCGTTAAGATTCGGCAATTAACGTAATATTATATGAATGGCTACATTTCCCGATCTGTGATTTGCTTATTTCAAATGAGTCGTTTTACTGATTCGTCATATAAAAGTTCCTTGTACGCTTTATTTGAAAAATTTGTTAAAATTTTACGCATCGATTCGCCAAAGTATAATGCCTTTCCTTGTAGAGAGCTTTGATGGAAAATATTATCATTTTCTAATAAATTTGTATGAAATTATAATATCATCAATATGCATATTTCGAAAAAATATTTTTTGCCTAACGGCGAAGTCTTCATTGAAAAATCTCTATCAATATATAGATCAAAAATTAGGTTAGATGATTTTTTATCTCTGGTTCGACCAAATTAGCACATCGTTATGAGTAAAAAAAGAAAGTATTATACTTGTACTTCTAATACTCTCTTATTTCACTTACGCCATTTACCTAACTTGATTCAACTCTCGTCCCAACTCGACACGAGTATTAAACTGATAAAAAAAAGTTTTTAATAAATAAACAAATAATCTAAAATTAAACTCATGTTTTGACCTACATATTGACAGAATTCGTAATTGGACGATTATGGCGGTGGTCAAATACGAAAAACGCATTTTTAACGAGATCGCTGAAAATGGAAAACATTAATGAATTGTATAGTTTCCTTTCAATCTTGCGCAACTCGGATTTAAAAGCCCTGATTAACGTTGATGACGATTAAAAGATTTTATAAATCGCGCGTTCGATTTCATTCAACCAGTCAATCGATTGCAGTTGCGCGGGAAACTCGAAAAATTCGAAAAATTTCAATAAAATTTAAAAAAATAGTGCACCTTCAATAAGTTCTTAAAAAAGGTTTTATATTTTTGATGATTGTGCAATATGAATTCTTCGATGATGACCCCAGTGTTGTTTCCGTTTAAATTTATGTGTTCCTCGAGATGTTTTTGACATGTTTCCGGTTTTTTTATTTGAATATCTCTAGTCATTTTCATTATATTTAGTGATCTTTGTGTTTTTGTGTCGTTTAGCATTGATCTTTAAAATATTATACGTATTATGTTATTCTTAAACTTTGAATTATTCATTGCACAAGGAAAATATTTAGAACCGCACGATTCATATTAAAAAAAAAGACTCAAATGATTTAAAAAAAATAAATGAGTTTTTTTTTTTCACTTTAACTATATCAAGTTCGATAGTATCTCAAGGAAATATTTAAATTTAAAATGGAATATATTTCATTTACAATCGGAAATTCTGCTTGAAACTGAAATTATTTAACTTGAAGTGGATAATATGTACATCGACAACTTTTCTAGATAAACCATGTCTGCATCGGTGGCTGAATTTTATCGAGACAAAACAATATTCATTACTGGAGCTTCAGGATTTATCGGAAAAGTATTACTTGAGAAGTTACTTTATTCCTGTTCCGGTTTGAGAAAAGTTTACGTTTTGATTCGATCTAAAAGAGGAAGTTCGATAAAAACAAGATTGAACGAAATGTTTGATTCACCGGTAATCTATTTATCTTAAAATTAAAGTGTTTTTAAATATTTCATTATAAATATAGTTGAATCGTTTCTTAGGCATTCACGAGATTGAAAAAAGAACAACCGGACGCTTTGAGGAAAGTGATTCCCGTAGAAGGAAATCTGACTGAGGAAAATTTGGGAATTAACTCGTCGATGTTAGATCAACTGCATAAAGAAATTAATATAGTGTTTCATTGTGCTGCAAGTGTTCGTTTCGATTCACCGTTGAAAGAAGCCTTAAATATGAACACTACATCGACGTGGAGGCTGCTCAATATTTCAAGAAACATGATCAATTTGGATTGTTTCATTTACCTATCTACAGCTTTTTGTCATGTAGAATTCGAAAAGTTAGACGAAAGGGTAAGGATTCGTTTACACGGAATAATTCGACGTTTTCGTGCTCAATACCTTTTCCGTTGAAAATAGTCTTCTGAACGAGAAGAACAGAGTAGATTTTCGATTGAATATATTGAATACGGAAACGTCTTCTGAACGAGCCTTGAAATTATCGAGCTCGAACAATTTATATAATTGATAACAATTTTAATTTGAATTGACAGGTTTACGATGCCACTGAAAATCCTCACGATCTAATGAACATGGTCAAATGGATGAAAGACGATGCTCTGAATCTGATCGAGAAAAATTTGTTAGACAAACATCCAAATACTTATACTTACACCAAAAGATTGGCAGAATGTTTAGTTCGAGACGAATATCCAAATCTGCCAGTAGCCATAGCTCGTCCGAGTATAGGTAATACATATAATATCTACAATATTATAAGAAATTAATTTGTATAATATGCAGTTTTGCCAGAGTCTAAGAATGCATAATTGAGTAATGTTGTGTATATGCAATTTATACGTAAACGTGTAAATCGTGTTTTGTATCTCTAGATACATTATCTCTAGATGGATAGGCCAAGGGGTACAAGTGACTTTGCGGTGATTTCGAGAAAAGCGCGTTCAAAGTCGACCATGTACCTACATGTATTAGGAGAATGTCGATTTGATGATATATTGAGGCACACGTCCTTTTGCCACCAAATAAATGAGCGTGCATAGAAACGATTCCTGTGCACAACTCAATTTCGGCATAAATGTCACTTGTACCCCTTGGTCTTTTCGATCGTCACATAGATTTTTCGCTTAACGCTCGCTCTAATGATTTATGCATAATTCAATATTATTGGATAAATAATATGATACTAATGAACACGGTTTTTCCACTTCAAGCTAGATCATTTTCAGTTCAAGTTCAACTTTCAATGTTTCAAGGAAAACGACTGAACTTGAATTGGAAAATGTTAGACTTGAAGCTGAGAACTTGTGTAATGCAATAATGCGAATGTTAGATGTATTTTTAGATTATTATCGAATTTTTCATTCGAATGATTTGAACTTTGTAGATCGTAAATAATATGTTGATTCCGGTTTTGAAAATTATAAAAAATATATTAATTGGTAGTTTTTTATACTAAAATTGTGAACACGTGTATCATATATTTTAATTTGATTGAAAATGTCTATAGATGTTCAATATAATTCTATTGTTAATTCAACAATATTCGACATTTCAACAGTTATACGGAAATTTACATTGAATGTAATACTGGGTTGCATTTCAATGCAAATTGTTATAAACGCGTTGTTTGTTATTGACACAGTTGTTTTCGAAATATTTATTTTTAAAATAATAATTAATTCTCCTATAAAAACTAAAAATCGCAATACATAATTTCGATATTTCCGTAAACGAATTTTCAATGTGCATATGAAAGGATCGTAAACCTAAATTACGAATATAAGAATCCTTGATAAATAAACATTATTTAAATACGAAAACACGTATTTTAGAATGTCTTGTTCAATATGGCAATTGATGAACTCATTTAATGAATTTAGTACTTCGAGATACTGATATTTTTATCAGTTTTATATGCAATTTCTGTAGTTACTATTTCAAAGTTTCAGTTTGTGTTCAGTTCAGTTATATGATATTTTTTTTTTTCATGTTTATCAGTAATACCAGCTTGGAATGAGCCATTGAAAGGTTGGGTCGATTCTCTGAATGGACCATCAGGAGTTTTGATAGCAGCAGGAAAAGGAGTCATTCGAACCATGAATTGTGATGGAGAATGTAAAGCGGACATCATTCCAGTAGACTATGTGGTCAACGGATTACTCGTTTTCACCGAAAGTGTTGGAAGAATGAAACAAACGTATTTACAAATTCGAAATTTGGTTTAAAATATACTTAGATAGTGTATAATAGCAGATTTTCATGTAGATTTTCAGAATGTCATGTGAAACCAGCCTAAATTGTGTGAAATCTGCTGACAAATACTGTATAGCTATTTTATCGGATTGTGAATGCTCTTTTTTTCTTTTTGCAGATCTCAAGAAATTCCTGTTTGTAATCTTACTTGTGGAGATATAAGAGAAATTAATTGGAACACGGTTCTTAACATGTCAAAAGAAATTCAAAGAAAATATCCTTTCGATTATCCTCTGTGGTATCCGAATGGAGGTATGCAAAAAAATGTATACGTTTACAAGATTCTCGCATTTTTCTTTCACGTGATCCCTGCATATTTAATAGATTTTCTTATGATTGTGTTCAGGAGAAAACGATTGTATGTATGCATTACTATTTTTTTTTTTTATAATTTTCCATACAAGAAATTAACTGACTTCCGTTCTTTTGTTGATTTTTCAGCATGGTACGTTTGCAAAACCGTATCTCTTGCGGATTAGATCTCTTTTCGTTCTTCACTATGAGACCGTGGTATTTCGTTAATGATGTTTATAAAAATTTAATTCAAAATCTATCGCCTGAAGATAGGTTGAAATTCCCATTGGATTTTGCTGAGATTGAAGATAAGGAGTATATGAAACGCTGTGCACTTGGTGGAAGAGTTTATTGTTTGAAAGAAAAACTGGATGATTTACCGAAAGCTAGACGAGTTAATTTTATGTACGTACATTGTGCTTAAGCATATAAATTCTCAAGTGAAACTTTTTTTATATATTTTTTTTTATGTTTCAGAATGTATTTATTGGATAAACTAGTTACCTTGATTTTTTATGGATATATAATTTGGACGATATATCATTATTCAGAAAAAATCCTAAGATTGAGCCAACCTCTATCGAATATGATATAGATACATTTTAAATGCAAAAAATTGATTTTTAAAAGTGAATCAATGTGAAAAAATTTCATAACTTCGGCACTAATATATTAAAAAATGATTTGCAGATTTTATGATTTTTTTTATAAAAAAGTATGTTAATTTGATTACGAAATATTTTCAATAGATATTGAAAATGGCGGTAAAATAATTGTATGATAATAAGATTTATTGCAAACAAAGAGCATTTTCATTTTATACATCCAAAAATTTTTCCTTAATTCATTTTTTACAAATACACTTCGATTGAACGATAAAGAAAAAATCAATTAACACCATTAAATCTATTTACGAAAATATGGAAAAACATCGACTACAATTTTCAATCAAATTAAGTAAATATATGCGATTTTGAAGCTATTAAGAAACGATATAAATATACTAGGAAATATAATAATACTGCATATACTATGATATAATATGAGAAATAAAACGATCAAACGGGAATTTGTTGAAATTCTCTCAGCGTTCAGTATTCCACTGGAATGCGCACCCAACAATAAGGACTTCTTATTAAATTCCTCAATCGGATAATTCGAAGAGTTTTAGCCAGATGCGATATTTTTTTCCATATAATACATATATTCCGAATTTAAATGAAGGTAAATACGTGCTAAAAATGAAACCGAAAAATATTTGATTCATATCTTTTCAAATTAACACAAGTAGGTCCATTTGACATATCACAGAACCTTGCATTATTAAATAGATAAATAATAAAATTTTATTTTAAGAAAATATTACTATAATATAAATTTTCCAATTTATGCTGAATATTTTCCGTTTTACAAGAAAAAAAATTGAATCGTTCTACGCTCACGATAATTCGAAATTTCCTCTTCTTTCAAAAGTTAGTCGAATCAAATCGCTCATGAACGATATTTTTAATTTATTTGCTTAATAATTTAATAATTATATACGTTTAAATTTTCACAGCACTCCATTGTCTTTTCAATTGCGCATTGTTGTCGTGAAAAACTCAATACGACTTTTAATTCGATGCACAATCGCATCTGAGGATTATAATCAATCGAGATTTGCAACGGTATGTAATTTTCTATATTGCGAGAAAAATATAAACTTCATTAAAGACAAACCTGTCTATAACTCCTCTTTTATATTCCATTCATCGATCTGAAATTCAGCTCACATATTCGATCATATAATACGTATTCCCGCAAAACTATAAAAGCCCAGAGAGCCTCGATCCACTTTCAGTTCATTTCAGCTCAGTGAGGCAAAACCATGAAAAGTTTCAGATAAATCGTAATGGATCCTAATTGAGAACTACACACGAAAATGCAATTAAACAATTAATCAAACATATAATTGCAATGAGAAAATCAATTAAAACTCATGTGAAATTATTTCGAACTGATTTCAGGAAGCGACACACGATCATCAAATCCTACATCAGGATGATATTCCTAATGGGTCTACTTTCAGCTGTAGTGGCTTCAATGATGGACATCAGTCCTGATATGAGGCTTCATATGGGCAGAAGAGGTTATTTTAATAATATTAATTACATTTTTTCGAGAATCTGGAGCAATTGCCTTTTCAAATTATTTGCTTCAAACTGCATATGTGCCAAGTTCAAGGAGTTTTAGTAAAAATCATATACGATTTATACTTAGACACATCACAGGACTGTAAAAAAGTATCATATGTAGCTGGGAAAAATGATTGCTCCAGATATTTGAATTTTTTTTTTAATTTTGATTTCCTTAAATCATGTTTTTTTTTTCATGTTTCAGCTGCTCCAGCTGATCCCAAAATTTACTCCGTGGCTCTTTCCCCGACTGGTGATGTCTCTCTTCAATGGAAATTGGATTATCACAAGAAGTTGGTTTCATTCGAAGTAAAATTCGAAAAGGCACCAGCTTTCGATTGGTTCGCTCTTGGGTTTTCAGACTATGGTTTGCTGAAGTATGCCGATTACTGTATTATGAGGCACATTGATGATATTGCTGTTATGCAGGTATTCATTATAAACGTATTTATTTTTTTATCTGTTTTTATTTTCAATTTTTGCAATAACTTAATATTTTTAGGACTATGTAGCTGATGGAGAAGGTCTCGTTAGATTAGACAAACATCAAAATTGTATTGACTTCGATTGGGATAACAACGAAAAAATTATCGTATTTTCTCGATATTTCGATACTTGCGATGATGAAGATTATTTAATAGAAGTCAGTATTTTATTAATATGAAATTCAAAGTAAAAATATAAAAAAATATAATTTTAGGAAGGTACCACTCATATTTTATGGGCTATGGGAGAAGGAGCAAGTGATCCACAACCAGCAAATGTACAAGAGGGTAATCAACGAGGAATGGTTCGAGTTCAACTTTTGAAGAATGAACATGCAGCAATCCCATTGCCAGAAGATGTTAGAACATACGATTTCACTGTTGATAATTTACAAGTTCCAGGATCGGATACCACATATCACTGTACTACAAGAAGAATGCCAGATTGGATGTTGGAACGAAGACACCACATCATCAAAGTACTTTGAGCTTCTTTATTAATCAGATCATTATTTTTTCATAACTCTGTATGTATCCAGCAAGTGTGGTTTTTGTTTCGAATACTCATTTTTCTTCTTCATATTTACTACTCTAATAAGATTTCCTTTTGGCAATATACGATTCTTTTCTTTTCGTTTGAAAGAGTAGATACGTTTGCTGAATGTTATATCGTGTAGGACTTAAAAGATCATTTTGTGTGTTGGGGATTTAGATTCGTAGGTAGACATATTGTTATATCGTTTGATTATATTTCAGTACGAATCTTTGATTACAAAAGGCAACGAGGGTCTGGTTCACCACATAGAGATATTCTATTGCGATGCTCCGAAAGATCACAAAGTGGATAAATACGATGGACCGTGTCCTGATAAACCGGAAAGTGCTTTGGTCTGCTCCAAAGTCAGAGCTGCTTGGGCTATGGGTGCTACTCCGTTTTATTATCCCAAAGAAGCTGGACTTTCAATTGGTGGACCCAATTCTAATCCAACGTTCATGATGGAGATCCATTATAATAATCCAGCTATGAAAAATGGTTTGGTTTCTTTTAAATTTCACGTTTTCTTCACTCGAGGACAGATGGTTTAATTCATAGATTCTTATTTTTTCTAACAGATTGGGTTGATAGTTCCGGAATACGTATATATCTAAGTCCTCAAATTCGAAAATATGAAGCTTCTATAATGGAATTGGGCTTGGAATATATCGATAAGATGATGATACCTCCTCATCAACCATCGTTCAAGCTTTCAGGATTTTGCACTTCTGCATGTACTAAAACGGTATTAATTGAATAGTTGAATATTGTATAATAATAAAGATTTGCTCTTTCAAAGTGAAACGTTTCGACTTTTAGGGTCTTCCTGATGGAGGAATAATCATATTTGGTTCTCAGTTACATACTCACACCACAGGTATTTTAGTCGAAACTCGACATTATCGCAACGGAAAAGAATTACCATTGTTGAATCAGGATAAACACTACAGTACTCATTTTCAAGAAATAAGAATCCTTAAACGATTTGTGCATGTGCAACCGGTACACATTTTTTTGAATGATCACTTAAAGTTATTCAAGTTGAATCAACTTGAAGCGAAAAATCTTTATGATGTGAACGTCAAATAATATCAAAACTTTTTTTACCAAAATTCAAGGGAGATTTTCTCGTAACATCGTGTAATTACAACACAACTGATAGAAATAGAATTACATTCGGAGGATTTTCCATCCAGGATGAAATGTGCGTTAACTATATCCACTATTACCCTGCAACGAGTTTGGAGGTTTGCAAAAGCTCAGTCAGTACGGAGGCTCTCAAAAACTTTTTCGAATTTCAAAAAGAGTTAAGTGTGGTTAATTTATTTCAATTACATACCTGCCGTGAAATGCAGCAAATGAGGATGGTATCGCGAAAAAGCACAAAATTTGCGAAAAAAGGCAATATTTCAGCCATGGGAAGATAATACCTAATCTAAATCATATGGAAAATACATACATATATTTGACGGTTTCAAACTTTTTTTGAAAGTTTTGTGTTTCTTCACGATAACGTCCATGTTCGCGCAATGCACGGTACATTATCATACTAAAAATATATATTTTATAAATATTCCACATAGAATGAACGATGTTCCAATCAATGAAAAAATGACTGTTAGAGAAAAATTCAATGCTATCGATCCCTGGACTCAAATGAATGTGGATATGTTGAAGTATCTATTTCACAATGAAAGTATAGCAATGCAGTGCAACACTTCAAGTGGAACGAGATTTCCGGGTCGCTGGGATCCATCACAGACAGATGTAGTATTGACCAAATTGCCAACCCCCTTGCGAGAGTGTTTGAAAAAATAAATAATGCCATAAGTGTGATATATCTGTTTAAAGTACCTATGTATAATTAAATTATTTTCTTTAAATAAAATGAAAGCAATTGAATGTAATTGTTAAAATTTTAAGTAAGTGAAATTATATTAAGGGCCCCTCTTTTCACTGCTTCAGTTAACTAACCAGAGACTTAGTTCTCCCACTATGAAATGTCAAAAATCCATCTATGCTCCATAGATTATCGACAAATCGTAGTTGAAAGACTGACTGACTTTTTGGTTAGTTAACTAGAGGAATGAAAAGACTGGCTTTAAATGTTGCAGTTATTTTAATCAATTCAGGTTGATAAAAGTACAATACACACATATGTTTACTTGAAAATATGTTAGTATTTTAATTATGTAACAAATAAATATGTTATAAAGGGTTATTTACATCAATTATATTGCATTTTTTAATACAACCTTAAAAATTAAACATTGTTCCCAAATTTACAAATATTTAACAATGTATTCTTAGTAACTAAGATCAAGTATATAATAATATTAAATAATGAAGACTAGAAGTTTAAAAAATAATGAACAATATAAAAATAATTTTGAAATAAAATATACCTAGGTATCATTAATATACTTTAAGTACTCACATAATAACATATTTTTACAAGACTTTTTAGAAAAAATACAATGAACATATATGTATGTATATAGTTATTTATATACATATATATTGATATATAATACAAAACAGAAAACGAGTTATTTAGAGATACGTAACACTGCGAATTTTCGAATTTAAGAAAACATTTTCTTCAATTTGAGTTTATCTTGCTCGTTTTGCTCTTTTATCATAATTTCTAGCTCTTTAAGATGTTTATTAACAACGGACATACACTTAGGATCTAATTCCATCAGACGAAGCAAGTCTTTTTTCGCATCCATAGGACTCCAAGCTCCTATGTAAGCTTTTGCTCTTTTGTATAAAGCTTTGACATTATCTGAGAAAATGAAAATTTTGAAATTAATGGAAAAAATACATTTCATTACAACGAAAGTTAACAAACCTTTATCAGATTCCAAAACTGTTGTGCAATGTTCAATCACTTCATAATATTCACCTTGAATAAGTTTACATTGTGAAAAATTTAACAATAAAGGTAGTTTAAGTAAATTTAATTCATTCCAATAGTCATCATGAGGTTTTTCTCTATGAAAATAATAAAATACCAAAGATGAATAATTAATAAACATAATTTATCATAAAATTCATCATTGAGCAAAAATATACTTAAGCATCAGTTGTTCACAAAAACAAATTGCCTCTGAATAATTTTCAGCAGCTTCTGAATATTTTTCTTCTTTGAAAAGTTCGTTTCCTTTTTCTTTCAATTTGGGTATTGCTATTATTTTTTCTGCATCGGACAATTGCCACGAATCTTTTTGATAATCTTCAGGAAACTCCACTTTCAAAAGTTCTGAAACAATTCAATATTTATCTCTCAATTCGCAAAATAGCCAGCCAATTGATAAAAATTTGATAATACCAATAGTGAATTCTAAGTCGCATGGTTTCGCAATAAGCTCGTTCAAATCTTTATGACCGATTCCTTCATTTTGCAAAGTGACAGCACAGAAATGAGTACGTTTCTCACTCGCATCCTTATTTAAATCCCTGATAGTTTTAGCCACAAACGGATACTCAACGACTAACTATTAAGTATTTTTTCAGATCAGTTATGAAATTTAGAATGTTCTAGTGTGCATATGAAAATATAGAAAAACAAACACTCTTATCGACTGTAAATTTAGCAACTTCGTTCACCGCCATCTTCTTCACTATAGTTTCCCATGCTTCCAATTTGAATTTTTTTCCTAAGACTAAAACCATTGGCTCTTTTTTTCCAATCACTCTGCTATCATCAATCAAAGTATTATCTGCGTCGGTTTTCCTCGTTTGAAAATGGAAATGGACCTTGAAGAGCAACAATACAATAGTCATTAAGATACTGAATGGTTATATCAATGCCACAAAACGATAAACTAGAAGAAAGAATTCATACATAAACCCACTGACGCGCAAGGTCAGTATAAATATATTAAGAATCTTCCCTATTTGATTACAACTAAACACTAATATTTCTGTTGGTGTGTGGGTGGGTTAGATTAGAGATTTTTTATGAAAAAAATATTTTTTCAATAGGTAAGAATATATGTTGGATTTGGCTGGAGGTTAACTAAAGATAAGTAATGATAATAGCGCGCATAAAATAGGAAAGTACCCATACTAACAATAATATGTATATTAAATTGTTAAAAATATAGCATACCTTGCAGCCATCCTTTAAAGGCTTAAATGACGTTCCAGGATGGAGAATTTTCTTTTTAATTAAACAACTATTGATATCTGGATTCATTTTGAAGAAACGTCAAACTCAACTATTTACACGAAAATATCTGTCACTGTCATTATCAAGGTAGACACTACATGAATAAAAATCGAATACAAAAATATCGGGGCTGACGGACATCAATATTGATGAGAAAATACACCTCTATTGATGTCAATGTGTATCAATATAACAAACAATATTCTTTCTGTGGGCTTTACATTGAAAGTAGGCATCATTGAAATGCATCAATATTGATAACAATTGATATTGATGTCGATATTGGACAGCCACAGTTCCACTGAAAATCAAAAGTCCGGCCATCAAAATTTAAAGGGAAATTAAATAGTGTAATACCATCTTAACACAATCGCAAGTTGTTGTACCGGGAAGGAACTGAAAGTGAGGTTAAGTTGTCGTTGGTGTACGTCAGTGTAGCTTGTAACGCGTTCGAATTGGTTTCCATTTCCTGATCGGTTTCCAGCAAAGAACTGCATCATGGCCGATGCTGCGGCACGCCAGCTGCAATATGAATACAAAGCCGTAATTATCGATTTGTTAATTCACACCACTTAATCATTTCGGGTGAATTGTAATCCTCTCATACTATTATTTGCTGCCTGTTTTAGAATTCAAATTTAGTTTTACAAGCGGACGTTCGTCTGATAGAGAGACGAGGCCGCGATGAAGCCACCGGAGAAGTCATGTCTCTGGTCGGTAAGCTCTCCGGAACTAGAATGGGAGATCGGCACCAAAGAACCAAACCCGATAAGGCTGAAGAACGCAAAGTCAAGTGAGTTCATATTTGGTTCTGTAATTATTGGAGTAACATAAGTTTCATAAATCTGTGTAATGTTGCATACACTACTGTTATAGAGCTCATATTAGTATGATTATAAACATATACATACAAGGGCATTGGATAGTTATTAATATGACACTAAGGGTCGATCTTTTCACATTTTAAACCCTCGAGTTAGTGAACTACACTGACTCCCTGTGATGCACGACGCACCGAGTTTTTCTTCCTCCGATAGTTAATGCAAAAATACGTATCTCAGGGAATCACGACCGTTATTTCATATTACTTATAAGTCGGTCATAAGAGAATAAATTCAAAAGGCCCATTTTCTTAGGAACGATTAATGGGACATTGGAAATAACGGCTTTGGGTCTTGTGAATCCTTTTTTTCTATAGAGTTTGACTATTATTAAAAGTCATTTCCTCCATAAATGGCTGTTCGAATAACAGCCCTCAGTGTTAACTCGAGAGTTAAAAAAATTGAAAAATTAGCCTTTGATCCGAAATGTAACGGCCTAACCAAAAAATTGAACACCTTATTAGTTATTTAAAACAAATCAGTTTATTAATACACTAATGAATCATTTACTTGAATGGTAACATGTTCTGATTATTTTATTTATATTCAGACGACAGAAGCGTGATGAAGCTCAATATGATTTTGAGCGTATGAAAGGAGCTACGTTGACTTCAGAAAGCGTTGAAGATGCAGCGGGAGCTGGTGCTGCGGTTTATCGGCCTCGAACACAAGAAACTAGACGTGCCCATGAATTGCTTTTAGCGTTCATGCAAGCAGCTCTAGGAGATCAACCCAGAGATGTTTTATGCGGTGCTGCCGATGAGGTATTGTTTTTTGTGATTGTATTTTTTGTTTATTGCACAGTTTTCGCCATTCTGTTTTTTTTTTTTAGGTATTAGCAGTGCTGAAAAATGATAGGATGAAAGACCACGACAGAAAATCAGAAATAGAATCTCTTTTAGGTTCTATACCAGATGAAAGATTTGCTTTACTTGTGAATTTGGGTTTGGATATTTCTGTTTTGCTATTTATTACATTTACAAAATATTAATTGTACTAAATTAGTATTAATGTTTATGTTTTTGTTTTTAGGAAAAAAGATAACCGATTTCACCAGTGGTACCGTGTCACTTCCGACTGGTGACAATCCTGAACAAATTGATGAAACTTATGGAATTAATGTTCAATTTGAAGATACTGGTTCTGAAGATGATGAAGATGCTTTTGGAGAGGTCATTTTTTTATATAATTTAAATTTTTTGTGTTATTCCTTCAATTAATTTACTTTGTTTTTCAATTTTTAGATACGAGAGGATGACGATAAAGAAGGCGATGCAGAAGATGATGACCGTGGGGAAGCCATGGACATTGATAATCATAAAGATCAAGGTTCAAACAACAAAGAGAGTCGCAGAAATGCTACAATCCATGCTTCTAATGTTTGTCTGATTTTTTATATCAAATGGTTTGATATAATTGCATATTAATTTTATTTATTGTTCCATCTAGTTGAGCGGTGGTAATACAGATGATGGACGAAAGCAACGACCTTTACATCCTTTAGATATAGATGCATATTGGTTACAAAGAAGATTATCGAGAGTGTACTCTGATGCAGTAGTATCACAACAGCGTGCAGGTGATGTTTTATCTGCTTTGCGTGATAGTGCAAATGATCATGATTGTGAAAATCGATTGGTCTCTCTTTTGGGATATGACTGCTTTGACCTCATAAAGCTCATCAAAAAACACAGACAAATGGGTAAGACTAATTACCATATTTATTTATAAAAAAAAAACTAAATGTGAAATTTTATTCATATGCTTTTTTAATTTTCAGTTTTGTATTGCACATTATTGGCATCGTCTCAATCAGAGTCTGAAAAAATATCTATTAGAGAACAGATGTCACGTGATCCTGACCTTAAAAAGATTTTAACACAATTGGACACTGGAAAATCAGATGATGATGTAATTAATTTTTCAGTAAATTTATGTTCTTGTTTCAATGTTTTGAAATTTTCTGTTTACTTAGAATACTGCTATTGATGGAGCCAAAGATAGAAATGCATCTCGCCATGTTACTTCTAACGATGGTGAGGAAATGACTTCTTCTGTTGGACCTGGTGGTGGCCAAGTTGGTGGCTCTCGTAAAGCACTTGACCTCGAGGATATGGTATTAACTTCAATTTATAAAAAAAAAAAAAATTAAATATACAAAGTGCAATAATAAGAGACTTTTTTTTAATATTATTTGAACTTGATATTTGTAGGTGTTTGCTCAAGGGTCTCATTTGATGGCGAACAAACGTTGTCAGCTTCCTGATGGTTCTTTTAGAAAACAAAGAAAGGGTAAGCATTATTAGCGCACTTATATTGTCATGTATAATTTCAATTTTTTTAAATATAATTTTAAGGTTATGAGGAAGTACATGTACCTGCGTTGAAACCTAAACCTTTTGATGATGATGAACAACTAGTTTCTATTGAAAAACTGCCTAAATATGTCCAGCCTGCATTTGAAGGTTTCAAAACTTTGAATCGTATACAGGTTTCTTTTTCATAAATTTTTAAATTATTATAACAATTGTAACTGAAAATAATAAAAAAAAAAATCGTATTATCAGAGTCGTCTTGAACCAGCTGCTCTCAATTCTGATGAAAATCTGTTGGTATGTGCCCCAACTGGTGCTGGCAAAACTAATGTTGCACTTCTCTGTATGCTGAGAGAAATCGGTAAACATATCAATCAAGATGGTACAATAGCTGCTGATCAGTTCAAACTAGTTTATGTAGCGCCTATGAGATCCTTAGTACAAGAAATGGTAAATAGTAATTATATGTTTATTTCATTGATTAATTTCAGTCATAATATATATATATATTTTTTTGTTTAGGTGGGAAGTTTCAGCAAAAGACTAGCACCTTATAATATTACTGTATCTGAGTTGACTGGAGATCATCAATTAACTCGAGAACAAATCAATGCAACACAGATAATTGTATGCACTCCAGAAAAATGGGATATTATTACAAGAAAAGGTGAGAATCAAATCATATGAAGATTATAAAGTATATTTATTTAAATACGTTTATTATAAATATAGGTGGTGAAAGAACATTCACAAATTTAGTCAGATTAATCATAATAGATGAAGTTCATCTTTTGCACGATGAACGTGGACCTGTATTGGAAGCACTTGTTGCACGCGCCGTGCGTGCTGCTGAAACAGCTCAGGAAGAAGTACGTCTAGTAGGTCTCAGTGCTACTCTACCAAATTATCGAGATGTAGCCGCTTTTCTCCGTGTCAGGCCCGATACGGGACTTTTTTACTTTGATAATAGTTTCAGGTTGATTTTATTACATTGCATAAAAATAAATATTATTATTTTTTTAATAGATTTCATGTTTGGTTTTAGACCCGTTGCACTTGAACAACAATATATTGGTATTACTGAAAAAAAAGCTTTAAAACGATTTCAAGTTATGAATGAAATTGTATACGAAAAAACAATGGATCATGCTGGTAGAAATCAAGTTTTGATTTTTGTTCATTCTCGAAAAGAAACAGGAAAAACTGCCCGTGCTGTCAGAGATATGTGTCTTGAAAAAGATACTCTTGGACAATTTTTGAGGTTAAAAATCAAAAATTACTTTTTTCAGTTGTAATCAGAATTTTTTATTAAATCATTTCTTTTTTTTTTACAGGGAAGGGTCAGCTAGTATGGAAGTACTTAGGACCGAAGCCGAGCAAGTTAAAAATTCTGAACTAAAAGATTTACTTCCATATGGATTTGCTATTCACCATGCAGGAATGACAAGGGTCGACAGAACGTTGGTTGAAGATTTGTTTGCTGATAGGCATATTCAGGTTTGTGTTGAATCTATCGATGTATTTATCAAAGTTCGAAATAAATAACTTAACTTATTTGCATAGGTGTTAGTATCCACGGCAACTTTAGCTTGGGGTGTGAATCTTCCAGCTCATACGGTTATCATTAAAGGTACTCAAGTATATTCACCGGAACGAGGTCGTTGGGTGGAATTAGGTGCTTTAGACGTTTTGCAAATGTTGGGTAGAGCAGGTCGTCCACAGTATGACACTAAAGGAGAAGGTAAGCACATTTAATTATAAATTATTCAAGACATTATTTATTTATTGTATTTTCAATTTATTTTTCTAGGTATATTAATCACAAATCATTCAGAATTGCAATATTATCTATCTCTTCTCAATCAACAATTGCCAATTGAATCACAGCTAGTATCTAGACTAGCCGATACTCTAAATGCTGAAATTGTATTGGGAACTGTCAGGTAATCTATGTTATGTTATCTTATATCCATGTAATATTGTGAAATGTTACCAATGTTGTCATAATAGGTCTGTCCGAGATGCTGTAACATGGCTTGGTTACACATATTTATATGTCCGTATGTTACGGCAACCAGCTCTTTATGGAGTATCATCAGAAAGACTCGCAAGTGATCCGTTGTTGGAAATGCATCGAGCTGATTTAGTACACACCGCCGCAATTCAATTAGACAAGTATTTTTAACATTTTATCTGCTTTTTCAAATCTCTGTTTGAAATTTTCACTATGTTTATATCAAATTTTCAGGTCCGGATTAGTCAAATACGATAGGAAATCAGGACATTTCCAAGTGTTAGAACCTGGACGTATTGCCTCACATTATTATTGTTCGCATGAAACTATGCTAACATACAATCAACTTTTAAAGCCTACATTGAGTGAAATTGAATTATTACGTGTGTTTTCATTATCTGGAGAGTTTCGACATGTTAGTGTCCGTGAAGAAGAAAAACCTGAACTTCAGAAACTCGTAGGACGAGTACCCATACCTGTCAAAGAAGGCCCAGAAGAAGCTTCTGCAAAAGTAAATGTTTTACTTCAAGCTTACGTATCACAATTGAAACTTGAAGGATTCGCTCTGATGGCTGATATGGTTTACGTTACTCAATCAGCTTCTCGTCTCATACGTGCTATTTTTGAAATAGTATTGTACAGGTTAATATTTTGGGAGTAAAACATATTGTGTTTTTTATGAAAAAATAATGATTTTGAACATTTTTCAGAGGATGGGCACAGTTAGTGGATAAAACTTTATCACTTTGCAAAATGATTGATAGGCGTATGTGGCAATCAATGTCACCTCTTAGACAATTTAAAAAGATGCCTGAAGAAATTGTGCGTAAGTTGGAAAAGAAAAATTTTCCCTGGGAACGACTGTATGAACTTGGGCCAGCTGAAATTGGAGAGCTAGTTCGAGCTCCCAAACTTGGAAAAACTGTACATAAATATGTAAGACAGTTTCCGAAACTTGATTTATCAACACACATTCAACCTGTGACTAGATCTACTCTGAGAGTAGAATTGACAATAACTCCTGATTTCCAATGGGATGAAAAAGTAAGATTTATTTATTTGTTTGAAATATCAAGAGTATAGGTTTTTATAATTTTTTAAATACTATAGGTGCATGGACAATCAGAGGCGTTTTGGATAATGGTCGAAGATGTGGATTCTGAAGTAATTCTTCATCATGAATATTTCTTATTGAAAACAAAATATGCTACAGATGAACACACCATTAAATTTTGTGTTCCCATATTTGAACCACTGCCACCGCAGTACTTTTTGAAAATTGTTTCTGATAGATGGATTGGGGCCGAAACTCAATTACCTGTTAGTTTCCGTCATTTAATTCTTCCAGAAAAAAGTCTTCCACCCACGGAACTTCTTGATCTTCAACCATTACCGATTACAGCGCTTCGTAATGCTAAATTCGAAGCATTATATGTGAATAAGATACCTCAGTTTAATCCTATACAGACTCAGGTTTGTGACTTTGTAGTATAAACATCTCATAATTGTATTTATAATATTTATGACGACTGAAAAGACCAAGGGCATAACTTATATGGTAACACATTATAAGATGCGTCCCTTGACCATTTCAGTTGTTATATAATATTTCTAATCAAAATTTTTCAATAGGTTTTCAACGCTGTGTATAACTCAGATGACAATATATTGATTGGTGCACCACCCGGATCTGGTAAAACTACCATAGCTGAATTAGCCATATTGAGATTATTAACTCAAAATTCAGCAGGACGTTGTGTTTATATTGTAACTAAAGAATCATTAGCTGAATTATTATTCACTGATTGGCACAATAAGTTTTCACAGCAATTGGGAATCAAAGTTTGTACCATTCCTTTAATGTATGATTACTTTGTAACACATCGATAGTAATTTTAACCCTTTGTTAGGTTGTTTTACTTACTGGAGAAACAGTAACTGATAACAAATTGTTGACTAAAGGACAAATTATCATAACAACTGCCGATAAATGGGATGTTCTATCTAGAAGGTAGAATCAATATTCACTGTAAAATATGTAGTCAATTTTTAGGCATAGTTATTTATTTATTTTTTGTTGTTTATAGGTGGAAAGGACGAAAGAATGTTCAAAATGTCCAGTTATTTATAGCTGATGAATTACAACTCTTAGGAGGACCCGAAGGACCCGTGTTAGAAGTTAGTTTTCTTTTATCCTCAGTGTATCTTTCAAAATAAAATTTATTGAGTGTTTTGAATTTATTTTTGAAGGTTGTGTTAGCCAGAGCTCGATATGTTGGTTCTCAAACTGGTAAACCAGCTCGAATTGTCGCATTATCGGCGCCACTTGCAGCAGCTAGAGATTTGGCTCATTGGCTTGGCTGCGGAGCGAATTCTTCATTCAATTTCCATCCTAGTGTTAGGCCAGTTCCTCTTGAACTTCACGTACAGGTACATTTAAGTTCTGAATGCTAATATGAATTATTTATAAACAATTACCATAAATATATGAATTTAAGGGAGTAAACATTTCGCATACGGCGTCTCGTCTAGCAGCAATGTCGAAGCTTATTTATGAAGCGATTGTCAGACATAGTCCACATTCTCCCGTACTCGTGTTTTCTCCGACTCGCAGACAAGCACGTTTGTCTGCTGTTGATCTTTTGACGCATGCTGCTGCTGACGGACAACCATCAAGATTCCTTCATGCTGATCGTGATGATATTAAACCATTCCTTGATAGGATGGTAGATAAAGTACTAATTGTTATTCTTCTATATTTAATATGTAGAAAGAAAAAAATAAAAAATAATTTCAATAATTCATTAATTTCTAGACACTTAAAGAGACTCTTTCACGTGGAGTGGCATATTTACACGCCGGCTTAGTACCTGGTGATAGACGATTAGCTGCTCAATTACTAGAATCAGGTGCTGTTCAAGTTGCTGTTGTAGCACATGATTTATGTTGGGGTCAGCGATTGAGAGCTCATCTTGTTATTATAGCAGATACACAAATGTGTGTTAATTTGTTTTCTTTTATTAAATTATTACATCGGATTATTAAATTAACCCTTTTCTTTTCATTCAGATATAATGGAAAAATCCACGCTTATGAAGACTATCCATTAACTGATGTTCTACAAATGGTAGGTCGTGCTGGACGTCCACTAGAAGATGTCGATGCTAAATGTGTACTGCTTTGCCAATCATCTAAAAAAGACTTTTTCAAGAAATTCCTCAATGAATGTCTACCCATTGAAGTGATTTGAACTCTACTTACCAAAAATACTTGAAAATATTGTGAACAATATAGTATTTCTTCTGTACTTTCAGAGTCATCTTGATCATCGTCTTCATGATCATTTGAATGCTGAAATAGTCACTAAGACCGTTGAGAACAAACAAGATGCTGTCGATTATTTGACATGGACTTTCCTTTATCGTCGGTTGACTCAAAATCCTAATTATTATAATCTTCAAGGTGTCACTCATAGGTCAGTCTATATTTTGGTTTGTTTTTTGAAAAATAATGTTGTAAATTGATCATCTATTTCATTTTTCAGACATTTATCTGATCATCTATCCGAACTCGTAGAAACTACATTGGCCGATCTTGAACAATCTAAATGTATCAGTATTGAAGAAGAAATGGACTGTCAAGCTTTGAATTTAGGAATGATTGCTTCATATTATTACATTAATTACACTACGATAGGTAACTTTTTTCAATGCATTTTAATTTTTAAAATGAGACCATGGTCAATTTTGAAAGAAGTTATCATTTGTTTTAGAATTATTCAGTTTATCGTTAACTAACAAGACAAAAATAAGAGGATTACTTGAAATTATTGCATCTGCAGCCGAATACGAAGAGATTTGTGTGAGACATCATGAAGATCAGTTGCTCAAAAGTTTAAGTGCCAGGTTAAATTTTGTATTTTATAAATTTCAAAGAAAGTCTGTGTTTCCTCGAATATATGACTTCTTCTGAAAATAAGACTTATTGAGGTTTTCGAATGTAAAATTATGTAAGATCTGGTCTTAAATTCGGGGAAAGACTGTACATGTGTACCATATTCTTAAATATGTATTGTTTTATTATAGATTACCTCATAAACTCACTGGTCCTAACGGAGGACAACCCCGTTTTAACGATCCTCACATAAAAGCAAATCTTCTTTTGCAAGCACATTTATCCCGCTTACAATTGGGTGCTGAACTTCAGCAAGATACTGAAATTGTTCTTTCCAAGGTGGTAGATTTTTCTTTTGCCATTAGTTATTATTTCATTTTATGTATTTACTAATCGGTTCATACTTTCAGGCTATACGACTAATCCAAGCATGTGTAGATGTATTATCGAGTAATGGTTGGTTATCACCAGCTGTTGCAGCTATGGAACTTGCTCAAATGGTCACGCAAGCAATGTGGGCTAAAGATTCTTATTTGAAACAACTGCCTCACTTTTCACCTGAAATAATTAAGAGATGCACCGAAAAGGTAACATTAAGTGCTAATATTTTCACTGCTCTAGTTAATTAACCAGAGTTACTGTCAGTTCTTCAACTGCGAATTATTGAAAATCCACAGAACAGAAGTAGATTCTGACAGTTCGTAGTTGAAGGACTGACTGTAACTCTCTAGTTGGTCAACTAGAGCAGTGAAAAGTTCAGCCATTAATATAATTTCAATCATATGTAAATTATTTTAACTATTATATTCATTTCACAGAACATTGAAACTGTATTCGATATAATGGAGTTAGAAGATGAAGCTCGAGCAAAATTATTACAGCTGTCTGAACAACAAACGGCTGATGTTGCTCGATTTTGCAATCGTTATCCAAATATTGAGCTCACATATGAGGTTGCGGATAAAGGATCGCTTCGTGCGGGTGCTCCTGTTCATGTACATGTAACATTAGAACGTGAAGATGAACTAGCCGGTCCAGTTATTGCCCCCTATTTCCCACAGGTTAAATTATTTCATATTTCTGTAATGTATTATCTTATATCTTTGATAACATTTTCCGATTTATTATTTACAGAAAAGAGAAGAAGGTTGGTGGGTTGTGATTGGCGATCCCAAAACTAACTCCCTTGTGTCAATCAAGAGAGTTGCACTTGCGCAAAAAGCAAAAGTCAAATTGGACTTTGTGGCAGGTGCACCTGGTCATCATTCGTACACTCTTTACTTCATGAGTGATGCTTATTTGGGCTGTGATCAAGAATACAAATTTTCTATAGATGTCGGTGATATCAGATCAGGATCAGAAAGTGAATCGGAATAATTAAATTTTAATGTTCTTATAAATATTTGTCAAAATGATTTTCTTATCGTAAATTGATTTCTTCTTAACCATTAATAAATTGTCATGTTTTATAGATTTTTTTTTATTATTTTAGCTGATTGATAATAATAAAATTTAAAATGGTTGTCTTTGTCAATGTATATATAAGGCTACGTTAGGCCCTCCTGAAATTTAATAAATTAAGTAATCCTGCATATGTTGACTATTTCCCGATATATAACAATTTAAATACTTTTGTTTAACGAAATTTGTACGTAGTAAAGGACTTACTAATTCTTTCGTTAGCAAACTAGAGCAGCGAAAAGATGTCTTGAATTGAACAAATTTACTTTATGATCTTTTGTAAAAATCGCCGACTGTGCCACTGACCTTGCAATATTTCTCACTTTACATTCAAGATTTCCACGAGTTCGCACTGCACAACTAAGCTATAAAACGATTTTTCAAAACAATCGCAAAAACTAAAAATTCGATTTGGAATAAACAGAAAAAATATGTACTTAACAACGAAAAACATAAAACAGTTTTAACCACTTTGTAATAATCTGAGATATCGAGAGAGACACAAAATCGATAGGTAAATTCATTGAAATTAACGTATTGAAGATGCCTGCTATCCGACAACAAAAAGCCACACTTAAAAGTAGGTACCTATCTTTTGATATGAACAAGAAACTGGTCCTCAAAAATATGAAAAAAACAACTTGCCCAGAGTCCTTTAACGCGTTTTTATCTTTTATTATCCACACATAGGTAAACGAAATCATCTTCATTGAAAGAGAAGAATAAACGTTTTGCGTACAAAGAATTGAAATTCAAACCAATGTACATATACAGCAATATAGTGCCATTATGCTGGGTTCTGCGTACTGTGTATGTATGTACCTACCTATACTTTGAACGTGAAATACACTTGTACAACAGCTATGTTACGAGACGGACGCTATAACAGAACTAAAACATTCGCTGGTCTTTTACAATAAAGAAGGTAAAAATATTCATAATTGTTTATTTATTTCGTGAATCGTTTACAGTTCATCTTGAATCTGACGTAATTTCATGCTTCAATCGGAATTTATTTATAAACTGATTTCATTACACCGTTGCGTTTTGCTTTTGCTTTTTTGCTTTGCTCTGCTTTCGCATGTTGACTTTCTCAGCTAACAATACATGTTTTATCATTCATACATACATCTGCGCGCGAATTATGAATATTGAAAACAGCGCAATCCGAATCTATTGTTCAGAGATGAGTCATTTACATCTATTGATCGAAAAGTTCGTGGCCATGAAAAATTTTATGTGTCCAAAATTTCACAATGTTCGTAAAAAATGGTTGCTATTAAATATTTCCTTATAGACAACTTGTGAATATTGTTTGTTTTCACTTTTATGCAATTCGAATTCGAAGATTATTTCTTTGGTTAATTTTTTTTCGTTGGCGATAATACGACTTCTTTTCGCTTCGATGTCCTCAAAACGACAGGTGTTTGAGTTATTTCAAGTTCCTAATTATAAATAAATATGCCTACCCACCATAGAATGAAATTTTTTTTCAGTTCATATGTGTGCCTATAATTATGACATTAGTGTTAATTCATACTTCTTTTATTATGTTTTGTGCTTGAATTTGAAAGTAATTCTTATGAAAACGAAAACAACACGCTAGTTGTAAGTAAAATTCTTTCAATTCTGCAAAAAAAAATTTGACATGTGTTACAACGATTTACAACAGTGTTTCTCAAAGTGGGCGTTAGCGCCCCCCAGGGGGCGTTTTAGACCTCGAGGGGAGCGTTGAGGCGCCCAGACAAAAATGGTGGGCGTTGGCGGGGGCTAGGGGGGCGTTTTGAAATTTGTAATTTCATTTACTTTATATAGTATTTTTTAAATTTCACTAAAATTAAAACCCATCTACATATTACACAATAATGAATAATAAGTTTATATTTCTACCCTGTATGATGTTATAAAAACTTAAAATCTTTAACATAGATTTAGTAGGATAGCCCGCACACCGTACGCAAGTTTTTGCGGATAATGTCTAAAAATTTTCGCCTGCGGCGCATTGTGTTTTAGTTTAATAAATTAAATATGAATTTGAAAAAACTTGTCAGCTAAGATTTTTACATCTGTTAAGGATAAAAGAATCATTTTCTAAGTTTAAGAATTTAAATATGTATTTTCATTTCGGACTTTTTAGATGTCAATTTTGCATAAGGGTTTAATATGTCAGACGGCTTAAAAGTGGTGAATATAATAAACATCCACATATCAAAAATTTCATTTTCTGAAGAGATATTTTAAGATTTTCAAAAATTATGAAAAAAATTTTCGCCTGCGGCGCTATTTTTATTTTTTTTTTCATATGCATATAATAAAAATATGTTGGGAGGAACATATATTTTATCATTTTAACTGTTTTTTTTTTTTTGGGGAAAGCCCAATTCCATGAATGTACCCGGGCCCGGATTTTGTAAAAATGTGAGAGGGGGGGGGGGGCGCTGAGAAATAATTTATTTTTAAAGGGGGCGGTGAAAGAAATAAGTTTGATAATCACTGATTTACAAGAATGTAAACGAAAACAAACGATAACCTATTTTTTTTCAATTTTTTGATATAGATGGTGCACATATGTTCCTGGAAAGTTTTTTTCATTTTCCGATTGGAATTTTTCTAATTTCAATCAATCAATTCATATAATATAATAATTTCAAGGCTGCTGCCTTTCACAACTCAATGCTCTCGATACAATTATGAATCATTGATTATTTCAATCGATCACCACTTGTAATTGCGTTAAATACATATAAAACTGGCCAACTTTTAATACAATTAGAATATTATGATTATCCAGTTATGTATTCATATACCTAATACCATTTTAGTGTCACGATAGATAATCCTTTATCAATATTTAAGCATCGTTAAATGTTCTGAGTGTGTCAACCATTTGAGTTGACGCAATTCATACATAAAACAATCGTAAATGCATTCATTAAAATTTTACATTCTGTACTTATTGTACATATAATAATGTGTATGTACATATATTTTGTATCATTGTGTCTTCCGAAATTTGCATGTACGTCAATGCCGATATCTACCTACATACAAAATTTTAACGGTCGACAAAAAAGGAGTCACTGAATTGGTACTTATTTCGAATAAATATATATGTATATATGTATGTATGTGTTAATTTCGGCACTTTCATGTTTTGTGTACGTCATTATTCTAACTTGGCTTGATTTCCACTCCAACTCGACACAAGTTCTAATATGATGAAAATAATTTATTTTCAAAGATAATAATAATAATAATCTAACCCAGTTTCGATCAACATATCAGAGATTTGTTGTTCTATGACTGTAGCAGTGGTTAAATAGGGAGACTGTTAATTTCGTAAGAATTTTTCAAATAAATGTACTTCTTTTCATGGCTAGAAAAGTAGACGAATTTACGAGTATAAAGCGCATTTCAAGAAAACGTTTCATAGATATGAGGAAATCCAAACATAATCTGGAATTAGGTTCTTTTTACAAAACCTAGAACTGACCACTTTTTTCATCAAAAAGTCGAAGTAAGCCCCACGTTAAGGAAAATTGATTGTTAGTATTGGAAAATTTGATGATTTTTCACTATCGTCCTTGTCAATTTTCAATTCGTTTCTCTTTTGTGAAAATCGCGACATCCTTCAAAATTGTTTGTAGATATAATCCTAAAGTTGTTAATTAAATGGACGTCAAATAATATAAATATGTGGCATCACATTTTCATTTAGCTAGAGCATATTAATTGAATTTGTTCATACATTTATGACAACAAATTCACCATGAATAATGGAACTAATATTAAAGTTCATGATAAATAATTATATATATATCTTGTAGTATGTTTAATACATATAATAATAAGGTTACATATATATTATTTCATCGTTAAAATAATTATTTCAATGAGAATCTTTCATTTCGTACAATTCTGATGAATGCGCATATGAATCACAATTATATCTGGAAAACTGCATTTCGCATTATGAATACATATGTAGATAGTAAGTATGCCCTAGAAAAAACAACGCAATATCATGAATTTCTATTTTAATGTTTAATCATTGTTTTGTATCACCATTATATGATCTTTTATGCTGGAAATGATTCTAACTATATAAAATTTACATATTGTAAATTATTTTCCTCTTGCAATGATGTAATACAGCAGAAACGTTTTGAAATTTTTATCAAAAAAAACCTTTTTTTTTCTAATCGACCATACGATATATCTCTATGAATAATTTCAAGCTTGTCACATTTTCAGGTTTTCCCCTTCATGATAAATTGACTTGATTTCCGAGACACGCATACATATTTCGATTTTCCTGAAAACTTGTAGAAGAAAACTATCGATTTTCTAACATAACTTGACCTTTTACTTTGCTAGTGAGAGCAACATAGTTCTACTAATATAATCATAGTAAGACTGAATTTCGTACTGCCGCATTTAACCTTCGTTTCAACTTAATTTTTAAGTGGAAAATTGAATTTTCAACGCCAGCCAACAGTGTAGTTTGTATTTTGAACTTGTGTAACATGAGTACGTATGTACATATTTGTATGTATGCAATTTGATGAGCCCAAGTTTTTTACAGACCTATAAGTCACTATAGTGTTGTGTTGCATGTAGGGTCCCAATTCGAATATTCGAATAATTTTTCAAATATTTTTCCCTGACACAAAAATACCACGGAAATTAATATCTGCAATCTTCGCTTAGGATAAAATACTCATTTATGTTTATCCATTTACAAAAAAATTGATAGTGTAAAAATTTTATTGCAAGTATTCGTCTATTTGAAGTTTACATTACATGGCTTTGCCTCTTTTTTTTTATGCATATTTTTCGATTTCGGCTCCATTTTTATTTCATATTTTTAATTTTACTGTCACAGGAATATTGAAGGGCTTCCCTCGTAATTTCATAGAACTATTCAGTTATTAGATTGAAGTACATACACTAATATGTACTGCGCTTAATTAACGCAACTTATCGATACGAGTGCATTTTGTGGGGTTCGTATTCCAAAACTATTGATTTTATGATGTTTGCTATAGACGTCCGAAAAAAGGTTAAAATTTTAGAATTTTAGTATATTGAGCTGTAAAAAAACTCATTATCCTTATCGATAATTTGACATCAAAACCAATGCAAAAATTAAGTCTTGGTAGACTGATTTGCAATATAAAAACGTGATGAGTATACAGAGAATTGTGTTACACGCCTTACTCACAGAATGTATAGACGTTCATACATTCAACAAACGCCTATAAATAATCACACCTACCTATGTAGGTAATCACTATACAAATGAACAGTGTAAAACGGAATAGATGTGTGCTGTTTTTCACGTCTCTCTTATATTTGTTAATCGTAATAGATGTGCAAATACATTCGGTAATGTTATCCAAATATTTACCCAAGTCAATTTGCTTTTCTCATTTCCAGATACATATATCCAATAAGTCTAAATGAATGTCCACTCGGCAATGATTCGGAAATTATTGGTCTTAATGTGTGCAAGTGAGTAGATGTTGATTGTTTTTACTATCAATTTTATATATCAATAATATAAATCAAATTTATATAATCATATTTAGCTTCATATTGTATACCTATATATGTATGTACATGCATATATTTGCACAATATTGTTTAGTCGGGGTGGATTGGAATGATTTTCAAAAAACGTTATTTTTAACTATTATTCCATTTGTAAATCAGAATGATAAGTATTTCCTCAAAAACAATGGTTCTTTTTTCATAACATAACAATTCAATTTGATTGATATTGTAAAATATAAGTGTAAAAAGTAATTTGGAAAAAAAAGCAATGTGTTATGATCCACCACCCCCTCCTGTGGGGTGGATATTATTAAAATTATTATATTTTCTTTTTTTATATTCCAGCATTAACATTTTCATGCCAAGATGAGTGCATTAAACATCCACCAAAATTCAAATCATTTCCTATTGATAATAACACAATCACAGAAGGCTGCAGGTAATGGTATCTCTTTGTTTTTGAATGGTGATTGAAAACTTAAATTTCATATTTTTCTTTAAGAGAGTATCAAAAATTCAAAACATGCATAGAGACACACGCAAGTAAATGCATAGCTGAAAATCTAAGAAAAGAATTTATTGAGATATCTGAGAATTCTTTGAAATTCTATGAAATGCTCTGCAATGATGAAACATTCAAAAAGGGTACAATCAATACACAAAATATATTTTATTTAGATAAAAGATAACTCATTTTAAATGTTTATTATTTCAGATTATCATAAAGAGATGAAAGATTTGGAAAAAATTGCTGCGGATTGGGATAACTGTTACAAAGATTTCAGCGAAAGGCTAGAAACTCAGAAAAATCTTACAATTTATGATATTTGTTGGTAAATACATTAAAGAGTATTATTCAGTATAAATTCTATAAATCTTTCTATTTTTATTTAAACAAAAATTACTCTTTCAGTTATACGAACCAGTTTCATGATTGCACAAGAAAATTGTGTGATTCAAGATGCACAGATTCTGGAAAAAATTTTTTTGGAAAAATTTATGATATGATGAAACTAGGATCTGAAAATTTGCATTGCGATAAAATTCCGTATTCACAGTATTGCAAAAATGCACCAAATGGAAGTGCATTCATTATAAATTTGTATCCGTTGCTTATTTGTGCTTTCCTCAGTACCATGTATAGTTATATCGGAATCAATTGATCTTGATGTTAATGTTCCTGTATTTTTAATAATTTATAAAGTAAGTATTTATTTACACAAAAACAAATAACTGTTTTCATTTATATTATTCATGTTTAATACATTTTCATTAGCATTTTCAAATAGCATCATTTGGAGAACAAACATTTGACATTTTTTCCTCATTTTCCATATCAGTAAATACCTAAAAACATAAAACAACAGATAAGCATTTTCATAGTGCTAAATTAAATACTAAATATTTATGTGAACCAATAATTACATCCATCCGTTCGAACAGCAAAACCATTTCGGTGTGTTTAGTATGTGGAAACATATCGACGGCTACAGCCTTTGTTAATATGAAAGGATCTCCATGCATGGTTTTCGAGCAAGCTCTACCTAAATCAATAAAATTTTTCATTGCAGCTGAAGGATCACATGAAATATAAACAATCTTCTTTATTTGTGATAATCGACGAAGTTGTACAACTGCACGCATATCTGTAAATTATAAACATTTAAATAACACTATGAAAATCATAATGTTCAAAATGGCATCAACTCACGTAATCCTGATCTCGGAGGATCAACGATCGCAATAATATCGTCATTTTTAGATCTGCTGACTACGGAAGATAAAATATCTTCAGCTTTACCATCAAAAAATTCAGCATTTGTGCAATTGTTAAATGACGCATTTGCTTTAGCATCTTGTACTGCTTCAACAATCAATTCAAGTCCTAATACTTGATTGCAGTGCTACAAATTTAATACCGTTTGTAATTTTAAATGTAATTGACCAAATTAATAAATTTAAATTACTTTTGAAAAACATAATCCAATCGTTCCGGTGCCACAACAAATATCAATAACAGTAGAATTGCTTTTTGGAGCTGACAAATCTATAGCGCTTTGATATAATATTTCAGCTGCTTGTGTATTAACCTATTTAAATCAAATAATATTTTCAATAAATCATATTTGAAGCCAATTATGTATAATTTGGAAATAGCACATACTTGAAAAAATGCTTGAGGTGATATTCTGAATTTCAAACCATGAATATAATCAAAAATATGAGATTCACCATAAAGATGATCCATTTCTGAAGGTGGACTACCAGATTCATTACTATAATATGAAAACAATAAATTAAAGTATCATCAAATGCTTCAGATATTTTAGATTTAATATAATAATTCTGGTGTACCGTTTCGGCAATTTCATAAAATAAAGAGATTTCAGATTCCAAGTTTTACTGTTATCAAGAAGATATTGAATCAACTTCTTTTTCAAGTCATCCAAAGTATCTTTAGACAAATCCTTTAATAAAATAAAGGTAGATTAGAAACAAAAATGTAGATTAGATAGATAAAATAACCTAAACTAGATTTAAACAAATTTAACAATGATCAAATAAAGGAATTGAGTTTCACCTGTGAACAAAGAGAAATAATAAGCATAATGTCTCCAGAATAAGATGATTGTCGAACAGTCAACTGTTTCCAATAACCACTGTGATCTTCGGGTGAATAAGCTTTCAAATTGGACAAACGTACGAATTCTTGAAATACCTATAGTTTTCAATTTAAATAAAAAAATATTGAAGTCGTTGAATTAATTATATGAAACTCACTAAAACTGCATTCTTCATTTCATTGGGAATGTGGCACAAATTGTCGACTGGACCAACTCCAGTTAATCCACTCACATAACTGCCCAAGCGGAATCCAACAGTCGTTAAATTGGTTTCTGCGTCCAAACCGATTGTGAATTCGCATTTGTTCCTGTAACCTTCGATTTTTTCACTGGTTTTAATAGACCCGAATTCACAGATTAAGCCATTATGAGACTTTCGTTTATCCGTGATATAATCTTTCAAATCTCTGTTTATCTTCCATAGCTCATTCCCTAGTCTCATCAAAATGTCTCTCATATTTTTTTGTTTTATTTCTATCTGAAATTTCACATATTTTTATACAAAGGACATTTACCATGATTGAATATCTTTTAAAATAAATAAAACTGAATTGACTCTAACATACTTGTTTTTCATAACTAATATTCCAATATGGAGTAGTGTTATCTTTCAATTTTTCTTCTTGCGTTCTAGTATCAACTTTTTTGTTTACATCGTTTTCTGTTGCTTCAGATTTTCTTTTTTTAACCAATGGATCTGGTGTTGGAAGTGCAATCTAAAAATATATCAGCATATAAAAAAATGAACATTTCATTCTATTAATCAAAAATATATAATACCTTGCAACTTAGCTCACTGTTCTTCCATTGATACCCCTCGAGAATAAGCAATGCTTTATTTTTTTCTTCATCATTGGGAAAGCAAACAAATACATATTTACTTTTTCGGTGAGGTGGTTTGACTTTAGTGGGCTTCAATCCAAGTTTATTAGTTAATAATTTTCTGAATTCCTAGAATTTTAATAACGATTTTAAATAGGTATATATTATGTAAATAATTAAGAAACATACACGAAAATATATAGTACACAATTAGAACTAACAATAAGACTATTAAGATTTTTTGACTATGATCTCAACGAATTTACAGTTAAGCATTTCAAATCAAATTACTGTGAACTTTTAAACGTTTTGTTTGCTTATATAGTTATAAGATATAATTTGAAACTTTTTTAGATACAAAATAAAGAATTCAAAGGTATTTTAATACAAAACGAGAACTATTTTATGAATAACTTGAAATTTTAGAGGTTATAAAATCGAAATGGAAAATATTATACTTACACTTATTCCATAATACTTTGGAAGATTTTTAACTTCAATTTTGTACCTTTCTGATGAAAAGCCACCAGTTTCCAGATAAGAATACTCATCTAGAGACGGAGGTTCTTCGTTAGTGACGGTATCCATTTTTAAACAAATACACGAGGTCTACACACGTCAAACGTCAAACGTCAAACTGACGTAACCGAGTCATAAAAATAATGGTATCAATAGTACAGAAGATTGGAGACGTGGTGCAACGTTTTGTTTTTAGTCTCGAACTCCGTTCAGAAAAGTCGAATTTTAATGAAAATAGTGTCATAATGTCTGGAATTTAATCGGGTTTAAATGGCATAAGCATCATTTTAAATGGTTTGCAAGTTTTGTGATGAGCGCACAAAATCAAGAGAGACCCAAAACTGCATTCAAATCTAACCTAAAAGAGCAATTGTCTAACCCTTCTGTGCGCAACATGCGGAGAATCAGGGGGAGTCTGCGCTCTTTGCAGACTAAGGAGAGCGAGTTCAACACCAGGAAGAAATTGCTACCCCAACCTATGGACGTGCAAGTGCTCATCTCGGGCATGTCCTTTTTGTGTGAAGGAGGAAGCCGCTTGCAGGGATCGCAGGCAATTCCGAATGAAGAAAGCACTGGGGCCCAGGGCTTTCGAGGATTGCAGCTGTTCAACTCCGGATTGCTTTGACTGCCTTCACACAGGAGGGTTGGTGTATGAGCTCTGCAGGGAGAAACGCCAAACGGAGAGAGTACCTATCAGCCATGCGCCAAGGATATGTGACTGCCGGAGGACGACTGTAGCGGCAGTCAAAGCCTCTACTGTTGCTGAACCCGTTGTGATTTCCTAAAAAGGGAATACACATTCCCCAGATGCCAACGCTGCTTATTCACGAGCAAGGACAGCGAAGAATGTGTGGCCTAATGGAGCCGATGCATTTGTCCTTGCTTCCTTTGCGAGGATTACAACTCCTTCGGAGTGGGTTGCGGAAGATGTAGCGAGTTAAGGAGGATGATGGTCCCCTTAATCCAATCTCCGTTCCATTGATTATGCTCCATTTGTATTATATTGTATTTCTATTTACTCTTCTATTCTTGTTTATATTTCTATATCCATTCTAATTTTATCTCAGGTTCTATTTCATGTGGTGATAGTTTCTATTGTTTTTATTATTGTCGATATTTTTTTTCATAAATTTTGTATTTTTTTTATATATTATATAATAAATTTATTTTACACATTAATTTTGCATTATAAACACTGTTAAATTGTAATATTTTAAAAACTAACAATTTCATTCAGTGCCGTGACTGCAATCAATTCCAGTTTATCGAGATTGTTTCATCAAAGTGTAAAAAACTATTTAAATACTTTACAATTGAACTTATTTGTGTTTTAAAAAAATATATTTAATTTCTTTTTCAACTTTACTTTCTTGAATTTTCATATTATTTTTCTGTAATAAATTTTATTGAATATTTGATCGATTTTTGAAATTGTGCAAATATCCCAACTACCTCTCGGTACATTTTCATAAAAATACATATGTATATCATCACTTCGGTGACAAGATTCGTAACACTAAGAGAGACATGTAGTCTCACGCTTTTTAGGGGAATTAACGCATTTTTAATATTATTCTCGATCTAATAATACTTTTTTAAGTTCCGGCAACTTTACTAAGTATTATACAATTCCTAAACAATTTTTATTTATAATGTTAAGTAGGAGAACCTAGGGAGATATGAATCATCCTTTTGTTTTTTGTCTAAAACTCTATTTTAGAAAATTGAATTTTGAAAAGAAAGTGCCAAAACTATTTACCATTTGAAACAATCTATTTGTTTTCTGATAAACTTAAACAAAAAACAGAGATAGGTAAAATAGCGACATTTTTACATATATGGGAGACTTGATTCCCTTTTCCGGGAGCCTTGATCTAAGGCAAATTATGATATGTTCCATATATGTATGTATGTCGTGATATCCAGTTTTATAAGCTTTATTTGTCGAATATTTTATTGACTAAATACAAATCGTCAGATTTGATTGATTGATAAAAAGTTAAATTACATTAAAGTATTTTCATCTTTCCGAAGATGTTTTATTTATTGATCAGTCCTATTGTGAAACGTAATCCACAAATCTCCAACATTTCTCAAGATCAACACATTAGGATCAATTCTTATTGGCTTCCCTTCCATTTTCTTAGATACCCTGACCTCAAAGTTTCTTATTATATTGGCAACTCCAATTTTTATCTGATTCAGTGCAAAACGAGCACCTGGAAATAAAATGTATCACTGTACCTATTAATTAAAAAATACATGTCTGTGATCGATCAATCGATCGATCAAATGTATTATTTTTGTTTACCAGTGCAAATTCTTGGACCTTCACCAAACGGCATATAAGTAAATTTAACAATTTTTCCTTTATTTTCGTCACTGAATCTTTCTGGGTCAAATCTTTCAGGATCTGGAAAATATTTAGAATCCATTTGGAGACCGAGTATCGGAGTAACGACGCTCATTCCAGCAGGAATTGTATAAGATTTTCCTCCAGGATAAGCAGGGGGTAATGTGTAATCTTTTGTACATTGACGTTGTAAACTCATGCCAGGTGGATACATGCGTAAAGTTTCTGAAAAAAAAAAAATACATTTTAAATTTAAATAATATCATGAATTGCTGAACATTTAATAGTCGCATGTATTTCTCATACAGTGTTTCGTTTTAACTTGAATATTTTACATTTCTAGTTCAATTATATTCTTGCAATATTTCAAAAAAAGCAATCAAACTTGAAATGAAATATATTCAATTCGATATAAAAATTATTTTGTGTAGGTAGGTACATGTATTTCACATGATTTTATTGGAAAATGCAATCATTTAGCATACCCGATAATACCATGTCCAAATATCGCATAGTGTTGATGGTCTCATAATCAAGCACTCCATTGTTTGCGTTTGCTGCATCATCTAACTCAGTTCTTAGTTTATTTTGTACATGAGGATTTGCTGCTAACTACAGAATACAGTTGAAAAACATTAATTAAAGTATGACGCGTTCAATCGAGGTTCATTCACGAAGATTTATTACCAAATACAACATGAAACCAGAAACTCCGGCAGATGTTTCTGTTCCATCGATTAAAAATCCCAATATCAATCCGGCTAAGTCGATTCGAGTTAAATCTTAAATCACATAAATAATCAAATATAATACACATGAATTATTTTTCTTAATCGATTTTGACATTGAAATAGTTCTTTTATAATAAAACTTTCAAATAATAGGTAGGTATACAAGGTATACACAATACAGGTCGTTGTATAATTAATAAAAGTATTATAGTATAATATCTTACTATTTTGATCTTTGTTTTCGTAATGTAATAAAATCGAATCGAATGGATTAGATTTTTGAAATCCTGTAATTTTCCTATTTTCTAAAATCTCATCAGCGAATTGGCAAAGCGCTTGTTCAACATGTTTTGGTACGAATCTGAAGAAATAAACAACATAAAAAATATTCTTTATCGAATTTTAATCAATAAAATGTGATGAACCTTAATCTTAATAATTTTCCGATCTTTGGAGCCATGACAAAACAAAAAGTAACTAAACCTTCCATAAACGATGGGATGAAAAACGATTTTATGATTTTTCTAAACGGATTGTCTTTTACTTTGAACGAATTGATATCGAGTCCGAACACGGAATATACTACCGCATCTGTGAAAAAGTTTGACGATATCTGAAACATAGAATTAATTAATTAATTAACCATAAAAATATAATTAATTAAAACTAAATAATCATTCGAATACTTCTCTAGGTTCCAAAGGCTCGTTGGGGTTTTCTTTGATCTGATCTTTTATAAATTGAATCATCAGATCACATTTTATATTTATCTTTTCAAAAGCATTCTTAATTTTGCTCGTGGTTAAGCTCACCGTCCAAGCACTTCTATTCCTCTTCCATTCCTCGCCAGTTTGAGCAAAAATGTGTGATGCAAATATTGGATCAACATCATGATCCACCTAAAATTAGCTTAGTTAATCTATAAACATATATTTTTTCAAGTTTAAATAATGAAAAAGAAAACATACAACGAAATCGTTTGATGGAAAACTTGAAAAATCTTTCACGAGAATGTTTCTCAACAATTCTGGATCTCTTATCAATATACCAGGCGTTCTAAATTTATAAAAGCCAACATACGAAGCCTTTTCAAATTTGCTAAAACAATCGCAATAATTTCATTGTAAAATTAATATACTTAAAATAACTGGAAAATCTGAAAACATCTCTCACTTATACAAATCAGTATATAACTCTCCAAAATGCTTAGACCCTTTCAGCACTTCTTTCAAATTGCCAAAAAGGAACGAGGGCTGTTCAAACGGCACTCCATATTTCGTCCAATAGTTGTTATTCCAGGTGATGTAGATATAAAATATAGCTATCAGAAATAAGACTATTCCCGATACGAGCAAAGGATCCATCTCTTGGGGGTGATATTAAGAAACAGGAGATCTCTCGTCCGACACCTGCATGCAAAATAAATGAAAATAGCATATTCTGATTGCCATCAATTGAATACATCATATGTATGTATATGAACTGCCGGTGTCTGTCTCAATTGCTCAAAATCAATTTGTTTATTGCCGCTTAAGTAACTCTGACATTTAACAGATCCAGTTCTAGCTTTTTGAGCCTAAATATTTATTTTCTCGTAAAATAAATTATTGCTTGTAAATCTGATCTAATGAACACTCATAAACTTTATATTTATTAGTATCAGATAGTGATTTTTGGAACCTATATCATATATTATAGGTATTTATGGAGGTATACATTGTTTTAAGCGATGTCGTTTTGCAGGACTAAATAAGCATTGGTCATTAAAAATTACTGCATACGAATTGCACATAGATATCTATCGAATTTTCTAAACGGGCCTGGTTGTTTGATAATGAAGCAACCTTGATAGTTTTCAATGATTGTTCCTCTTACGAACGATGTGACAATCAACAAGGTGAATATAATTTGTAGGTGATGGACATGCGATGTACCGAACAAGTGCTGATAATTTTCGTTGTATTTTCTAATCTCTGATTATATCATCACGAGAGATATATTTTGAAGATCAAATCACATATTGTAGTCGGTAACTTTAAATATTGAGTGAAGTGATTTGCAATAAATGATAAAAAACTTTAGATTTATTTGTTTATCAAAGGGCCAGTTGTAAAAGTTGTTCTTTGTTCTATAGAAAAACTATTTTAGATACCTGAACAATGTCAAAGACTAACACTTGAAAATCAACAGCAGTGACTAGTGATATTTATTGATAAAATATATTTTTATATTAAAACTTTTTAATTAGCAGACCAATGATAAGATTGAAATATTACTTTGGATTATATTCTCATAGAATAAAATTCCGATTGATATGATACTTAAGCCCCCATGCAAGATACGATTCAGCGTGCGATTTAGCAGACAAAATTAGAACTATCCTTTTTTTTCCCCTTTGTGTATCGATATTGTATTGGACAAAGCGTCGTGTAAGGGGAAATCGTACGATCTTACATACAATTGAATTGTATGGAAAATCATAAGGCGAATCGTATACGTGTATGGACACTATTAATCTCTTTCTTGTAAATATTATGTTAAAAAAATAATTCTACTGAAAAAGATAATTTATTATAAAGGGTGTGGGTATTGTGATGATATAGGAATTTGAAACAAACAAGATCGGATGAATAATATTTATTTGTACTTATTGTTAGACATCCTACACAATCTATCGACTAACAGCATATCTGTTTTCGAAAATTCAGCAAATCATCAATTATTCTTTTTGTCAGTCCTTTCGTGAAACGTGACCCAAAGGTCACCAATTGGTTTCATTATGAATATATTCGGATCAATTTCCAAGGTCTTGTTCTTCATCTGTGGCGCCAATCTAACCTCGAATCTCTTCAAAATCCTCACCATTCCAACTTTCGTCTGATTCAAAGCCAGGCGGAATCCTGAAGCGAAGATAATTAATACAAAATTTAACTAATATATTGTATCAATTTGAATAAATCGCTCGATACCTATACAAATCCTAGGTCCTTCTCCAAACGGAATATATGCGCATTTCGGAATACTATTCTTATTTTCTTCACTGAAGCGTTCAGGATTGAATTTTTCAGGTTCTGGATAATATGTTGGATCCATATGGAGAGCATAAACGGGAACAATAACTGGCGTTCCAACAGGAATATCAACTGGTTTGTCTCCTTCATTTATTGGTGGGAATTGATAAGGTTTCGTACAAAGGCGTTGTAACGACAAAGCTGGAGGATACATTCGCATCGCTTCTGTTGTAGTAAAAAGAAACATATTGTTAATATCAAACATAACTGGAATTGTTAAAAAACATGTTTATGAAATACTTCATTTACCTGATATTACCATATCCAAATATGATAAGCTATTTATTTTGTCGTACGTTATATCATCTTCTGTTTCGAACGCTTCATCGATTTCGGAACGAAGTTTCTCTTGAATACTTTGATCTTTTGCCATCTGAAAATAATATTTTCATTATTATTTGATTGATTTTAACGAATCAGACAACTTTCATTTGATTTTAGATCAAATATTTCTGAAATACATACTGAATACAACATGTATGCCATTACTCCAGCTGAAGTTTCAGTTCCGTCGAGCAAAAAGCTGAAAAGTGTTCCAGCAGCTTCCATTTCGGTGACTGTAATTAAAACGAATGATTGACAATGTATACAAACAAAATTATAAATATTATGAATTTTTCTTAAAAGTGACCTCCTTCTTTCGCATTTCCACCGTGAGTCAAAATAGCATCAAACGAGTTGGTTTTTTGAAATCCTGTAGCTTGTCGACTTTTCAAAATGTCTCTAGCTATTACTAATAAATCATTTTCTACACGTTTAGGAACGAATCTAAAAGTATAAAAAATAGTCAATGTTTGAGAAACAATTCCGAAAATAGGCATGAGGTACCTTATTCCGACGAGTTTAGCTATTCCAGGGAAAAACATGAAAGACATAGTAGCCATTCCTTCAAGAAACGTCGAATTAAATAATGATTGAGTTATATTTCTGTAAGGATTGAATTTCATTTCGAATGAATTAGTATCCATCCCAACTATAGTCGATAAGATAGAGTCAATGAAAAAGTTTGTAACGAGCTAAATAATGAAAAAAAGATAATGAGCATTAATTTTTTTGAAAATTAAAATAAACAAGTAAAACAACCTGTCTGGCTTCTAGTGGCTCATTTGGACTTTTTTTAGTGTGTGCCGACAAAAAATTGACCATATTCGTACTTTTCTTCTTCAATTCGTCAATCATCAATTTGAGTTTGCTTGCAGTCAACGCTGCTGACCATGCAGAACGATTTTTCTTCCAAACATCTCCCGATTGACTGAACAAATTATGGGACCATATTGGATCAGTTTCAGGACTCACCTGTATAATATTTACAACACATATGTAAATACACATAAACAATTTTTCCACTGTTGGTTGAATAATTTCCGTTTCAAATCATGTTCGATTATATTCCTTGAAATGTGGCGAGAAAATATAATTGCACTTGAAATACATGTATGTCATAAATTTAAATTGGAAGACTTGTAAATGAAGCAACACTTACTAAAACGGTGATAAATTTTCAACAAACCTCGAAATCATTGTCGGAAAACGAAGAATAATCTCTGATTATCACATTTTTGATCAGTTCAGGATCTCTGACAATAATTGCAGGTTTTCGCATTTTATAATAACCGAAATACGGCACGTTGGAAAATTGTCTGTAAAGTGAACACATTGTAACAAGTCAATGGAAAAATATTTGCACAACATTACATACTTGTACAAATCCATATAATGCACTCCGAAATGCCTGGATCCGTTCAGGATATTTTTCATGCTTCCAAAAAGTAAATGAGGTTCATGATATGGAACTTTTTTCTTAGCCCAATATTTGTGGTTCCAACCAAAGTATAGGTATAGGGTGAAAATTAAAATCAGTACAAGAATAAGAAACATTTTCGGGTATACGTGCGTATCGAGCGTAGTCAAAATAAGAATGAAACGATAACCGATGTACGAACTGTTAGATAAGTAACAAGAGTGTTTTTGTTTTTAATCTACAAATTATCGAAAACCGTTTATGATACCTGTTTTGTATAACATAATATTACTATAAAAAGTACATATTTCTTGCTTGAACGAAATTAAAAAAATGAATCATAACCTACTCAAAGAAAGAAGTTTTCGAAATATAACAATTGTAGAAATGTCGAAATGTCGAAATAGACTCATGTCAATTTGAAAATATTTGGATATTAAAATACATTATTCAGTATCTAGGTACTATTAATATAAATCTATTGTTAATTAAAAAATAATCCCATTATTTATTCATCATACCTCATAAATATTTCAATTTAATAAACCTATGTATTGTATTATATGTATGATAGAGTAATTTGTTCGGTAACGTTCATCACACGTGAAATTCGAATAAATCAACAATTAAATATATTTTCCATTAAAACGTTTCAATACACTCGCTTTTCAAAGGAATTGGTGCGTTTTCAACTTAATTTTCAATCTATTAATATTTATTTGATTTTAAGTTTTTCACATTACTAAATACAATCCATAAACAACTTTTAAATCGACTTCTAAAACGCTATTTACAGTTAACTAGCAGTAGTACCTAAGATTATAATTTTTGAGGCGATCTATATCTACCCTCGCTCACAATTTCGAAAATTCCAAAATTATTAATATTAAGAGAAATTCATGTACTAATTTATTGAAAATAATTTGAATATCTTTTGTTTATAATAGTTAAGTACTGATTTAATACATCATTGAAAATAATTCTTTAAGAAAGTTTTTTTATTTGTTTTATTAATACATAGTATGTAGATGCATTATTGGAATTTTGTAAGTAAAATTAATATAAGATCAGGTCTTATTATCGAGGATATAAAATAATATTTATATCTATTTTCTGTATAAATGAAAACGAATGTATGTGTGTTACCTATTGACTCCGAAACAGCTGATCAGTTTGCCGCGAAAATCATAATTTACATAAAAAATATTGAAAAAAAAATCAAATCTGAATGAGTAAAAATATTGTCCAGTTGTCAATGTGTAAAAACGAATTTCCGGTTCGAAAATAATTGTTTCCGAAAAATTAATTATTATAAAAAACGAAATAAAAATTAACTCAAAAAGTAAAAATCAAATAAACATATTATATTTCGGTTATTATAAACAAACCATACAATTTATACGATCAATTTAAAGTTGTGTTAGTCATTATAAAAAAAAATGTCATTCAAATTTCGTAATATAATAAAAAAAAAAATTAAAATATATCGGTTCCAAACGTGTTAATCGTTCGGGCATTGAAGGGTCAGATACGAATTTCCGGTCGATCCGATCCGATTCGTACTTCGAGACGCGACGAAAAAACAAAATGGCCGAAAATTAATTGTTTTCAAAAATTAATTATTATATTTGAAAAAGTAAACAATGCGAGCGCCGCGGCCGACGTTACCTTGATATTCAAAAATGCTACCTATCGATAATCGGCGTTAAGGGTCAGATTTGTATGAATGTATATACAGATTTTTCCGACACACGAATATATATCTTATAGCAAAGGCCGTAAGATCCAAATTAACATATTATTTTTTAGTCTCGAATTAAATGCGATGCAAAAGACGCAAAGCTGCTATGATTTGCACCGTATGAAATTTATGCTTGACGATTTTCCATACAAAAATTGCAACAGACAGACAACAGACAGACAAACAAAGTACAAATAACGTTATTAAAATTATAATATTGATGATGTCACATTTTATTTATACGTTGATATTTTTCCGAGCATATTTTTTCGTTTAATACATTCTGAATTGATCAAATAATCAAATTAACGTTCAACAAAGTCAAAGAAATAAAGAAAAAACGTAATAAATCCATATATCCCTAATGTGGGTTTGAATTTTTCAGAAGTCATTTTAATTGACTGAATCTACACTATCGTTGAAAAAAATTTCTCAGCAGAAACAAAAACAAGATTCAAAACCTCACTTAAACTTCCGACTCGCAAAAATTCTATAAAAAACATCAACATTCTGCCGAATTCGACGTTCGGAACTCAAATGAACCTAAAAAATAAACCTCCGGGTGTAGAGCCGACCGAGAATTCGGCATCGATTGCCACCGCATGGCAACCCGGCGGCGCGGGCGAGACGGAGCGAGAGAAGAGAGAGGGACAACGAGACGGAACGGAGCGGAGCGGAAGACAGACCGAGTGGCGTCTCGCGTGTGTGCGTGCGGAGCGTATATACGCCTGACTCGAGGCTCGAGGCTCGGGCTACGTCAGAAACAAAACGGCGCCAATCATCGGGAAGTTCAGGATCGGAGAGCTTCCGCGACGAGGGTCCGATGGCCGAGAAGAAGCGACCGCGCAAGCGCAGAGAGGTACACACTTTGTTATTTGTCTATTGTCTACGTTTACGTTTTTGCGCTACGTTCTTGTCATGTTTCGTCGCATCACCGTTACACGTCATCAGAAGATCGCGATGATGTTTCAGATCTCTTTTTCTTCTCGCTTGTTGTTTTCATTTTTTTTTTATTCCGTAAACACTCCGGAAATATATCGATTTTTCGTTAAGGGATTCAATATTGAGCGAAAATACCGTTATTATAGAAATAACTGTAGAGTTTATTAATACTAGCAGTAGTACCTAAGATTATAATTTTTGAGGCGATCTATATCTACCCTCGTTCACAATTTCGAATATTCGAAAATTATTAATATTAAGAGAAATTGACGTACCTAATATATTGAAAATAATTTGAATATCTTTTGTTTATAATAGTTAGTACTGATTTCATACATCATTGAAAAGAATTCTTAAACAGCTGATACGTTTGCCGCGAAAATTTTCAACTTTAACTTTCGGGCTTTGTTTGTAATCATAATTTACATACATGAAAAATATTGAAAAAAAAAAATCAAGTCTGAATGAGTTAAAATATTGTCCAGTTTTTAATGTGTAAGAACGAATTTCCGGTCAATTTACATATTCACAGATGCGATATAAAAAAGACCGAAAATAATTGTTTCCGAAAAATTGATTATTATAAAAAACAAAATTAAAATGAACTCAAAAAGTAAAAATCAAATAAAACTCTGGAACAGCATTCATTGAGCTGCAAAACTAAATAATACATATTTATATTTCGGTTATTATAAACAAACCATATAATTTATATGATCAATTTAAAGTTTCGTTAGTCATTATAAAAAAAATGCTATTCAAATTTCGTAATATAATTAAAAAAAAATATTAAAAATATATCGGTTCCAAACGTGTTAATTGTTCGGTCATTGAAGGGTCAGAAACGAATTTCCGGTCGATCCGATCCGATTCGTGCTTCGAGACGCGACAAAAACAAAATGGCCGAAAATTAATTGTTTTCAAAAATTAATTATTATATTTGAAAATGTAAACAAAGCGAGCGCCGCGCCCGACATTGACCTTGATATTCGAAAATGCTACCTATCGATAATCAGCGTTAAGGGTTATATTTGTATGAATATATTTATACACAGATTTTTTTCCGAAATATCCAGAAGATACGAAAAGAGATCTTATTGCATCGGCCGTAAGATCCAAATTACCGTATTTTTGTTTCGTTTCAAATCAAATGCGGTGCAAAAGATGCAAAGCTGCTATGCTTGAAGATTTTCCATACAAAATCCCGGACAGACGTACAAACAAACGTACAAACGTACAAATACGCTTAGCGTATTTATATTATAGACTAGCAGTAGTACCTAAGATTATAATTTTTGAGGCGATCTATATCTACCCTCGCTCACAATTTCGAAAATTCGAAAATTATTAATATTAAGAAAAATTCACGTACCTAATATATTGAAAATAATTTGAATATCTTTTGTTTATAATAGTTAAGTACTGATTTAATTCATCATTGAAAAGAATTCTTAAACAGCTGATCCGTTTGCCGCGAAATTTTTCAACTTAAACTGTAATCATAATTTACATGAAAAATATTGATAAAAAAATCCAGTCTGAATGAGTTAAAATATTGTCCAATTTTTATGAACAAATTTCCGCTCAATTCACATATTTATAGACGCGATAAAAAAAGTCCGAAAATAATTGTTTTCGAAAAATTGATTATTATAAAAAACAAAATTAAAATGAACTCAAAAAGTAAAAATGAAATAAACTTCTGGAACAGCATTTAGTTAATTGAGCTGCAAAACTAAATAATACATATTAATATTTCGGTTATTATAAACAAACCATACAATTTAGATGATCAATATAAATTCAAATTTAAATATAATTAAAAAAAAATATTAAAAATATATCGGTTCCAAACGTGTTAATTGTTCGGTCATTGAAGGGTCAGAAACGAATTTCCGGTCGAACCGATCCGCGACGCGACAAAAAACAAAATGGCCGAAAACTATTTGTTTTCAAAAATTAATTATTATATTTGAAAATGTAAACAAAGCGGACGGCGTGACCTTGATTTTCGAAAATGCTACCTATCGATAATCAGCGTTAAGGGTCAGATTTGTATGAAGGCATTTATGTACAGATTTTTTTCCGAAATATCCAGAAGATACGAAAGGAGGTCTTATTGCATCGGCCGTAAGATCCAAATTAACATATTCTCTTATTTAGTTTCGAATTAAATGCTGTGCAAAAGGTGCAATCTGCTATGTTTTGTACCGTCTGAATTCGACGCTTGAAGATTTTCCATACAAAATCCCGGGCAGACGTACAAACGTACAAACAAACGTACAAATACGCTTAGCGTATTTATATTATAGATTCTGTAGAACGAGTGAAATTTGTTGAATATATTAGCCATGTTTCGAGATTCGATTAAAAACGAGTTTTCGATATGTTTTCGTATCTAGAATTCGTTTCGTTCTATCAAATTCTTATCTTTGAAAGCTCCGATTTTTTAAAAATCGAAACAATGAATAGGATTCGTTTGAAAACTAATAGATTTGCAATGACTTAAACTACTAAAAATTTAATTGAGAAAATTAAGAATGACAAAAAATCCTTTTCTTTATTAAAAAAGATAGTAAATAAAAAAATTCTAATTGTGGAACAGATCATTTGCATGACACTCAACAAGCTAGGCTAGGTTAGGTTCATATATTTTTTTCTTATTTCAGTAAAGTTGATTGTATTAGGTAGGATCACACTCCAGATTATGCGTCGTGGAAATTCTTTGCTCTGATAGTACTAAAAAAACCCTGATCTAAACCTATTTTTGGCCCAATCAACACACCAATATTGATCTACATTTGTGCACATTTTACTATATTTTTCATATTTGTAGGAGTTGGTCGTTCCCGGCGCTAAAGACAACACTGAGAAGCCTTCCAAAGATGAATATGCGATTGCAAAGTGGTTGCGTGCAAATGTACCCACTAAAAAAACCAAATTTCTCAATCACCACGTTGAATACTTCACCGGTTTGTTGATATTTGTCATCTTAATACTCGTTTTCATCACTTTATTACAATGTTTAATAATAATAAATTTGATTTTCAGGAAATAAAGCAGTCGACGCTTTATTAAAATCTCAATGGGGAACGGGTGACTTACCCTTGTTCGTAGAAAGGTCAGATATCACGAGTTTCCTCAACGTTATGCTTGTACACAGATTTTTTCACAGAGCGATAAAAGTAATTTGTTGAAAAGTTATTTGTTTATTGTTGTACAGTTTTTGACAGTAAATATAAATTTCAATATAGGTACCAGTCAGTGAACAAGAATTAAAAGGCAAATCGAAAAAGAAAGAAGTAGAAAAACAAGATAAAGAAGAAAAAAGAAAAGATGAAACAGTCGACAGTCAAGGAGAAGGAAAAGTAAGTTTGTAAAATTGCACTTTTGCATTTTAGATTATGATTAATGTTTTTTTTTTTTCAGAGTGACACAAAAGAAAAAGAGAAGCGAAAACGCAAAATCCGTCTTGATATGCATCTTGATCAAGTATTTATTGATGGTCCAGAAGCTTATGTTTGGATTTATGATCCTATTCCTCTATATTACTGGTTATTTGGAGCTTTATTAGTTCTTGCAGCAATAGGGATTTGTATGTTTCCACTGTGGCCACCCAGTGTGAGGTAATTATATTCTCAACAACCATATCACATTCAAATATGTGCCATTTCAAATAATCAAATGTGCTTTCAGAAAAGGTGTATATTACTTGAGTGTAGGTGCTGCTTGTTTCCTCGTTTTAATTATTGCTTTGACGACTCTGCGTGTAATAGTTTTCTGCTTAGTATGGATTCTCACTTTATCCAGACACCATTTGTGGCTATTGCCCAATTTAACAGAAGATGTCGGATTCTTCGCATCGTTTTGGCCTCTCTATCATGTATTTACTATTTCTTTTTTATACTACAACTGTTGAACATTGTGAGATCGATCCCGTAATGTAATGTAATGATCTGAAAATGAAAAAAACATATATTTTTTACATATCAGAATTATATAATTGTTTTTTTCTTTCTGATAACTAATTAAGATAAATTAATCTTGCAATGATAAACATACCAATTTGCGTAATTTTTAAATATTCATAAACATTTTAACTTGTATTCATTTCTTATTTAATGTGATAAATTTTTTGAGTTTACTATTATATTGAGTTCAGTATCTTGATAATATATTTTTTTCAGTATGAATATAGAGGAAAAGATTACTGCCCTCCAAGTAAATCAGACAAAGGTAAAAAGAAGAAGAAAAAAGACAAGTGTTCTGACGACGAAGCCGAGCCAGATCAGTCAGAAGACAAAATGAAACTACTTAGCAAAGAATCTCAAGAAAAAAGTGATAAGTATGACTTGTATATATGTCTATAAAAATAAAATAATTGTTTAGAAATAAAATTGAAACTTAATTCCATTATTTAATTTTAAGGGATGAAAAGAATGATACTCTTGAGCCAGGAAATCTCCAAGATAATACTGAAAGTGAATCAGAAAATAGTCAATTGTCTTCTACAGGGAGGGATTTTGAGATTGTAGATGCCGGAGATGTAGACACATCGTAATTAGATAATATGTAAATTATATTCAAATTTCCATAAAAATGCACTATTGTTAGATTAAAATATAATTTCAATCTAATTTTTTTTATTTGTTGTATTTATTATATTAAAGATTATTTACAATATTCTATTTAAAATTTTCTCCCCAAAGGTCTATTTTCAGATAAATATTTAACTCATTTAGAACTTCATATAATATAGCACAACACAGTGCAATGAAAATGTACTTTTGCTATTACTAAATCGATTAAAATAATACAGATTGCTTCCGCTTACATAGTTTTGTATACATAATAATTATAGAAAATTATGAATATGCAGTTAATTTTCATATTTTCCATTGTAATGCCACCGCAAATAAAAATTAAATTTTATCTGATTAGGTACATGTTATGTATTGTGATTTGCACGTGAGTATATTTTTTTCATGTAGGTACCTACGTATGTAATTTGAATTTAAACGGATATGTGAAATCAAGGTAATTTTGTTCGTGAAATAAATACGTTATTCTATATGTATTGACCTATGTAGAGTGGCTGTGCAATTATGATATTCATTTATATACATATTTATGATTTATTACATTAAATAGTATTAAAATACTCAAAGTAAAGTTGAAAATAAAAAATGTTCTCATTAGAAAAGGGTTTGCTTATGAAATTAGTATTCTATCAAAATTTCATGAATGAAAATCTTTCTAAAACCTTTGCAAGACAAAAAAACGTTTTCCAATATCCTTTCTTATTTCATTATTAGTGATCAACCTGTTTAAAATATCAACGCATGCCTTTTGAAGTGAACTTATGGTTTTTGATAGTTATCTCTGACTAATTACTAAAAAACAATTTCAAGATCGGGCTTAAATTTAATTTGGAAAGTTTTTGGCAAATAAAAATTCGAAATTTATTATTTAAAGTATTATTACTTACCGCAAATCGTCATAAATGAAAGAATCGTCGAAAATTTAAATGGTAATGGTAAAACGATAATCGTTTTGTAACAGTTTCGGGGACTTAACTGAACAAACAGAATAGCGCTATTATATAGGTATTTAGATAGTTAGATATCGAGAAATGCTCCAATTCTAGCGGTCATCGAATTTGGTCGAAACTTTTGTATTTTGATAATTTCAAACATTATTTGACCATGGTCTTGAAACGAACTCATTGGATATATGTCATTGCATTTTTTAAATTAAAAGTACAACCTACACTAAAACGAAAAACATAAACTGAAATTGATACTTATCGCACATTTTAGACTAGATTTAAAAAAAAAAAAATAAATTAAATAAAAAATTATGAATTATTGATAAAGTAAAGTCAAAACTCAACAAATTAGACAATAAAAATATATGTAAATGTAATGCTATAAAAAATGTGCAAATTTACGACACAATGATTATAATGACAATCCAAATGAATGAAGCATTCTGTCCATCCGTCCAATACACAGTTGCATTGGTTCAGCACCGGCGATAACTGATGATGGAAATCTGTCGAGTATAGGGTGTTTAAGGTATTCATTTCAATTCAATACAACATATCAATGCACAAATCTACACTTGTCTTTTCATTCAATATTATGCAAATAAAACAAATGTCAGATTTCTCCATTGACTACGCGCTCGAACATCAATGTTTTGAAATAGCTCAAGCTCTTCATGTTCCGTTTCCGTTTTGTAACTACATATGTCGAATTTATTTTTAGAAGAACCGATTTCCGCACCGCACTGGGTGATTGTGAAGGTTTTTTTTTTTAATCTGAAATTATTGTCAATATTGTGCTCGTTTTGTTGTTAAGATATGTCCTTATCGTTGTCGCCAGTTTAAAGGTGACGTCCGCTTTATTTTCGCAATGTAAATTGTTTTCTATGAAATTTGATTTTATAACGTATGCTAATAAATAATTCATCCATTGATTCAATTGTGCGTTCAAAGTGCATTGTTTGGAAATTTTTATTTCACATTTCACGTGTTTATACCTAGTATATGAAGTATCACTTTCATAATGTGTCCCTAAATGAGGTTTGTATGCAATCAGAGTAAATACTGTGTAAATAGGAAAATGGATGTATGTCTAAAACGTCTTTACCAAAATTTAAATATCATTTTAGAAGTATCAAATTTAAATGTACTGAATTGCCAAAAATATCCTAGAAGGGATTGTTATTGATACTCGACCAGCTATATTAGCCGTTCAGAGCTAAACATGGCACTTCACTGAGCAAAAAGTCAAAAAAATGCTCAAACATGTTCAATGTTTTTCCAAAATTTTCGTAATTCCCATAATTATTTAATTTTTCCAAAATTTTGTTTTAAATAAACTATGGATGTGGTCAATTCATATTAGAGTACTGAATTAATTGAAATGCCTTCTGAAATAAATGATTTATTACCTAGTAGCTAAACAAATTATCTCATTTAATGGTGGTTATTTTCATTATTCAGGAAATATATTTCACACATAGAAAGTTACGATTGCACCAAGTACTTTGAGATTTAAATCTCGTTTTTGTCAAAAATTGGAGTTAGTCAGCTAGCTGTGAATGGCTCATATATTAGTTAAATTTAAAATTGGTAATTTGATCTAGGTATATATTAACTGAAATTTTTTGTTTATTTTCAGTTATCCATTTGCCATAAATGACAATATCAAATGGGTATTTTAAACGCTACAGGTAATTCTTTTCAATTTTAAATTTGATGAATAAAATCTTAACATATATTTTTAATTATCGTCTACTAAACGAAATTTATATTGAAAAAAAAACATGAAATACATATTTATATTCTGATAACTACACCCCCATGAACTGTTCAGATAACAAACTTATATGTACATACACGCAATGATTAAATGTAAATAAGCAGTGATACATAAAATGCTCACATAATATAAATAATTGTACATATTTAACGATCCAGTAAATCATGAAATATAATAATCCCTGTAATTTCACTTTCAATTCACTTTATTATCATTTTCCGCAGTTATCGTACTGTTGATGTTACGATCCATAAACTACAAAATTTAATGATATACATATGTTGAAGTTTTATTTTTATTCATATAGTGTTTTTATATAACTATAAACCCAATGTACTGAATTATACATGTAAAATTTTTTGAATCTTTAAGATTTTTTTGTAATAATTTACTCCACTATTTCTATGATTATGAATCAAATAATTCTCATATTATTACCATATTTTTTATTTATAGAAATATTTTCATGATATTTCTATTACCAATATTCTTTGAATGACTTGGTATTCATTTATTTCACAGCAACGCGACCTGCTCTAGGACGCAAATTTATTTTGACTCTCACATTTGGAGTTTCTGCTGGTTTTAGTTTTGCGTACATCATACTTGTAACCACTGATTACAATGCTCACAATCTTTGGTCTAGGTGAGTTTTATACACCCTTGAATAAGTAACTACAAATATTTGATCAATCATTAATAACGGTGTGATGATTTCATTTTTTATTCATTTAAATTGTTCATTTTTTTAGTCAAAGTAGTTGTCATTCCCATGATCCTCATCATGGTAGTGACTTAGAAGGAGTCGCTGGTCCTTCATTTGATGTTGGAAAACATGGTGCCGATGAAGAGTTTCATAAAGATGAAGATAGAACTGTTGCAGACAATCTGGCAAAAAAAGTTCGCGTGCTATGTTGGATTATGACAAATCCGTCAAATCATGAACGGAAAGCAAAGCATGTGAAAAACACTTGGGGTAACCGGTGTAATATTATTTTGTTCATGAGTTCTGTTCATGGTATATTGATTTATCTTTTCATCCCTTTCTTTGTATAGTGCTTCGATTTTATTTGAAATATTTTTATTCAGATTCAAATCTTCCAACTGTGGCTTTACCAGTTAATGAGGGACGGAACAATTTATGGGCTAAAACTAAAGAAGCATTCAAGTATGTTTATGAACATTACAAAAACGATGCCGATTGGTTTATGAAAGCTGACGATGACACGTAATTTTTTTTTTCAATGTCATAAAAACAAATCTAATTTTAAATGATTGAAGTGCAATACAATTTTGTCATCATGAAATATAGTTCATATTCTGAAAAAATTCACGATTTTGACTGTAAAAAATATTTGTTATATAATGTTTCAGTTATGTTGTTGTGGAAAATTTACGTTACATGTTATCTTCCAAAAACCCACAAGATCCAGTATATTTTGGATGTCGATTCAAGCCGTTTGTTAAACAAGGCTATATGAGTGGAGGAGCTGGTTATGTTCTCAGCAGGGCAGCTTTAGAACTTTTCGTTGAAAAAGCTATAACAAGTCCACGGCTTTGCCGTTCTGACAATGATGGATCTGAAGATGTCGAAATAGGTTTGTTTCAATATCACAATGCTTTTGAGATTATGCATATTCAAATAAATAATATTTTATTTTTACTGTAGGAAAATGTCTGGAAAATGTAGGTGTTAAGGCAGGAGATTCACGCGATTCTCATGGACGAGGGAGATTTTTTCCTTTTGTGCCTGAACATCATTTAATTCCTGGACATGTAAACGAAGACTTTTGGTATTGGAAATACATCTATTACAAATCAGATGAAGTGAGCATTTTTTTAATTGATATTTTACTAATGCTTTATTTTGTGCTAAATGTTATTCTTTCTTCTTGATTAGATACATATTTTGTGGATTTATCCATGAAATTTAATACAAATACAATAAATAGATACACAAAATGTGTTTTTTTTTTTAGATAATAAATAATTATACTTTTTACAATTAAAATACAGTACATGTTGTTTTTCAATTTCAGGGATTAGATTGTTGTTCGGATAATGCAGTGTCGTTTCACTACGTGTCTCCAAATCAAATGTATGTCCTAGATTATTTAATTTATCACTTAAAGCCTTACGGAATTAATTATCAAGTTGAAATGCCTACTGTGTTGAGTGAAAGTGTCGGCATAAGTGAATCTTCTTCCAAATCTCCTTTTCATTCAAAAAAATTTAATAAGGCAACACTTGTTGAACATCAAATAAATGCAACAGTAGTAAAAGGCAATAGTGCTAGATAGATTTAGGAATAAGCCTTTTTCATTATTTTTGAATGTGCACAACCATTTCAGATCTGAACTTTGAAAAGTGTTCCTATTTTTTATATTAATTTAAGATTTTTTTCTTTATTATTAAATTTTATCGACATATATTAATATATTGGTGGTGTATGTAATATTTTTTCTTCAATATTCAAGTATATATTCATATTATGAATCAGCATTTAGTTAATCTCGGAATTATTCTTGGTGTTTTATTTATATGAAATTAAAAAAAAAACATACCAAAGTTTATCGATCTAGCATTTAAGTTTTTGTGATATATGTGTTATCATTTGTATTTTATATTGTAAATTTGGAAAAAAAAATGTTTCCAGTTGAAAGTCATTTAAGAAATTAGTCAATATTCGTTTTTTTTTCATTTTTTTTTGTACATATGAAATGTCTGTAAATTTCATGCGCTTTATATATTTTGACACATGTTAAACCTATTAGTAGAAAGTAATTTATTTTACTACATGTTATTTAAGGTGCCTAAATATAATCTTAATAAGTAGGTAGGTATGTTTAGCAATCTGTTATAAAGTGCAGTAAGAAAAACATTAAAAATTATCATGTTCATCAAAATAAATGTACCTATACAAAAACATTTTTAACACTTTACAGTATAAAAGATTTAACTGTTTTTGTACTTCTTTTGTAATTTTTAGGTAATACCTACTATTAAAAAGCTTTTGTACTGCACAGTGTTGAAATGCTCAATGCTATCATTTGATATTATAATTAAGACACTTTTATGAAAGACATTATTATAACAGTTTGTTAATAATTGATATTCAAAATTTGAAAATTAACATTATTTGATACTTAATTCAAAATGAAGTCATAATGATGTGTTCACTGTATCAAATTATAATAATTCATGATTTGTGAAGTATTTATCACATTCATAGTTATTTTATGAACATATTTATGTGTTTTGAATCTCACTTAATAAAATATGTACATGCAAATATGAGATGAGCTTATATTATTATAAAATCTATCATTCATGTAATATAATTTATATTTAATAGCTTTTATTGTCAGTAGTTTATATGCATCAATTATCACAACATATTTTCTACAGCTTGATACTGAAAATATAGGCGTTTTTAAGATTTTTTAATTGAATCTCTTAACAATTTTGTTAGCTGATTTTTTTGTAATTGATTTATGTATGTGTGAGAAATGTGAGTTTTTAAACAATTTTAAAGTTACCTTTGATAATTAATATTTATGATTGTGCCATTTATTTTCATTAAAATGAATAAACGAAGTTTGTATAAATGTATTTATTTCACTATTCCACATTCAATCAGCTCTTTTGCTATCCCATTTTTGGTACTTGTGGAGTAGAGAAGACAGCAGAGAGACTATTTATTTATTCATTAGTAAGGGAGATTTAGCTGTTTTTAAAGTATTAAAGTTGAATCGTTAGCCATTTGATATCCTTTTTAATTTTGAAAAAGTCATCAGGTGTTATAGACTACCAATGCTAACAATTGGAATTGATTAATGCTTTTAATATTTCTGTGATTCAAAGCAATTCAAATTTTCCATACGATCTAATCGTAGGTTTCTCCAATCTCCCCAACCTGTTTTTTTTCCCTAAAAGTCCCTAGCCTAACACAACTTTCATTCTATCATTAACAGAGTTTTATGGTATATGATAAGATTAATAACTACATAGGTAGCTGCCTAGCAATGAAGATTCAGAATGAATTTCCCAGAAGTTTTGAGTAAGGAAAGTGGAAAGACTTGATCAGTCAAGAATAATCGATCCCCCATTTTATTTTTGCTTTTTAAGCCCTGTTCTCATGACAGCGTTTTAGATGCGTTTCGATAGGGAACTATGTGTATTACTATTACTTACTATCTATCTAAATACTAATATACATAGTTCACGCTATGGACTATCAGTAAGCTGTTAAATTGACGAAGGCAAAAGTTACAGGTTGCCAATAGCGCGCTCAGAGTTCCCTATCATGTGATCCGAGGAAAAAATAATACAAGGGTCAAATCTCCCCACACTTTTGTATATTGTGACCAGTTAATATTTCATTGTGTTTTCATACTAGCAATAATAAAACAACTGTCACTGTCAGTGACTCACGATCAGTTTATCGCATTTTTGCATAGTGTATTTAAATTTTCAATAAATTTCTCTTAGATGATTGCGAAATGGATCAAATTTGACAACTTTATACTTCGTTTAATTTAAATAATTAATAAATACTTTTATAAACCTTTGCTTAAAGTCTGGATAACATGGACGAATTTCAAGAAGGCATAAGATTCGCTAAAATGGCGACAGAATATGATTCTGGAGGTAATGTTCAAAGAGCAATAGAATATTACAACTTCGCAGCGAATCTTCTCGAAAATGCTACTCTAAATATGCCCGTTGAACGTGCTTCGGCTTGTAATTCTAAAGTTGAAGAATATCGGAAGAGAGCCTCTCAATTGGCTGAATTGGGTATTTTATTTTGATCTCTCCCTTATATGTTTGCCCTTTATCCCTGTTAATTGGTTTAATTCATATTATAGATATGGAGTCTCAAAATCATGAAGAGAAAAAGCTTCGTCAATGCTATTTTCTTTTTGATCAAGCTCTTGATGCAGATAAGTCAGGATTAAAAGATGAAGCTGTAGATTTATATGCTCAAGCTGTTGAACTTGGAATAACTATTGTATGTGAATTCGATTTCTTCTAAAAATTGTGGGTACTTAATGGTCACATCAATAGCACAACACTCAATCTTACCTAACCTGATTCTTCGTATATCATGCTGCTGATCTGACTATTCTGTGCTAAATTATGAGATTAGATCGTTTTATCTATTAGAAGATAATATTTGTTGAATTAATTGGTTTATATTCTTGGAAATTTAATATTTTATGCACATTATATAAATTTGGTGTACCTACTTATAACTGATATTTATAATTTTTCTCAGGAATGTTCTGATGATTCCCAAATGAAAAATAAAATAATGAGTGTTTTGAAAAAAGCTTTAGAAAGAGCAGAAGACTTAAAAGGCATTCAAAATAAATGTTATTCTCATCCAGAAGAAGATGAAGATCAAGTAATGAGTCCAATGAAAAGTGCTTCGCCTTCTACAACTCCAACCGTTCCCGTTAAATCAGTTCCAAGTATGGCTCATTTTAATGCACTTCAATCGCAAACATGTTTTCTATCTTAATTATTATTTTAGAAAGTACTCTTCATCGAGGAAATAGTGCTCATCTGAAAATTGCTCCTGGCCAAGAATTGTATTCTAAAGAAGAGAAATTTGTTTTGAGTCAAACTTCTCAAATTAATAATAATCAATTTGTGCCTTTTATGAGTATCGACTTATCAGAAAATTATCGATATGCATTGCCTTTTACTGATAAAGATGGTTTACTCATTCTTTCCTCCAAGCAAAAACGTGATTTTGATAGATGGGCTAGACCTGATGAAATTAACAAAGACCCAAAATTGGTTCTTGGTTCACATATTGATTGCTTTAGTATAAGACAAACTGTGAGTTTATTTCATTATTAAGAATTAATTATTATTTCTAATATTGAAAAGGTTTCATCATTTTTTAGGTGGTTTCTGATTGTTCTTTTGTGGCATCTCTTGCTGTTGCTGCATTATATGAGAAAAAATTTCAAAAACGGCTTGTCACATCAATTATATATCCTAAGAAAAGAAATGGTGAACCAGTTCTTAATCCTTTTGGAAAATATATGATTAAACTCCACTTGAACGGAGTACCTAGAAAAGTACCCACTCAATTTTTATTATATTAAATATAGCTTCTTATTTTAGGGTCGATTTTTTCACTTATCGTTAGCTTAACTCTTATTTAGCTTGCGTATTTTCCTATAAGGTAAAGAGGTATAACTTCGTCAGGTTGATTTTATGGATATAGTTTCGTTACATGTTTTTAAATTGGATAAATTGGGCAATCCCAAAATGGTTTTTAATTTAAAATTTCACAAAAAAGTTTGTTATTTGTTTAATATCAAAAAACATAGTCAATATTCTGTTTATTTTATTGGCTGTGAATGGGGTGAAACCATCTGAATGCTCGTGTTTGTTTTTATGTCACCGATTGTTAATGTTATTGAAAAGATTAGCCTTTAAATTTTTTATTGAATTTATTAAAAATATATATTTTAGGTCATAATTGATGATTTATTGCCAGTTAGTAGATATAATCAACTCTTGTGTTCTTATTCAAGTAACAAAAATGAGTTTTGGATTTCATTATTGGAAAAAGCATACATGAAAGTGATGGGTGGTTATGATTTTCCAGGTTCAAATAGTGTTAGTTTTCTTTTATAGTAAATCAAACATTTTTCTTTACTTGCAACTCTTTTTAAAACATAACTTTGTTCCTTAAAAATTAGAATATAGATCTACACGCTTTAACAGGTTGGATACCTGAAAGAATAGCTATCAGAAGGAATGATCAAGATTTCAATTCTACCGCTACATTTGATTTGATCAAGAATAATCTTGAAAGAGGATGTTTATTGTTAACAGTGGCTACAGGAGAATTATCTGATGCTGAAAGTGAAAGAACAGGACTTGTCCCTACTCATGCATATGCTATTTTGGATGTTCGAGTTGTCAATGTTCGTTATTTTTATTTTCAATAATCACTGTTCATTAATTTACCTACAATTTTTAAATTTAAATCTGTTCTATACAATTTTCAGAATATAAAATTGCTTCAACTAAAAAATCCCTGGTCACATTTAAGATGGAAAGGAAATTATTCTGAACTCGATCAAATTCATTGGACAAGCACATTAAAAGAAGCACTTAATTATGACCCAAAAACTGCTGCACAGTATGATAATGGAGTTTTCTGGATAGATTATGACAGCATACTTCATTTCTTCGATGTGTTCTATATTAATTGGAATCCAGAAATCTTTCTTCATACATATTGTATCCATCAGTAAATATCCATCCAAATTATATTTACTGTTATTTTTTTTATTAATAACCAATATTAATGTAGGTTATGGAATTCTGAGACTGGCCCAATAAAAGATGCTTACAACATCGGCGATAATCCTCAATTTAGCTTGAACGTTCAAGGACATGGAGACGTTTGGATCTTACTAACAAGACATATAACGCAGATTGACGATTTTAGAGAAAATAACGAATACATAACTGTTTTAGTGTACAAAAATGATGGACGTAGAGTTTACTACCCACGTAAGAAATTACAGCAGACGTTTTGATTTTTTTTTTTCATTAATATACTGTGATTTATATTTCAGATGATCCCCCACCATATATTGATGGTGTGCGCATCAATAGTCCACATTATCTTTGTAAACTAAAGATCGATAGCAATAGTGCCTCGAGATATACTTTGGTTGTATCTCAATATGAAAAAATGCGTACTATATACTATACATTGAGAGCATATGGTACTTGTCCCTTTACTTTGAAAAAGTTGAATAATTTTCCTGTTTGTGAGCAGGTAACTTACTTATTGTTTTGTTTTATTTTGAAACATTATTTAAGTAGACTAATTGATGTAAAATCATTAGGTTACCGGAGAATGGCGAGGAAAATTATCCGGTGGCTGTGCAAATTATCCGACTCATTCTCAAAACCCACGGTATTTAATAACATTGGGAAATTGCCCATCGGCAAATCATATGGTGTTGGATTTAAAAGGACCTAAAGATTATCAGATTAATATTGAAGTCAGTGTTCAACAATTAGATGATCCTAATGTCACAGCTCCTTTCATTACTAAATCTTCCGGTCCTTACAGGTTATTTATAAATATTAAAATGTATTATGATTTAGTATCATACAAATTTCAATTTGATTTTTTTGATTTTGTATAGATCTGGATTTGTAATTCTCGAGCTTCCTGATTTACCCTCAGGTAAATATAAAGTGACAGTGTCCACATTTTACCCGTCGCAAGAAGGGCCTTATATTCTCACTGTGAAGTCTACAGCTAGTGTGAAAATTTCTTCTTTACAATAATTTTCCATTCTCATTGAAATTACCTTTGACTAGTCAATAGGAATATAATTTAAAATAATGCCAATATTTTCGCATTAAAATTACGTATACATAAATTTAATTTATTTTTATATTTCATATTTTTATCAAACATATAAGATTAAAATGAATGTTATGAATTGAAATGTTTAATTTATGCCTATTGTATTCAAATTTATATTTCAACTAATAAATTTTAATTAACTCTTGTTGAAATATCATACAATCTAATGATTATGTAAAACTAACATAAAAGTTATGTTAGTGATGAAACAAAAAAAAATTATGCAGTGTACGGTCTTAATTTTTTTTTATTGTATAATATTATGAAGCTATAACAATAGGTCCAATTTGAAAAAAAATAAAAATCTAAAGTACTTACATATATTTTTTTTTCGAGAAATATGACGGAAAATACATGTAAATTGCTGCAAATGAGAATAGTATTGTGACAAAGTAAGGTGAATGGCTATCACTTTACTTCATCATATTACTTTTCACAAAACTTCATCAGGCTTTTCCAAAACTAAAGAAAACAGGTAATTCCACATATATCGGCTATATTTCTCGATTTGAAACATATTGAACAATTTTTATCTGACATGTTATGGTTATGGAAACACTCTAAATTTTGTAGAAAATACATATGTACATATGTTTTGTGTTTTGTTATGTTACAGTTTTCAATTGCGACATTTTATGGTACTACGAGATTATTGTTATTCAGACCATTATCATAACTATATTAATCTTTATTACTATTTTTCATTACAATAAAAAAAATAACCCACAATTTACCAAATATTATCACTCAATTAAATTGATTTTATCAATTGTATCACAATCTACGTAACTATAATCTATAGTAACAAAAATAAATTATTTTAGAAAACAATATTTTTCAGTAGATTTTCTTTTCAAGTCATTTTTTTTTAAATAATTGCAAAAATTCATATGCGAATTTAATTAATTAAAAATCTTGTAGCATTGTAAAAAAGAAAAAAAAAATAGCTATTTGGTAATATCGTTGCAAAAAAGTAGTAAGTCATAAATAAATTTAATCATAACAATTTCATTTAAATAAATACTTATGTTAAATTAAATTATTAAGCGCAGACAATACAAGTAAGCTTTGAACTTGGAAATCACATTGCTTTAAACAATATGTTACAAATCATCTTAATATATAAAAATCACAGTGCAGCAGATTCAAATAGTGATTATAATTCTCATTATACATTTGTATTGACACAATTTGAAGCTATCTAACATCACATTATTCTGTTTCTACATAGTTACTTTTGTTCGTACTGCAAAATCATATATACATATATCTCACCACACAATGTCAATATGAAATCTCATGTTTACAGTGAGAATGTTAAGATCTATTTTTTGCTTTATTGAAATTGAATATTGATACTTATACATACAAATCGTAAAAAATAATTGTGTTTATCATTGAAAATAACAGCCTAATACAGATATTTTCTATTTTACCATCACCACATACATACACCAACAAACCTGACAATGTAGAGGTTTAAAACGGATTAAGACTGAGATTTGTGTCAAGTTAGGATGGGGATTAGGAAGTTAGAACAATAGCGAATGTGAAACAGGAAAATACCTAAATTATATTCGAAAAAGTAAAAATAATAAAAGAATCATAATCAGAAGACAATACTGAATAATAAATTTCTATATAAATAAAAACGAATGTATGTATGTATGTCATCTATAGACTCCAAAACGGCTGATCCATTCACCGTGAATTTTTTAGGGATTATTGTCTGCATGTATGGGAAGATTTATGCATCATTAAATTTTAATTGAGATTTTTTTTATTTCAAAGGGGTGCCTTAACCATTGTAATGCCTACGTACACAATGAGATTTACTTTTTTTTTCTCTTTAACTGTTGATCTTTTCATATTAAAACTTTCCAGAATCCATTCTGTGCATAACTAGAAAGGTTTTTGCATCATAACATTTTAAATGAAAATAAAGTTTATTTTGATATTTTAAAAGGGAACTCTTAAACATGGCAAACATTATGCATAGTCTACATATACAACAGAATTGGGAGCAGGAAAGAGAACGAGGAAGGAAACGGGTAAAGGAAAGGAACTGGTAATAGAATGGGAAATTCTATACGTCTTAAAGGCTAAATAGTCTCGAGCAATGCTAGGTGACAGAAGCTAGTCGTAAATAAAAAGACATTCCTAAAGCGATTGTAAAGGCACCTAATTTTCTGAACTAAATTAACTAATTTTGTAGAAAATCTACGATATGATTCAACACCCTTTCCGGGTTATTCAAATGAACGTGGTGAGTGCCTTCTACTTCGAAATATCTCAATTCTTCAGCGGATTCTTTAATCTTATCTAATACCATTTGATAATATGCCGGATTCTCCCATTTCATGCCTGGACAAGCTTTTATATTCAAGACTCTACATGTGATTTTTGATGCATACTCCATTACATGATCAATACTAAACATGCCCAATCGTGAAACTTTTAAACGAACATCCCTAGAAAAGTGATAACCAGACTTATTCAGACGTTCAGGAGCTTTAATCATGCCTCTGCGCATCATGACTTTGCATGATTCTTTTGTAATAGATCCTCCATATCCATTATATGCTAATTCTACCATTTCATCGTACGTGTAACAAGGGATCTTATCGTCGGTTAAATTTTCGTACTTCAAGAAAGTATCTATAGCATCTCCAGTGTTCATAACGATCTTTTTAATATCTCTAACCGATGGACTAGCAATATCAACGCTAATATATTTACATACATCGTTTGGAAACGTAGCTGCATACAAAAAACTTAAAGCGCCGCCCAAAGAATGGCCCATTAATGTTATTTTGGACCAATTGAAAAGTTTTACTATTCGACGTATCAACGTTATACCATCCCAGAACAAATAATACTGAAGACCTGGTGGGTAATGTGAAGAAAAACCATGTCCTGGTAAATCTATGCACAGCAGTGAAATGTCACGAGGTAATAAAGGCGCTAAATTATCCCAGGTGCCAGCGTTATCCTGCCATCCATGAATGGCAATCACAGGTTGCCTATCTTTAGGGCCCCACCATTTTCCGCATACTTCGCCCCAGGGTACTGGTATTTTTATTTCGCACGATCCTTCTGAAAAATAAAATTGAATCATATAGATTACACAGATTTAAGTGAAATTAAACCTTTAAATACCCATGAACTCATATATTGGCTAAATCAAGATTTATGGTATTTCGAGAGAATTGATGAAACTATTTTTATCGAAATATAAATTTCAGAGGTAAAAAGTAAAAGGGGGGGGGGGATTTTACATTCTTAGGTCCCTTAATTTTATAGGAATTATAATTTATATGATTGACCGAGCTTAAATTAAGCTTATAAGACTGAATATCACTATATATATGGTATATATCTATATTATAAATACGCTAACGATGCTTGAAATTTTCAGACTCGACTCGGGAATCGAACCCGCGTCTGCAGATTATTAACCCACCGCTCACGCTCTGAGCCACGGATCGTAATTATGGAACTGCATCGTTTTATATATTTAACACGTAAAATCTTTTTTTAATTCACACATAGATGGCAATACGAATTTGATTAATTCCGAACTATTTTGATACACATGTGCCTACTGCTAGTGAATCATAATTTTCCCACCAGATCAAGTCTCCCATGTACTTCAAAATGTCACTATTTTACCTCTTTCTCGTTGTTTTGAGTTTATCAGTGCTTATACCAAGTAAACCCAATCAAATTCTGAGTGTTATGGCATATTTTTTTTAAAATGGCATTATGCCATTAATTTTTTCCGATTTCCCAAAACGGAGTTAGAGGAAAAAACATAAGGGGTATCAAGTCTTTCTAGTCTACCCTATAAAATTATCATGTCATATAAGTGTACAAAAAATGCGCAAAAACAAAATAATCATAGAATAAATTTTGTAGATATAGATATGAAAAAAAAATACAGTTACTAAATTTTCAATGAATAAATGAAACTTGTACTGAGTTGATACAGATTGAAACTACATATGACTAATCTTTATGACATCGAACAACCAGAATAGAATAAATATGATAAGATCTTCATCGGAAATCCTACACAATTAGGTTAGATCAAGGAAAAAACCAAAGAAAATACCATCGTTATTAGAGGTTCCGTTAAAAATAGAAGAATTCATGGTTCGTCGAATAAAATATATGTGTCAATGTTAAATTTGCAACAATTTAGATAATCGCGATTATCACACCACACTAGATAATCGCTATGGAGATTTCTCAACTGTCATTAATGACATTTGTTAAAAATCACTTTTTAACCATATCCCGAATGTCGCACTGAAGTTGCATTAAATTTGTGACCACTTTTTGGTTTTACGAAAAAAAATGTGAACACTAAATAAAAAAAAATAGATGAAATAGAATAAGGTAATTATTTTATGTTTCTACATATCTACCTAAAAATATACCTAGGTACAAATTTTTAAGTTAAAACATTTGAACAACGATTTGTATGTTGATCATCGTGTAATATTAATGGATGACAGATCCTAGTCCACTCGTCAGTAAATTGTTTAGTAATTGCATTAAATCAACAAAAATGTTTCGCTGCAGCAATTTTGGATGGAAATGTTTGAAAAAAGTTGCAATTCAAGGTAAATCATATTATTTTTTATGTAGGTACCTATTTTTAGGTAATATTTAAATACATTATGTATCTATCTATTTCAATATTACTTATATCCTTGGAAAATATTAATCTGTATTTGAAACGGCAATAAACTCGATTTGTAAAGCAGGCTTTTCCGCACAAATAATAGCCTTATACAAAGAATATTTACATACATGACTTCCTGTAAACATAAAATTACTGATTTACATCACCATGACATTTGAACTTGCTCACAAGTTGAATTCATACATACTCTCACAAGAGATAACATTGTTATAATTAAATTTAATGCTTAAAAAAATTCTGATATTCTACATTTTTAATACATATATCTCAATGATATTCATATATCATTCCTTCAATTTTAGCATGATTATTTTAGTACACGTATATTTATAAACATAGAATATTGTACTGGATGTTCCAGCCTGGATCATTATATGAACTAAATATAATGCAACATAGCCTACCCTGAAAAAAATGCTTAGAGCCGTTGATCTGAAAATTCCGTGTTGAAGAATAAATTTTACATAGTTGAAGTATGAATTTATATTATTATTTTTTTCTTTTTTAGATGTACAAGCTCGAAATATAGCATGCCTATCAGCATTATCTGAAACGCATCAAATGCTTCAAAAAACTTGTCGTGATTTTGCCGAAGGAGAATTGAAACCTAATGCTGCTAAATTTGATAAAGAACATTTGTATCCTGGTGAACAAATTAAAAAAATGGGAGAACTGGGATTAATGGCAATTTCAGTTCCTGAAAATCTAGGCGGATCGGGATTAGATTATTTAGCATATGCCATAGCACTTGAAGAGATTTCAAGAGGATGTGCTTCTGCGGGAGTCATTATGTCAGTTAATAACTCATTATACCTAGGACCAATAATGAAATGGGGGACAGATTCACAAAAACAGGCATTTGTGAAACCATTTACAGATGGTAAAACTTCTTACACTTTTAGAATTGGAATTAAATATATTTTTACTCTCTGTGTATAAATTTAAGGCAGCAAAGTTGGATGTTTTGCTTTGTCTGAGCCTGGAAATGGTTCAGATGCTGGTGCTGCATCCACAACAGCAAAATTAGAAAATGATACATGGAAAGTAAACGGTACTAAATGCTGGATTACTAATGGTTTTGAGAGCGAAGCAGCTGTTGTTTTCGCAACAACCGATAAACAATTAAAACATAAAGGTATATCTGCTTTTATTATTCCTAAACCTTATAAGGGCCTTGAACTTGGTAAAAAAGAAGATAAATTGGGAATACGAGGTTCTTCAACTTGTTCCTTAATATACGAAGACTGTGTTATACCCAAAGAAAATATACTTGGTGAGCCTGGCTTTGGTTTTAAAATTGCTATGATGACTTTGGATGCTGGTAGAATAGGGATTGCTTCTCAAGCTCTTGGAATAGCACAAGTAAATAAGTATTTTTATATTTGTTAATATTCAATGTTCTATTATTCATTTACTTGTTTCGATTGAAGGCTTCTTTAGATTTAGCTGTAGAGTATTCCTCGAAGAGAATAGCATTTGGAAAACCAATCATGAAACTTCAAGCTATTCAACAAAAACTAGCTGATATTTCACTTCAATTGGAATCAGCTCGTCTTTTAACTTGGCGTGCAGCTTGGTTGAAAGATAACAATAAATCTTATACTAAAGAAGCAGCTATGGCTAAACTAGCTGCATCAGAAGCAGCCACGTTTGCTTCTCATCAGTGCATACAAGTGAATATTTGCAGATTTTGTTGAGTTATTAAAATTCATGGTAATATTTTATTCATATTTGATCGCATTTTTCAATATTCCAGGTTCTTGGAGGAATGGGATACGTGAGCGATATGCCAGCTGAAAGGTATTATCGAGATGCTCGTATCACCGAAATATATGAAGGCACATCAGAAATTCAAAAATTGGTGATAGCTGGTCAAATAATTAAAGAATATGGCATATAATATCATTAAAATTTACTGTTTATAACTTTACATACCTCATGACTAGTTTGTGATATTTGACTTTGAAAAATAATGTTTAGGAGAATTTAAATAATCAATATTATTACAAATTTTCAAAACCTGACTGATTGCAAATAAGCTATACAATACTTTAGCTTTTTTTATATATTACAGAATATGTACTCAAAAACTTTAACTCATAAATTACGACTGAATAGCATGAAGGGTACAAGTGACTTTTTTCCAAAATTGAGTAATTACAGAAAATCGTTCTATATATTATATAAAATAATTTTCTGTACTTAACTCAATTTTGGTGAAAAAGGTCACTTGTACCCTTTGTGCATTTCACTCGTCAAATGTAATTATGGATATTTATTTCTTGATCTATAAATTAGTGCATTTATGTTTACATCTAAATTTACATAATTTTGTAAATTTAAGATATATTTTTATACAATAAAATAAAACTGATTGTGAGATTAAATTATTTTTATTTCAGTGAAAATTATTTGTAATACAATATCACTTAATAATTCTAAAATATCCAATTAGTTAAGACGTATCTATACATAGGTCAACGACACCAAATAAAAATTATTCAGAATCAATACCAAAAGCTTTGTTGAAATCATTCTGAGATATTTTTTTCTTTTTTAACTTTTTACACAATGCAACATCTTTCATTAACTCCTCCATTTCTTCCTTTGTTAACTGTGATTTTTTCTTTTTGGGTTTTTTTTCAGCATTCGAACTTATTTCGTTTTTCTTTTCTTTTCTCTTTTCCCGCTTTTCTTTTTTGTCCAACTTTGTTTGTTTAGATAACAACCATGGTTCAGTTTGCTTCATTCTTCTCTTTTTCGCTTTAACCACCCACTGTCCAGTTTCTTTGAATACTTCAAGTTTTCTCTTCTGACTCGCATCCTTTTGTTTATCTTTGTATGGAATCAGATTAAAATCTATTTCTTGTTTTGGCTTTTTGAACTCTTCTTGATGTTTTGAAGTTATTTCGGGCATTTTGGGCAATTTTAAAAGACCATAACAATTAGCTACTTCACCTAAAGGTAGGTCTTTTACCCGTAATAGAAGACTGCATTCATGTTTACTATATGCTCGCACATGTGATACAAATGCTTGTAAACCTTTATCATATACAGTTCTATCTTTTAATTGTAATCTACGAATTGTTTCAAGAATCTGAAACAGATATGAAAAGAGTCAATTCAAAGTTTAACAGATAAATATGTATATTAAATGAATTGTGATTTACTCTTTCACGTTTAGCATCATCAAAACTTTCCGGTTCTATCTTTTTCAAAGAAACTTTCTGATTTCTAAATATAAAATCAACGTAAGCTTCTTCTGTAGGTAATAAAGGTAATAAACAACGACCAGGAAGACCACATCTTGCAGTCCTTCCTGCTCTGTGCACCAACGCAGCAGCATTTGATGGAGGTTCCCATTGCAAAACCCAATCCACTTCAGGAATATCAATTCCCCTAATAGGACAAAAAAATAAAATATACGGTGATCATAACAGCATATTTGAAAATCTTATTTTTAATAAATTTTACAAACCTCGCTAAAACATCTGTGCAAAGTAACAAAGCATTATTGGCGTCTTTGAATGTTTCCAATATTTTTAACCGTTTCTGCTTCATTTTACCATGAAGTGAAAATAACTGAATAGAAGGTAATAAAATAGGTAATACATTTCCCCAATAATCAACACAGGCACAAGTAGGCAAAAATAATAATGCTTTTTTTATTTTGCGATTTTTGATGAACATTATCAGTGCTAAGAGTTTGTCTTCGGGTTGTACAATCATATAAAAATTTTCGAGTAACTCTGGTGTACTCGTAAGCTTTTTTTCTTTCACACTAACCAAGACTGGATTTCGAAGACCTGCTCTAGCTAAATCTTCCAATTGTTTTGTCTGAGTAGCAGAAAACAATCCAGTTCGCCTTTGTCTAGGTAAGTAACCGAGAATCGTAGTTATCGTAGTTTGAAAACCTAAATCTAATAGTCTGTCAGCTTCATCCAGTACAAGTAATTCCTGAAAGATAATGATTATTTTGTTTGACAAAATTTAAAAAAAAAATGCTTTATATATGATGACTGAAAAGGTCAAGGGGTATAAGTGACATTTTAATTACCAAATTATAACCAAATATATATGTATATATTTATTATAATAACCAAAATTGAGTTATGTATAGGAATTGCTTCTATGTACGCATATTTATTTATTGGCGAAAGGATATAAATGAATTTGGAACGCGTGCCGAGATATATCATCAAACCATTCGACCTCCCCTTAATACATGTTGGTAAATGCTTAACTTTGAATGCGCTTTTCTTGAAATCGTCATGATATCACTTGTACCCCTAGGCTTTTTCGGTCGTCATATAAAATAATTTACCAAATTTTTTAATTGTATTGATAAATTAAAATCAGATTTACGATTTAATAAATCTTCAAATCTACCAGGTGTACATATCAAAATGTTTCCTCCATTTTCTCTCAAAGTTTTTATATCTTCTTCAATTGGATTTCCACCAATTAAGAGTTGACTACTAAATACGCGAAACTCTTCTATTTTGATGAAATTTTTCAACACCTGAAATATTTTAATGTTGGATATGAATATTTACTGTGAATTTTAAAGAAAAAAAATGAAAAATTACAAACTTCGTGCGTTTGAATAGCTAACTCTCTCGTCGGAGAAATAATTAGGCCTCCGACTTCATGTTTTTTAAACTTTTCTTCCTTCTGTCGTTTTAGAAATATTTCAAGAAGAGGTACTAAGAATGCCAAAGTTTTACCGGAGCCAGTGACAGCTTCGACTACGACGTCTTTATTAGTTAAAAGCAACGGGATTGTAGCCGACTGTGAATACGTAAAAATTAATTAAAATTGGAAGTTTCAGAACTCTGCAAAAAAAAAAAAATAAATAAATAAATAAACTAACTTGAACTGGTGTCATTGTTGGAAAACCTAATGATTCGACACATTTTAAAGTAGATAGACTAAGAGAAGGCTTCACTTCAGACCATTTCGTTCTCGACATCTCGTGTTCTTATAATTCAACGAAAACCTGCATACAAATCAACATAGGTTATATTTCACCATAAGTCTTATAAACGTCAAACTCACGTGTTAATGTCGAATCTTAGGAAGTTGTAAGACCGCGTTACATCGGCATGCGCTGATTATATTTCAGAAGATTATAGGTGAGACTTGATACCTTTTTAGTATTTTGAATTCACATCCGATTTGAGAAAATTTCATAAAAAAAAATAAACAAATAAAAAATAATTGTCGACCAGCTTTGCCAATGCGACGATAAAGTAATGTTGGTACTGGTGAATTGTGACACTTCGAGAATGTGACGGGCGAATGTCGAGTCGCACTCGTCTATTTATTGTTTCGGAGATCTATCGATCGAAATGTCGGGGTCGGGGGTAGGCGGCGTCGGCGGCGTCGGCAAATTTGACAAGCCGAAGCCCGACACCAAGAGGTTCTCCATCGACGACGCGTTCGAAGAGGAGACCGACGAAGCCATCCGAGTCTGCTCTCATCCGTCTCCGCACTCTCCACACGCTCCTCACTCCTCGCATCTGCCCAACCATCACTCTTCCAGGTTCAATCGTTTTCTTTATGTGTGCGGTGACCGCATCTCCTCTATTACCCATTTACCGATTCTATGGAGAAATATATGAAGCCGTTATTAAGTTATTTTTAACTGACAAATGAGGATTGAACGGACAGTTTTTTTTATGACTGTGACCTTTGATTTTGGTCGTTCTCTAAAGTAGCTCTTTAGTACTTAATTATTGTGAATTTTGAGTTTTATTTACCATATTTTGTTTTGTAAATTCATACAACATTCCTATTATAATTTTGATAGGGTGTATTTGTACTTTGTACTTGCGAATTTCGCTCATTGTTATTGGTACACATCCTCACATATCACAATCTTTTATTAATACCACCTGGGTAGGTCTTAAACGTTGAGCTGCTAGTTTTTTATAATCAGATTTTTACTTTGTAGTCATCGAATTTATTCTGTTTGTGGATCTGATGTCTTATGAAATGTGTACAAATAAGGAAAAATCAAAAAGGTCGAGTTTATATGTATTTGCCATTGTTTATACACATTAATTTTGTTTAAGACGTATCCTGATACAAATAGTGACCTACTAAAATAAAGTTTTTTTATAATAAATGAAAATTTTTTGACATATCAAATTTTGACCTTTTTTTGACATATTTGTCAATGTTAATAATTTGCTTTAATAAGTAGAGTGGCATTGGATATTTCTTCAAAATTGTCATCGTACTTAAATATACTCTTTGATATCTGTTCATTGAATGATTTACAAATGCATAAATTTGTTTTAGAACATACAAATGCACAGACGACACCACATCTCGGGACTCAGACTCACTCATCCATGACTATCTTTCCGTGAACCAAACAACTGACGTCTACTGCTGGAAGCATCCGAGAGTCAAAGAGAACTGGAAGACGGTCCTGGCGGCTGTCGCGTTGCTTCTCTTCGGCATCGGACTCCTGTGTACCGGCTTGTTCGCCATCGCAGAGCCTGACCACGGGATACAAGGAGTTGTCTTCCTGGTGGCCGGATTGATCTGTTTCGTGCCGGGCGCTTATCACGTAGTTTACATATGGCTGGCAGCCAGAGGACATCGCGGCTACGATTTCTATCATTTGCCCTTGTTCACATGATTCACTTAATTTCTCTAGATTAATTCAATATTAATCTATGATTTGTAATGTGAATTTTGTATGAAATCGTATGACATGCAATCATATGTGCATATTTTTTCTATATGGATACTATTGAAGAAATATTCAACGATGCGTTGCGATTGTTAATATTATATATTTTATTCATTGACGAATATATTATAAATAACGTTTCACAATGATAAATACAATTATGATCCTATGTAAATGACTCGATTGTGATAAAGCTGTCAGAAATCTTAAGTTTCGATTTGTACCATTGAATGAAGAATTCAATTATGTATTATTTATCGAAATGTTTTTATAAAAGTAGACTCTTCATTGGTTTTGATCATTTATTTTAATTTGATTAATTATTTATTTATTAAAATTAACCTCTTTTTTTTATTTGCTATGTGGTAATTTTAATGCTCTCTGGATAACATCTTATGATTATTTCGAAATCCGTTAAATTATATTACTAAAATTTATGCTAACATCCACCTTATTATTCAGAGAATATTTTATTAGAATTTAAAAAATATATGCCTTGTTTAGTTGATTTCTTCATTTAAGATATAAATACAATTTAACAACATAATTTGCATAATATCTTCTATGAAGACAAAATTATTATTTGTTTCTATGCTAATCAGGAATTATATTTTTTTTGTATTTTTAGGTGCTCATCGAGTTGTTGATTTGATATTTTTTAAAGCTAGATTTATGATTTTTTTTTCTTATTTTGAAGATATTTTTGTATTTTATTTTACACATTACTATTTAAACACTTACACGTTTATTCAAATTTCAATTGAAAACACTTTTACCTCTATTTTGAATTTCTTTTTGCTATTGATTGCAAAATATTTATCAAAAAAAGGATTTTTTCAATTCATCACTTATAATCTTATCATCGTATCACTGATTTTATTAGAAAAAAATCTTGCCATTTTATAAAATAAAATCGTACCACCGATTTATTATTAATAATAGTGGTTTGTATAGTAGATTCGATTATGTGTACTCTTATGCTTTGTTTTATATTAATTTTAGTATGTGCAATAAGATGATTTAGACTGTGTAAGTAAATAGCATAAAGAAGCAATAACTTTTTCGACTATTTCATTCACATTCATATGTATATTATTATTTGTGGTATTATATTATATTACACCTCGATGGTGTAGCTAACATTACAGATCTGTAAAATGTATAAGTTGAATTACATTTTATTTTGCTAACATCAAGTATTTATTTTTTCATGGAATTATAATCTTGTAGATGATCTTAAATTATATGGTGTAGCTGTTTTTCGAATGAATATAACAAATCTTATGATTTTAAATTCAAAATTAATATAAGTCATGTAGCGAATCCGTAATGTAACTATCGATGCCTACTTTTTTTTCCTACAGCTCATTATTTTCACGTTTTTATAAACTGAAAAGAATTATCTTTTTTCCTAAATTACATACTACTGGTTATCCAATTCTTTAATCTAAAACATGATCTATTATAGAAAAATAAAGAAAAAACTTAAATTTATGTTGTAAAAACTTGTATTTATTTTTTCAATAAATTATAAAAACATATTTCAAGTAGGTACCTATGTGTATTATGTTTTCTAGGACTTAATTTAAATATTGGACTTATGTCGTATTATGGCAACCAAATATCTTAACACTCTTGTTATTGAAAAAATAATGCGAAATTTTAGTTGAAAAAGTTTACAATTATCTAAATATATTATATATTTATAAATTTTATGTAGAACTTTTTTTTATTAAGTATGTAGTTAACTTATAAGCTATTTTGTATTAAACGTTTAAGAATGAGCCATAAATGTTAAAAATTATCATTTAAAAATGAATTTCAAAACTGACTGAAAAATACAGCTAGTCTATTTGTATAAATCTGATTAGTATTTTGGAAAAAAAGCTACTGATATTCATTGTGCGTGATGATAGATGAATCATAGTTTGCTAAGTGTAATGACCTAATTTACAATTTGTACTTCAAAACTTAAGTTATTGTTAATTGAATTGTTCTAAATCCTTTCTTTTGAATCAAACTATCAAAACACGGATGATTAATGAAGTATATATTTATGTTCCTAATGAAACCAAACACGTTGAAGATTATTTTTTTTCATTGATAACAAATGGTAATAAATTTAATTGTAAGATGTGTTGTTAATGAGGTCATTTTTTAAAAGCTCTCTAAAATGTTACGTTCTGAACGGTTACAAGTACAGATTCTGAAAACGTTGCATACTTCGTGAGTTGTCTGAAAAATCACAGTGAAATCTTATCAGATTTTGATGAAGCGACTGTGAAAAAAAAAAGAATTTACTCGATTTCTTATTTTTGTGAGTGTAAACTTTCATATGTTGGAAGTTTGAGTTGTAATTTGATTTCATTGTGAAGTAATTTTTAAGATTATAATTAATCATTTTTTTTAGTATTTATATGAATTAAACATCTTCAAGATTATACTTGTGTTTTTATTACAATCTAACAATTAATGTGATTTGAAAATTATAAAACAGGTTGAAAGAAAAAGAGGATTTTGATATTTTATTTCTTCAGAATTACTCATTACTTTTTATTATTCTTTTATGTACTCTTTACATAAAAATGAAGTACCATATAAAAAATAAATATTTGTAAAAATGTAATATAAAACATGGAAAAAGATATTGTAGATTTAACTCTTTTTAAAGAACTATTAAGGCACATTGATTTCGTAATAATACAAAAAAATTAATAATAAAAATGTAAAACACTAGCACCAAATGTACAACAAACGAGTAAGCTGGTTACAGATAATCCAGTGCGTTGTACGGAATTAAGACAATTTCAAAATTTTTTAACAGATAATAAGTACATACATACAAATGTAAATAAATATATGACGACTGAAAAGGCCAAGGGGTACAAGTGACTTTGCGGTGATTTCGAGAAAAGAGTGTTCAAAGTTGACCATGTACCTATATGTATAAAGAGGAGGTCGAGTTATTTGACGACATATCTCAGCACAGGTTCTGAATTCGTTTATATCCTTTTGGCACCAAATAAATGAGCATGCATAGAAGCAATTTCTGCGCATAACTCAATTTCAGTAAAAATGTCACTTCTACCCCTTTTCAGTCATCATATATATTAATATGTGTTTTGCGTAATTATCGCATCTTCCCATAAAAAAACTAGTTTCAATAATAATTCTTGTTTAAAATTAAATGAGTTGGTGATTAAATAGCAATAATTATTCAAAATTATTTAAAGGTCTATATCAAAACTTGTTCCTTCCCTCGGATGATTTGAAAAAAAAAGTTGGTAAATAGCTCTGTAGAATATACAAATGAAAATAGTTATGAAAGTTGCTCACAAATGTAAATAATTTAACAATATAATTACCATATGAAGCACATTAAAGCATAAATATTTAATCAGTTTATTATTAAGGGAAAATCATTTGAAATAGTTCCATAACAGAAATGATTCTATTCAATAAAAAAAAAACTAATAATACGAGAAAGAAAATTAATCTATCCACAATCAACAAAATCTGATCAGGATTTATTTAGAGAGCTGATAATGAAACACTTTCAGTAAAAAATAATTTTTAAAGAAAAAAAAAATAACTATGTATTTCTCAGAAAATAGTGAGAATCAAACATTTGTAAATTTACATTATATTTTGCAAGCATGAATATGTAATAATATAATATGATACAAAATATATATTTTGGATAATAGTGGTATACATTTTGAGCAATGAAAAACATGAGCAAATAAAATAAAAAAAGTACAAAGCATAATCTACACTTTTTTTGTAAAATCTTAAAAACGTGTACATATATGATTGCATTACAGATAATTAGAAAGAAAAATATCTAAGCGCTTATACAATTATTTGCAAAACAATGTGCATTGGAGACGAACAGAATATTTGCATTTATACACATTTCTACTTGTTTTCAAAAGACTATTACATATATAAATACATAATGCATAAAATAATCTAATGTAATAATTTTATTTTAAATCTCAACAAGAATATATGTAAATGAAAGCAGAAAATGTGACGAATCAATAGATGTAAATTACATACAAATATAAATAAAATTCAGCAATATTGCCTCTCCCGATCATAAATCCAGTTTGTTATAACAATCAACAAATAGATATAAAGTTTTCATTTGATTTACAAAAAAGAAAGGATAAAAACAAACACATTCATATAAAAAACATTATGATTATAATTTAAATAGTACAAAACCGTCTGTAACAAACGGATTTTGCAGATTTTATTTTTTTCTAATTTAAAACAAGTATGCATATCAACATTAAAACTGTACAAGCAGAGTTTCAATTCATCGAATAAATTGAATATTACATTTTAAATTCAACAATGTACCTATGTAGAATAAGGCTTGTCGAAAATAATGTTCAAAATAGAAAAATATTTTTGGCACCTTAATAACAGGTACTTACAATATAGAAATATACATTCTAATATAAAATATGCTGTATATGTTTAGTAAAAAAAGGCACAGAAACACCTAAGAGGATTTTCACATCTCACAGAATACAAAATTCCAATATATACGTGTATTTGTTAATAATCACAAACTTTCAACAACCCAAAAATTATACATCTTTCAATGTAAATGATACAAATAATAACCCAATTTCGCACCTCCACAATAAAAAATGAATCGACATGACTTCAATATAAAAAAATATTAATCATCACTTGAAAAATCAAAAATTAGAAAATCGATAAAAAAGAAACACATTAATTCTCTTAAGTAAAAAAAGCAATACAGAAATGTAAAACTTATTAATCCAATTGACTAGCTTTATTATAACGAAAAGAAAATTTTGTATTAGTATGCATTTGTGTATGTGTGTGTGTGTGTGTGCGTGTGCATGCACATGTGTGTGTATGCACATGTTGTGTGTGTTTGTGTGTGTATTTATGCAAAAATTATACATATTCCCTATGATCTGACAAACTAAGACCGGTCTTTTCACCTCTGGTTAAAAAATGAAACAAAGGAGGATGACCAAATTACTATGGAGCCTGGCCCATGAGCGGCCACTAATGATATTGGTATCAAACGAAAGATCTTTTAATTAGCAACAACTTTCACTATGGGCGTATCATCGTGGGGGATGTAGGAAAGGTGATATCAGCCTTTAAAGATAGCGGAATTTGTATGGCGGTCGCGCGAAGCTTCTCTAGCGTCACCTACCCATATGCGCTATTTTACGTTCATTATCAACATTTTAACTACTTTTTTTCATTTTTTACGCTGCTTTATTTTACGATTATCAATCATAAGGTTTTCCCCGTGCACTTTGTTCATTCTACGATGTTTTTCAGCAGTAAGACGTAATTTCACTAATGTAAATGTATGTATTTTTAACAAAAATGTATTTTTCTTAGATATTTCATTTCAGAGTATCAGTTTTAATTAAAAGAAACATTATATGTTGCTTAGGAAAACATTTAATTCATTAGTTATTACGTCTTTAATAATAAACAAAGTAATGATTTCTGCATATTGATAATATTATACAATAATATTGGGACAATAAGTAATCTTATCTATCTCATTAATATTCAAATATCTTATGATCTATTAAAATCGAATTCAATGAAACATTTCAGTTTATTTGAAGCGCTGAAATGAAATATCGAAGGAATAAAAACATTTTTCGTTAAAAATACATACATTTACATTAGTGAAATTACGTCTTACTGCTGAAAAACATCGTAGAATGAACAAAATGCACGGGGAAAACCTTATGATTGATAATCGTAAAATAAAGCAGCGTAAAAAATGAAAAAAAGTAGTTAAAATGTTGATAATGAACGTAAAATAGCGCATATGGGTAGGTGACGCTAGAGAAGCTTCGCGCGACCGCCATACAAATTCCGCTATCTTTAAAGGCTGATATCTCCTTTCCTACATCCCCCACGATGATACGCCCATAGTGAAAGTTGTTGCTAATTAAAAGATCTTTCATTTGATACCAATATCATTAGTGGCCGCTCATGGGCCAAAATGGTCATTGTCCTTTAAACTTCACACGGTCCTCAAACTACAATCTGTCAAAACAGCCACGGACAGACAAAAACATACTACATTTCATACAAAAATGCATACATCCATCTCTGTCATCCAGATATTGACAGTACGCAGTTAGAGGACAGGATGTGTAATTGACTAATTACATGCCATATCTTTTCACAAAAATTTGATAGTAGAATGTGTGAACTTTGATTAAGTTTCCCCTTTTAGCCATAACTCTCATGTTTTCACATTCATACACTTTTTGAAATTTTGGTGAATTCATTTATAATATGTACTACAAAATGAGCACTTTTGGTCTCTATAATATGAAATAAGCGCAAATAATCTGCATATTTATTGATTACACACAAAAGAAGATAATATGTTTTTTGAAACATCGATGATCGAAAATATGAAATATCCAAATGTAAAAAAAAAAATGTTCATTTGCGTATGCGCCAAATTATTTGAATAATTTATCTTCTTGTAAATGGTCAAAATGTTTTTGTTATCATCCATGTGGCATGCTCTTGGCATTTTTTTTTGTCATTTTGACAGACATTCCCATAAATCTCAACTAGTGTGCTATGGGCAATGATATCACAGAGCATAATGCTCATGTGTCATTTTCGAACTTCATGCATGCACTCTGGCGTTAAGCATTTCTGCACATACTCATATCACTGAAAATACACAATCGACTTTTATGAAAGTTTTAGCTCATGAATTGATGAATTTAAACTAGAGCAGTGAAAAGATCGTTCAAACAAATCGTTTAAGTGAATAAACTTATTTTGGCAAAACAGACTATGTGTGTTGATGTGTAGTAGTTTTTTTATAAAAAAAGCATGCATTTTACTTACAACTAAATTTACAAAATTAAAATTATTTTGTGCAATACTTATATTCAATTATAAAACTGCAAATACTGCGCAATCGTCGATCAAAACGAATTATATTTCAAATGTTCACTAGTTGATATTATCATTATAATATGAATGTATGCAAAATTTACACTTCGTCGGGAGCGAGTCTGTTTTCAGCATTGTTTCTGTGGTCCGTGGTGTCCTCTTCTTGAGCGATGACCGGAACCGGAGGTGGCGGTGAAATTGTAGGCGTAGGTGAGACTGAAGCTGCAGCAGTGAGTTTAGCACCAGCTTCCAGAGCGCGAATTCTATTTTCGTGCTTGACTATCATAGCTTTCAACCTACGAATTTCATCGGTGAACTCTTGCAATTGCTTATCCTGTGAACGAATTGTACAATTAATGCAAATTTACAATAAAATTAATGAATTGATGGTTTATTTGTGAATTTTTCGACATTTACAGTGAGAGTTGGTCCTTGAGGTGTTACAGGAGCAGGTGGTGGAAGTGCATCTGTTTGAGGAGATGGAGAATCGACTGATGCAGTTTGGGGTGTCGGGGATCGACCGCCTCGAGGAGCACGTTTATCTAAGGCATTTGATCGTTTCACTATCAACTGTTGTGCTGCATTTCCAGAAACGTATCCACCCTGAACCATCATACAGCGATCCTGAAATGGAGAATAGAATACATGAAAAGAATCTGATAAACGTCAATGTAAGTTCTGAGATTGAATTTGTTCCCTTACTTTTAAGGATATTGTTATTGGTTCTGCATCTTGGCCATTCATCCACTCTTCAGCAGATAGAGCTGCAACATCACTGAGCGTGTCCGGATATAAATCTTCTTGAAATAATTCTGATTTACGAGGAACAGTCATGGAAACAACCTACAAATTAAATTAAATATGAACAATGATGAACAAAGGAGTATGTATTAGAAAATGCAAAAATCAATTTTAACCTGACACAGTCCTGAATTATTCAATCTGTAAAATTTGGTAATCTCACACGTTGTGACATCACAGCCTCTTTTAGGCATCATTCCAATACCTAAAATAAATTATGATAAGCAAATAAACAAAATTTATAAGAACAGTTATAATTTGGCCAATGACCAAACATTGCTGGTATCTTAGGTAATCGATTTATATTTCTACATAAATTAAAATAAAAATAAAACTAAGTTTGGATTCATATGGAAATTTACAAAGGAATCTACATAAACTACATAAATGATGAAATAAAAATAAACATAAATTACTACCTCTCTGGGGATCTGGAGTTTGAAAAGTGTTGATATAGTGTACAAAAGGTGGTTCTGGAGTAATCTAAATAAATATAAAACATCAATAAATACTTAAGCAATTAAATAATAAAAAGGTTTCAAATATTACGAAAACAAACTAGTAATTTGAGCACAAATTGAAAACAATAATATAAATAGGAAGACATCAATTTTACAAATACCTCAAAATATCTAATGACAGAATCTCCTTTTCCGCACAGATATACCATACTAGTGTCAGGATCATAAAGAGGAAACATTACACCATTTGATGTATCTAATTCTACCATGACTATAGGTTCATTGAGCGCATCAGGTGCTCTCAAAGAATACTGACGTTCGGACATCTTACTGAATCTGAAAAAAGTAGGAATATCATAAATATATTATCGATTTAACTATATCAACCACTTAATCGCCAAACAACCGCGAAAATTACACGCCCATATACAAGATATTTTCAAATTGAAAATTAAACTACTTTTTCTAGTAAATAAATAATAAGATTTTTTTTCGTATATAATTGATGAGATAAAAAAAAACCCGGAAAAAAAGCACTTTATTTTCACAAGGGCTGTCACATTATATTGAAATTCAAATCATAACTAATAAAAAAAAACTTTATTTGGCTTAAAATGTCAAAAAATTATTTTTTATGCAAACACAATGAAAAAATAAGCACAACACAATAATTAAGTTTATGTGATAGGTTTTAAGGTTGCAGGTTTATTTTCATTATTCGTGACAGTCCCGGATTTATTTTTGTAAAATATATTACTACTATTGAAAAATATTAATATGGTTCTGTTGAATATTATTTAAATTTTGTATACGGATATCTCTGAATTTAAATCGAAATTAATTTCAAACTGCAACTTTGAAAAATAAGCATTGCGTTATGTGTCACTTAGTGCATTGGCTTGACAGCGCACTGTCTTGATTAATATAAGCAAGGGTTTAAAATCCATATTTACCCAGTAGTGAAAACGAGACCATGTCTAAGGAAAATTGCCCTCGATGCTTTAGTCCCTTCATGACAAATTGCTTCTCCTTCGATTTCTCCGGTTCGAGGATCTATTAATCTATTATTGAAAAAAGAGATTTGAATATTGTTTTTCAATTCAGTACAAAATTTCATATAAGTGTTGAAACCTTATTTTTTTATCTTTACAAGTTGTGAGAAGCTTTGAGCCATCCCAATTGAAGCAAGCAGAATAAACTAGATCAGGATGAGAATCTAATTGAATTAAAATTTCTCCAGTACCAACATTCCATATTGCAACCTAGAATTCATTACAAAAAAAATAAAATATTGGCTCAGTAATAATAACGAAGTAAATAATGAATAGAATAGTACCTGATTATCAGAACCGGCTGTGAGAAGAACGTTTTGAGCAGTAGGATGCCAAACAACCAGTCCAACACGACGTTGATGAAATACTAAATCAACTACAGGCTCAGTGAGAGTTCTGGACAAACCACCATCAGGAATTTGCCAAACCTAATCAAAACGATGATATTTAGTTCCCAAAATACTTCTGACATCAAAGATCATCTAAATTTGCATCTCTCATACCTTCACAACACAATCTTCTGATCCAGATGCAATAACATTATCGTTATGCGGACACCAAGCAATATCTAACACAGGTCCCTTATGGCCTCCAACTAATGGATGATCAGGAGATATTCTCCCTACCTGTAATTGAAAATTTTAATGATGTTTTTAAAAGAACACTTGATTCTCTACAAGTGATATTAATTCGGGTTATGTATATTTTTCACATAGAAAGAGTCATTTATCAATATGAATATAAAGAAAATGTGAAATCTCAGTAAAATAAGGTATCCCTCATGAGTGGGAGGAAATGTGGTCAAGTATAATGTGAAGTAGGTCGGCAAATATGCATACATTCTAAAAATAAGCAGTTCATTCATTTACATGGTTCCTCTTACGTTTTGAGCAAAAATAAACATCGGTAGTTAAAAATAATAGCAAATGTGCAATATTTATTTTAGACATATTAGTATTAAACGTGAAAGATCATGACTCACTTTATTATGGGGCAAGACAATAAACGCTCCACCGCCGGCCGACTCAACTATGATGGCCAGGAATTTTGGATTGACGGCGCAAAACGTCGAATCCCAAGAACTTTTGGAGACTCTTATGTTGTCGTAGCATTGCTCTCGCTTAAGCGGTTGTCCGTAAACGTGACGGAACTTGGAACTTCGTACTACACGAAACGACATCTGAAAATAAAAAATAATAATGGATGAAATATATCTTTTTAATAGGCACGGCTCAATTAAATATTATATTATTAATTTTAAAGAGGTAAAAAATATGAGTTTGATATGATTAAAAAAAATAATGATTTTTCTTCAAATTGAATATGATACGGTACAATTATGAAAAATAAGATTTTTGATATAAAGTGAAATATGGTAGTTGATGATGCATCTTGATTTTGATAATGATAGTGATAGTTTAATAACAAATGTATTTTTGGAATGTGTTTACGATGAAAATTAATATAATAATAGTTTGTATGATTTCTAATACAAATAAATAAATGAGGCCCGGTCTTTTCGCCGCTTCAGTCGACCGATCGTTTCTTTTGTGGCGAATCGCCGATAATTTGCGGAGCAAAGACGAAACAATCCTCCAGTTGTTCGACTAAAACAATGGAAAGACTAGCCCTAAATAAATAAATGGATTTTTTTCTGCATATCTGGAACGTTAGATTTGAAATAGTAATGCTTATCGGGACGTTCGAACGGTTTTCATTTCTATTCTAATCTGTGCGTTAAATAAAAAGCTCGATGCGAACGAAAAATGTTTTGACGGTGAAATATTTTCGGCAATTTATACGGAAATTTTACAAAAACACCGGTGCAACTTTCAACGAGAAAACTACAAAAGGTAGGTATAAAACCTGAAGTGCGTTCGAACCGGCCATATCGGAGATTCATAATCGAACCGAAAACCGCAAAGGGCGGCGACGTGAACGCGCAAAACTTTTCCGCTTCCGGTTCCGGTTCCGCGCGAAAACGAACGACCGGCGACTTTGCCCCCCGCCGAGATTCGACGAGTGCCGAATCGCCGAGAGCTCGCGATCTACGATAAAAAATAAGAAACGAAATGAAATGAAATGAAATAAAATAAAATAAAATACGGACCTTGGAGTGTCGGCTGTGGCGAAAAGGAGGGCGGCCGGCTCTCGTCCCTTGGCCGCCGGAAGCCGGAAGTTTGCGGGCGGCGGAAGCGGGCGCGCATGCGAGGGGCGGGGGCGAGGGCGGGGCTCCGGCCGACCGGAACTCGCGGACCGGAAGCGGCGCTCGAGGTTGCTGAAAGGCGACGACGGGCGACGGGCGTCGGGCGGCGGCCGACTCACCGACTGCGCGACGGGCGGCGAGGGGGCGGGGGCGAGGGCGGGAGGCGGGAGGCGGGACGAATGCGCCACCGCCATATTTGGTAATGCGACCGGCGAACGTGATAAACCGCCAGATCGACTGTCTAGCGGCCGACTCGCCGCGATTTCGCATCCGAAAACTATCACCGCCGTTCCGTTCGATTTTCTGTTTTCGTTTCGACCATAATAAATTCTCATTTTTAACTGTTTTGTTTCGATAGACGAAGACGAAAATATTTTTCGTTCATTATTTCATATCGTGAACTCGTTCGTCGGTCGCTCGATTTCGAAACGACGAGTAGTGTAGCACCGGTTTTATATAGTACCCGCTCGTCGATTCGGAGTCGCTCGATAGTTTTTTGCCGCGATCGTAACGCGTTCGAACGGATTTTTTGAATTCGCGATTGCGCTGCGTTTTCGAGAAAGCGTTTTTAATCCGAAAACCAGAATCGTTTGCAAAATCTTAAAAAAATAATTGACGTTTATACTTTCATCGCGGAGGAATTCCGGTCGCATTCGTAGGTTGCAATCCTGTAGGTGCAATTTTTGAACGACGAAAAATGTCAAAAACGTTCTGTAGTTCAATGTGGAAACATTCATAAAAAAATAAAACTCATATTTCAACGCACGAATGATGTTTTTTTTGCTCATGTATCAACTCTATACCGTGCACCATATTTTTCAAGCTAAAATGATTGACATTAACAAAACTGCAGTGAATATTGAGAAAAAAAAAACAACTCAAAATTAGTAGAAAAGAATTTATTAAAAATGAAAATTAGTTTTACAAAACGTATACAAATAATAATCGAAAAATTAATTAAATAAAATCATTCCCTGATGATTTTCAGTTGATTTTTATTATCCTCATAGAATAAATCTACTTTAGAAGGATATATGACTTTCATTTTGCCCTCCAAGTCGACAACTCTCATCTGTTGTATTTGAAGCTTATGACATGTCCCCAATCTGTTATTCGATCGTTGCTCATCTCCATCGGATCGACCGCCGATACCCATATTTAACGTTTCAAGCAAAAATGTATCCATAACTTTCCGACAGGTAGTTTGGTTCAAGGAAGATGTCACCTCGACTAATATGGATGTAGTTTCGGCAGTCATCTAAACATAAAAAATTGAGCACAAAAAGTCAAATTAATTTTAACGTTAATATTTAACCTAAACTAATATTGAATATTGATAAATTATACCTTCGTTATATCACTATTAGTTATTGGAGGAAAACTAATTACACTATTTGTACTGTCTTCTAAACATGGATACAAACTTTTTCCTTCAAGTAAATACAAATATCTGAAAATATTAAAAGTAGTAAAATAAATTTATAAAAATAGCAATTAGAGAAAAATATAAAAAAAAAAAACGACAAATATACTTATGTATTCCAGAGTAAACATTTCTTTTTTTCTCCTTCCTTAAATCTTCGGCTTCTTTTCTTAATTGTGAATATAACTCGAGACCTGAATATTTTTTTATCCTATTCAGAGGTTGGATATTGATACTGTATGGCGGCTTAGCACAATATAATAAATCACCTATAAATATTTAAGAAATTAACTTAGTCGACATTACTCCATAATCATACAAATTTTACCTGGAGGAATTTTATTAAAATCATGAGTGGCAATTGTGGCAGCGTTTCTCTTTTCGCAAATAGTATCATGAAGCTTAGTTTGCATTTGAATAAATTTCTTAAAAGAATCACCATCGAAAGAGAGTCCATGCACTATACAGCAAATAATGTGAGGTCTCACACTTTTCACATTTTCATTAATTTTAATATTTGGTGTATCATCTTTAAAATGAAGAACTTGCATTACATCACAGAGTTCATCCACAGCCTTGTCGTCGGAATTTCCTTCTTCCTGTTTTTCATTTTTCTTCTGTTGTTGCTGCTTTTTAGCATTTTTCTTGCTGATTTTTCCAACAATATTTTGCTCAGCGCTACCTGCTTTAGGGCAATTTTGTCGAATGTAATCAATAATTTGTTTAGGCTTACACTGATCGACTAGTTTCAAAAGACGATTATCGTTCAATTTATTTCCCTTAAGATTTATATCTGAAAACATAAAACAAATTGAACATAAGTTGATAAATGATAAAACATTTAACCATATACATCAGTGGTTTTCAATCGATGCACTGTGAGCTTATTGCAAGTGCATGGTGAAATAATAGGTAAAAAGTAAAAATTCTGTAAAACAGTGAATTCTAAAAAAAATTTGTTGACAAAATTATGAAAGACTACAGATGAGTTAATGTTATTTCAAAGTAGCTGAATAAAATTATGTGGATTTTCAATATTTATGAAAATAAATTCACCTACGGCACTAATAGTTTTTTTTTCTAAATAAATTTAATATGAATCGGAAAATGCGTTTCTAAAATTTTCTAGAAAGGTTTCGCCGAAGATTATGACTTTAAGAGGATTTCGTCAATAAGTATTTTATGAGAGGTGTTCAGATCGCAATTCGACATTCATGGTAACCATAGTTGCACTACCATTATTTCTCTCGATCGAAATTGAATATGACAGTGACTTTAAAAAAGTAGAAAACCACCGATATAGATAAAATCAAGTAATAATGATGAACCTTTTATCCTCGGTATTTCAGCAACCTCTTTAGGAACAAACTTGATACAATTTTCAGCTAAATCGAAATTCTTCAATGCAGGCAATAAGCTAACTTCAGCAGGGATCTCTTCGATCTTGTTGAAATTGAGACGTAGATCAGCCAAATGGGCATTTTCAACACGACAAACATCTGGGAAACTATTCAACTCATTACGGGAAAGATCGAGAGATGCCAACTTGGGCAGAGTACATGTCGGGAAAGAATCGATGGAATTGCTGCTAAGATTGAGAGCAGTTAAGTGGATCAAGTTAGTGAGATCTTGGGGAACCTCGGTGAGCTTGTTGCGCGACAAATCGAGAACAGATAGTTCTTTTAGAGAAAGAGCACCTTTGGGAAACTCGATTAGGGAATTATTGAAAGCTAAAAGAGAACGAAGACTAAGTAAATTGGACAGACGATCAGGTAAACGTTCTAAAGGAGAGTCTGCGATTGTGAGGAGGTTTAGGGGCAAATCAAAGAGTTTGTCCGGAAGTCCGAGCTTGGCCACGCGCTTTCCTATTTCGCTTCCGGCCAACTTTAGCTCGCGTCTACCCTCGCGAGCCGCCATCTCCAGCTCGGGCCAAGAACCTTCCATTCCTGGATAGTCGTTCTGATGATTCAAAGAATGTAGTTAAACGTGTGCAGCCGTTATACACTTCACACTTTGACAGTTCTATTGGTCGTCATTCCTCGCAATTACTCGTGGGTAAATGTAAATTTTGCTCTTCACTAGTGGATAATTCAAATTTTAAATTGAGCTGAAACCAATTGAATTTTGTTTCATATTGATAAAAAAAGTACAGAAAATTGAAACATAGCATGAAATAACAAAGAAATGAATTTGCCATTCGCCATTATACGTTATAATCTACCACTGCTGACAATAAAAAATAATGTATCCTTTTTGTTTTTTCTGGAATAGGGGTAAGATCAAATATTCCTGATGGATTATTTTAATTTCCCATGAAAAAAAAAACATCTCAAAATGTTCAATGTTTAGGCCAATAACGTCATCGTAATATTGTCATTTAAACGTCACGTCGACCACGCGTAGAAGTCTTTCAACTCTTTCTTAAAATGTTCATCAGCACGTGGAACGAATTCGAAAAGTCTGCCGAAAGACTCTGCTTGGAAAATCCTTCAAAAGTCAGATACACCATGAAATATAATCACAACAAAGGCCTCGTAGAAATTAAAGTCACCGATAACATTAAAGTATGTTTCTCTTTCAATACAATTTTCATTTCAAATTTGACTTTATCCATTTCGAGTTCATTTTCGGATGATTGAGATAATGATATTTAAAAAAAATAACTATTTGTGAAAATTGAACATGAAATGGAAAATATCAGTGCATTCAAATGAAATTCTGTATTATTTGTAAAATATTCACTATTGATTAGCTCTTATTATTTTTATTTTTTCAGTGTTTGCAATACAGAACTGAACTTCACCAAGATCTGCGAAAAATTGATAGTTTTGTTTTGAATTTTATGAGAATGGTTGTGTAGTTTTATCGTAATACATACAAAAAAAGATAATAGCCGTGTTTTTATTGAATTTTTCATTTTATTTTGCATTATTTTCGTTGTAACAAAATGTATAAGGAACAATTGGACATCTATATTTGAAACACTCAAGATATAACACCAGCCTTCGTTTGTGCAAGATAAGTCATAATTTTACAATCAAATCACTTAATATTATTTATAATAATGAAAAATAGCATTTTCGCATTAAAAAAGTAGCAATTTTCAACAAGTTTTAAATTATGAAAAAAAATCATTGATGAATTAAAATTTATCAATCACTTAGAAAAATTTATCACACTTTGAATTAGAAAATTTTACTTAGCTATCAATAGTTCAAGTATACATATAACATAAATGAGAACCTGAAAATATCGACAGGTAACAATACATCACTAAATATTTAAAACTATTACAAAAACAATACATTTATTTGGTATGGAAATGAAATGTAAAATGTGAGACATAGAAAGAAAAATTATATGGATGAAAAAAACCATGTTAAGTGAAAATTAAGTAATAATTGGTAAGCATATTTTCAAATTTAATTATATTTGAGTGCTATCACATTTATGGCGTCAAATATAATAAAATGTCTTTTATAATAATAAAAATAAACCTCAAAGTGAGGTTAGTATGTAATAAGACACTGAGCAAAATGAACACAATTGTATAGTAAATGTGTTCATTTACAAAAAATGCTAAATTTTACAATGTAAGTATAAAAAATATATTTTTCAATTTTAGGCAAAATTTTTTTTCTATCATACATGCTATTGTCAGATATTAAACAAATCATTATTTATATAAGAGTTGTTTTGGAATCAAATATTAAGTACTTTCCAACTGATAAAAGCATATTTGGCTGCATACAATTTAATAATAAAATCTTTAAGTAACATTATAAGTGATTTTTTTTTGTTTAATGAAAAAATATCTAATTCCGTACTATACAAGGAAAAAAAATTAACGAAAATTTTTAAGTTAATTACACACTAATTTCGCAAAACTAAGTACTTTAAATATTTTAATTGGCTAAATTTTAATCAAGAGCGTATAAAATACATATGTATAAAGCATTTATTGTCTTTTGTAAGAAAAGAGAAGAACAAAAATGAAACAAAATGCAATAGAAACCATGGATGAAAATGTAATTGTAGTAGAGTCGAAACTCCACGATTATTTAATATTCAACCAAATTGTTTAATTCGCTGAATTATTGTACTGTGTCCTTCCAGCCAGTTCCAGTAGATAACGATCTGGATGATCTATCCAATCTGCTGCTGAAAGTTTGACTTTACTTTGCCTTTCAGCCTCTTTGACCTGCCATTTTTTGATATCAAGTTGAGTCTCCCTACTAGTCTGATCACCACAACCCCAAACCTGATAAATTGATTGAAAATATTACGATTGAGCATGAATTATATATTTAATTGATTGCATAGAACACAACCTCCATTGCATCTAACGGGTAAACAATACCACGATATTCAAATTTTTCAAAACCCTCATCTATTGACACTATTGGCTTCCTGGGATCTGATCCAGCTCTTAAACCTTTCGGATAACCTCTGATAACGGTACTTAAATATAGCATCTTAGGACCTCGTTCCAGCAATGAAAATCTAATCAATATAAAACAAAAATAAATTTATACGGAGATTCGAGGTCTGTTCAAAAAGTATTGCAGAATTTTGAATTTCCGCAGGCTACGCATATTCAATTTCAGATTTTGTGGCATTATTTATTTAGAAACATCCAGATTTATGAACATCCCTGCTCATAAAATAGATATTCATGGATAAATAAATAGTTTTAGAAAAAACACAAAATTCGCAAAACTTTTCGATCAGACCTCATATATGCATACATATGTATGTATCTATGTTGCAGTAAAAATACAACATCATTGATGTTTCTGTTATAAATTCATATATGAAATTATTTCAATAAGAAAGTTAACATTTATTTCTTCTTACTTAGGCTGTAATTGAAATAAAGCAGATTCAGGTCCTCCAGCATACAAATGGGATTCTCGCCATTCATTGGGAGAAGCTATACACAGCAACAATTGTTCATCAGACGATTCAGCGACTATGTTTTTATCAATCTTTCCTCCTTGAATTAATACTAATGTTGGACCACGATACGCTAGCACGTGATGAAGAAATCTGTTCGCACCTAAACCATGCTCTCTGGATGCATAAAGTAATGTCCAGTGAGATGGTAATAGGCACACGAGCCTCGATAAAAATTGCAATGATGCTAAATTCACTCCTACAATAAAAAGGTAGGATCATTTTACCAAAAGATTTGATAATTGAAAGGTAACATACATAGATTGATTAAAAATGTCACAATCGATGCTAAAAACGAGGACAATATGGAATTGGCTGGCTTATTCCTAAATTGTCCACATTTTGGATATTGACTGTTATTAATATGAGAATATACCTGAACTGCTGGGACTACTGGCATTGTGAGGTTTTGAATAGAGAGGTGCGAGTGATCCTGCCAATAACCATGCTTGACTGACTGGTAAAAGTGGAGCAGAATTCGAAGGTGTACCAGCAGGAGGTGTTTCCAACACAGGAGTAGCGAGCTCTAATCCGGCTCCATCATTATTCTCGATATTCAAATTACGCCATGACGTTGACAATATATGGACACAATATCTTTGAATTTAAAAATCCAGATTGAGAATAGAATTTGAAAATCGATAATCGTTAAGAAATCAAGTTCGATTTTACCGGTGCATAGGTAAAACTAGTCTGTGACAATTTTCCTCTAACCACTTAGTAACATAGTTGACGCTCAAAATACTTTTCGTATGGAAACATGAGTTGATAACAGCACTTAAAGTGCGATGAATCTTAAAATAAAATTTAAATGAATCAAAGTTAAACAGATTATTTTTTTAGAAATTAAGGTATAATAAACAAATTATTAAATATCGATCGATATGTACCATAAAACACAGTTGAGGTCCTTCTGGGTAATGATCCATTGATAACTGATAGCATGTCATCAATAGTTTTCTCAAACCATCTGGAGTCATCATATCACCATTATCGGGTTCACAAAACATTCTATAAATATATATTATACAGCATATTTCATAAAAATCGTTAAGATAATTGACGACTGAAAAGGCCAAGGGGTACAAGTGACATAGCGGTGATTTCAAGAAAAGTGCGTTCAAAGTTGACCATGTACCTACATGTATTAAGAAGAAATTGACTGATTTGATGATATATCTCGGCACAAGTTCCAAATTCGTTTATATGTTTTTGCCACCAAATAAATAAACGTGCATAGAAGCGATTCCTGTGCATAACTCAATTTCGGTAAAAATGTCACTTGCACCCTTTGGCCATTTCGATTGTCAATTAATACAGTCTTACTTTACGTATACTTCAACAATAGCACTATCATCCATAATTCCTAAAAATTTTTCAGATTGTAAGCGGAAAGGTTGAGAAGTTATATACTGAGTTTTAGATTTTGAGTTAACAAGAAAGTAATGGAATAAACGTTTCGCTAGATCGGGATATTTCGGAAATAAGTATACCTGCAAATTCAAATGTATAAGTAAATTTATTTGTTATGTATTAACTTTGAACAAAGTTACTTACTGTGAAAGATTTTTCTGTTACACCGTTTATTCCATCTACATCATGTGATTTTTTAATGAGCATCTGAAATTAAAATTTACTATATAAAAACATTTTTAGAGTAAATAATGATGTAAAAATATTTTCAATTCAATGTAAACATATGAACATTAAAGTTTTAGTAAATTAATTAATAAACTACATTGTTTTTCCTTGAAATTCATCTTGTATGATAAGCTTAAGTAATAAATGAAAGATAATATCAGTTGTTATCATGAAATTGATCAAACATTTAATTCAATAAAAATTTATGCAATTATATGGTAAAAGAATATATCTTCTTCGGGTTAATTTTGAGGATTTGATTTTGTTAGATTTTCTTTAAATTGAGTAATCCCACAATGTTTTTCTTTGTTCAAAATGTCGATGTTTAGATTATTTGATGTTAAGAAATATAGTCAACATAGAAAGGATTGCTTAATTTAATTTTAGGAAATTCTGACAAAATATTATACTGCGATGAGAATGTAACCGTTTATCTTAAAAGGTTTTTTGATATTATTAAAATTTGTACCTATAGAGGAAAAACTTTCGAAAGCACTGTAAACTGATTGTAAGTAATTTAAAACTTTCATGTAAAAAAATAAAATGCATGGAAATAAGTTATTTTGATCTATAAAAAAACGTCACGACTAAAAAAAAATCTTCGAAATACTATATACAGCAAATTTTATAAACTTTCAATTAAAAGAAAAAAAAATACAGAATTGATGCAACGAAATATGATAACATATTCTTATTATCACAAATAAAATTATTTTACAAATGTTATAAGCTCATAAGATAGCAAATATATAGTAGTTCACCACCGGTAAGAAAATTCAATTATACATTTTTTAATAATCCTTTTGATGGATTTCAATAAATAAGCATTCAGTTATAAATAACCATGATTAAAACTGTCAAAATTATAGAGAAAAAAAAAATGGCAACGAATAAATAGTAGCAATTGAAAAATTGGCTCTTAAAATTTCAAGCTAATTGATAGATAAAAAAATATAACATGTGAGTTATCTCAATCAGTGTATAGCAGAAAAATGAGGTATCTTTCCAATTCAACCCCATCTAAAATTACACAGCGACATCTCTGTTGACATGTGACCAAAAGTCGGGTTGGGTTAGGTTAGGGAATTTTTTTATTGAAAAAAAATATATATCAGATTAGAACTCAAGTTGGGATGAGTGAAGGATACTTTGGAAGTATGGCGCGCGTAAAATAGGGAAGCGCTAATACACAAACGCACTTTAGTCAGCTTGTCGACGGGCATGACTGCCGGAGCGTCGTGAGAGTCGGCCGCCGCATTCTGGCTCTGGCTCTGACTGGAGCTTTGCGTTTGGCCGGATGACGCATGATGATGCAGCTCGTGGCTGTGATGGCCGCCCATCGTGACGACGCCTGACGCCTGACTCCCGACAAATGACGACCGACGACCGACGACCGACGATCTGACAATCACATTGCCCGTTTGACAGATGTTTTCGCACTCACAAAATACAACCATGGCCTAAACAGACGACCTGGTGATTTTTTTCATTTTTCATTTTTATGCTTGAGTAGAAGCGCGATGAACGCTCTCATACAAAATATACGGGAGAATCTTTTCCACGCACATTAAACTGGACCGAATCAATATAAACGGGCCTTTATAGGGTTAAATTGTATGTAATTACGTGATAACATAATCAAAATATTTATTTGATCGCTACGAAATTGCACTAGTTTTGTAACATTCATATTTATAATCTAAATAAAAGTTATTTATTTTATATTGATCGAATTTATAATTGGATTAAATTGAATGAAATATTTTTAAATGTGGGTCAGTAGGTATATAACTCGAAATAAAAACAAATTATGATATATTTTTCGAACAACGAAATAAGAATGTGAAGAGTAACATTATTATTGAAAATAGTACGTAAAATAATTGTTCGATATTGTATCGTTTACGAAATTTGCATTAATTTTGTTTCACGTATTGGTGATTTCAACAAAAGAGTATAAAATTGACACAAAAATACATTATTTTATTTCAAAACCAATTTGAAATAATATAAAAAGTATATTTGATATTTTTTATTTCAAAAATACATTTGTTTAATGGAATTGTTAACATAAAAATTTCAAAGTATAGTATGACCTTTATAAGACACATCTACGCGACCGAGAATCGCCCACTTAACAGATTTGACACAGAGGACACGCCGAAACCGAATTCCACAGCAATACCACATACATACATACATACCGCAAAGGCAGCGTTGAGAATCGAGATCTACATAGATCTAGATCTAGATCTAGTCCGAGAGCGACCGATGAGCTGGTCTCCCGCGTTCGAAAGGAAGATGATCGACTGGATGCGATAGTGCCTCGGGGCGACGACGGCCGGGCCATGGACTCCATGGAGTATGAGCTGACGAGGAACCTCACGCTGCTCTTCTTCGTCGAGCGGTTGCTGGACAAAGGTGAGCCTCGGACTCTTCACGATCTCTCATGCCAGTTCGGAGCCAAAGGTTTCACCAAGGAGATGAGACAGATAGCCGGAGGGTCCCAGTCGGGTCTGAAGAAGTTTCTCGGTCAGTATCCGTCGTTGTTCAACATCGACGGGGAATATGTGGATCTCAACACCTTCAGAGCCAAGTCGGCCGTCGGAGCTCCTCCCGATGCTGACTATATCGATGAAGCTAAAAGGTACTTCGCCGTTAAAATGCTCCAGTACGGTCCGGGGACCGAGGTGCCCATTAAGAGTCTGCTGGGTCATCGCAGCCAGGCCTCGCCCCAAGTGAGACATATCTCCGGACAGAGAATGAAAGAATTTCGAGAGTTCCTCCTGAAGCATCCCGATACGTTTAGGGTCGTTGAAGACAATGTAATTCTTGTCTCGGATAAGCAGGACGAGTACAAGCTGAACGATAACGAAACTTTCCACAATCTTCCGGTGGCTAATATAGACGCGGGCATCACTCAACAGCTGCTCGATTATTTCGCTCAGTGTATCGAAGCCAAGGGACCCGTTCTCGTCGATCAGTTGTTCCATCTCGTCGTGTCCAAGTTTCCTCAAGACTACTGGTTTCAAATGTTCAAAACTCCGCAAGATCTGTTGACGTTCTTAAAGCTGTTCTCCGATTGCTTTCAAGTGCAGTCCGATATCGTCACTCTGATTCAGCGCCCTAAATTCACAAATGTTTATTTGAATCGCCAGGACGTTCCAGAAAAACAGCCTGAAGAAACTACATCGTTGCCTTCTTTGCCTGTTTTGGGGCAAGGTCTTGTCACTGATAATTCGTTTCCTGCTCGAAATAGTCCCACTTCTCCAGAAGAGCCCAAGACTCGAAATCACAGTCCTCTAGAGTCTCCCCGCAATCAACCAAATGTAGGTAATCAAATCTTGAAACAGCGTCTTAATACCATAGTTCTTAAAAATTGGGTTGACAATATGGTGAGAGATTCTTTAAATTCTCCCAATGTCAACGAAGATCAAGAAAACATATCGAATACAAAAAGTCCACTACACACATCGAATGAAGCCTGGAGACGCAAAGTTCTTCAAAGAACATCTGTGGTCGTAGACATAAAAGAATGTGCTTCAATTGTAGATCGTATCATGAATCCGAAAAGTTGGAGATCGAAACAGATGCCAGTAATATCTTTTGATTGCGAAGGCATAAATCTCGGTCTCAAAGGTCAAATTACTCTGTTCCAGATAGCTACACTCAATAATGAAGCTTTCGTATTCGATCTGATAACCAGTCCAAACATGGTTATAGATGGAGGTCTGAAAGCATTGTTAGAGAGTGAACAAGTAACTAAAGTCATTCATGATTGTCGCAACGACTCTGTTAATCTGTATAATCAATTTGGCGTTATGCTAAAAGGAGTTTTTGACACCCAAGCAGCACACGCTGTTCTACTTCAACAATTACATAACGTTCCAGTTTATAAAGTCAAGAATGTTTCCCTGAATGCCTTATGTGAAATTTACAATGCACCTATCAATCCGATGAAAGAGCAGCTGAAAAACGTCTACAGGAAAGACCAACGCTATTGGGCTCGAAGGCCTTTAACCAAAGATATGCTTATTTATGCGGCTTCAGATGTACTATCTCTAATACATCCTTCTCTATATGGATATATTTCTTCTTCCATTTCTCCCGAATTTCAAACGCTATTTGAAGATTTATGTAGCGAACAAGTGTTCATGAATATACAGCCCGCTGAAGTCAGAATTCGTAAACGTCAGCGTAAAATCAACACTGAAGTATTCGAATTGCGTCAGAAATTATCGCAATGTAGCAAAAATGTCGTTTTGAGTAATAGAGAAATAAGACTATTACGATACATAGAATTAACCGATGAAGAAAAGGAGAAATTGAAAGTTTCTCAAAAGATATGTAAAAAGTTAGAAAAATTAGAATCCTCTGCCAAAGATTCAGACTCAGAAGACGACACAGATGGTAAGGACCAAGAAATGACTAGTCTGGACTCCATCCCATCGGACAGCGTTTCTTCTCCGCATTCGACTCAACCACCTAGTCTCACCGATTCTATGCAGCTAGTTAATGATATATTGTCAGACGCGTCTATTGACAGAGTATCCAAATTTGATAAAATCGAAGCAATATTATCTTCGGTGACCTCAACTACCAGTGATATAGATTCACATCAAATCTCCGAAGATATTTTGCCCGTTTTAGGGATCAACAATACGGCGACCTTTGCCGATACATTGGAAGTAGATTCGTCTGCAGCTTGTTGCCTTTGTAAATGCCATATGAATGTAAATTCTAAAGTTAATAGTATTAATAATATTAATTTAGAAAACACTATTCATCATAATGCATTTGATATCAATAATAGTTCAGCCGAATCGCACAAATTACATGTCGGTTCGCAAACGCTTAGCACTGGTGATATAGTCATCACTAAAATACATTTCAAAGAGGAGGATAAGGCCTCAGAGAAAGTTTTAGAGGCATCGTCGACAATAAGGAAAGTTTGATTGTCTGAAACTTATTCATATCTCTTTTCGCTTTAGTGCCATTTGCATTATTTGGAAGACGATGTTTAGACTCGTACAGACTAAAAGTCATGTATGTTATTTTTTATACTAAAAATCCAAATATATAGTATTCTCTGTATTTGGTCATAAAATGAATTTCATATATTATGCATAATTTTGTATTTAGCAAAAGCCATTAAATTTTTGTTTGTCTTTTTTCTATTTACATACAATGTTGTTACAAAGCTAAGCAATATTTTGGTGATGGGATATTTTATACTCAACCCTTTTAATCAATTTTTTCGTTTAATACTTTCTAATTTCTTATTATTACTATTTTTCAAAAATATATGTACATATCGTATATATGTATGTGCATTATTAAATATTGAAGATATACATTTTTTTATATACAAATATGTCTTTGGAATTTGTTTTATACCTAATAGAAAAATGTATCGATCTTACTAGTATAATTCTTTACGTTTCACTTTTGTGGAACTTAGGCAGGCATCAACTATGCAGTTGAAATATGTATACTGTGACTAGATAATGTTGAAAATTTTGATATTTACATATTTCGTATTCAAGTATTTGATTTTGTTCAAATACGTTTGCTACAGAAAGTAAAAAATAATAATTTTCTTTATTTATTAATGATTGTTATTAATAATATATTTACATTTAAGTTCGCTTTTAACCTGCCATGATATTTTCCATTAAAATGGTTTTTCAGTAGTCTTGCTTTGTAGACAGACATATTGACAAAATTTTCAATTTAAAATGTTTTCAATGTATAAAACGAAAACAATTTTAATTGATGTTGATCCTTTGTTATAGTTCCGCTATGATCATTTTTATTTTTCGTTATTATTTTTTCACATTTATATACTAGTTCATGATTTTGAGAATGAAACATACCTTTTTGTTAACCCATTCCATTAGTGTATAGTAATTTTATGTATTTATTTCTCATTATTGACGTGCTGAGCTTTTTCGCTTGGACTATTTTGTTTGCTGATTGATATTTAATGTAGTAAAGTCAAAAGGGTTTCCAGGAATTGATATACATATAATATTGTAATGGGGTTAATATTTATCGTAATATTTGAAGAGATTATATTTAAAAGCCTATTCTTAATGCATAGCAGCTATCTTACTAATTTACCACTTGTAGTTAATTAGATAATTTTAGTGTGACCAAAAATTTCATCACAATATGCTTACTTTGAAAAATAAGTGAAAAAACATATTTTACGTATATTCTCACTATAAACCTGTTAATGATGCATAATTATAATTTCATCTACATGTCTTATGAAAATTGATAAATACTAATTATTTACATTGTTATTTACTCTAACTTGTCACATAATCTAATTTTCCATTGATACACAATGAATGTTTAAAAGTCATCGATCAGAACACTCAATTTTACTTTGTACCTATCTATTAGAGTTACATATTTGTAAAATAAATATTTGTGTGTTAAAATGAGCAATGACTAGAAAGTTGTATTTTCGAAATGATGGCTTATATTCATGAAATCACTTGAATACTATGTTCATCTTCAATTCGAAAATGAAAATCTTCAAAATTTTCTATATAATAAAGGGACCTATATAACAGTTATGAAATATATCATGGTAATTATTTATAAAAAAATATTTGTCAATTAGCAAGCCTTCGATCATAAAATCTCCTTATACAAGGACGAAAGTTAAACTCATTTAAATTTTTTTCTCGTAAAAAAATTCGAAATGTTTATTATACATAAAAGTATGTATTAAAAATATACGCTATAGTTGTTGCTCAATTTGATGAATTTTACAAATTTTATTTACACAAATCATCTAATATAACGAATGCCTTAATATTTATAATAATAATAATTGGTATTATATAGAATATTATATAATATATTGGGTTTTGTATCCAGATCTAATGTTTTATGTATGAATTTTGCAATATCAAACTTTGGTGCTTGTTAGACTGAAAACCACTAATGTATTAATATTCTTTTTTGTTTCTTTTTTTTCTTATTGTTTCAAAACTCAAAGAAAAATTTATATCAACACGATAATCACACTTTATATATCAGTATTTGAATGTGTACATATAAAAATATTCTTATATTGGGTAAGATGGTTTAAATATTTTATATAATGTAAATTGATTTTTTAAGTAACCATGTTTCATATATGAAGCGCATAATCATCATGTTTATTTCAAAATTTTATTTTTCTATATTTCTGGCTTAATGCCCAATAAACCTTAATTTATTTAGCCAAATATAATTTTGCTCGATTAGTTGGCCATAAACAGCTCAACGAATCCTTATTTTGCACACAAACTCGAAAATAAATTGTACTGATATTTTCCATTAGTTCATCCTATTTTAATTTTAAATCATTTTTTTTTATTATTTAATATAGGTGTTTATGTAGTATTCCACATCTCAGTATTGTAACGAACCTGAGACAATAAAAAAAGTTTTTGTATATTAGGTATATTAAATGCTATTAATCGTTGATAACGTTAAGTTTTCTAAATGACATGTAATGTGAATAACCTTTTTGAAAATGATTATCAATATTTATTTCAATAAACCTGCACGAACGAACTGTATGTAATTAGAATAGAATTTGCACATATGTAACACATATACATAAATGTAATAATTTTTCACAATAGTGTCCTTTGAGAGAAGTATTTGTAATTTAATAAAACCATTTTTTGTTATATTCTTAATTTTTAGTAGGTCGACTTGTGCAATATATATTTACAAGTTTTTTTTCTCCAAAAATGAATTTATTGAAAAGATAATTATATAGATTTAAAATATATGTACTCTATACATATAATATTTGCATATATGCACTTGAATATAATGAATTATTTGGAATTGTATTTTCAAAGTAAAATGTGAACAAACATACTTTTTGCACATATTTTTCTACCTCATTTTTGTATAAATTTTACTTGATATTTCTTTGAAATATGTATATGAATAATATATCGGCTGAACGACCAACGAGTATTCTAATGAACTTTTTACTGTGAATCATTTCAATGTTTTTTTTAAAGGTCACTTGTTAATTTCATAATTTTTACATCTTGCTTTTTCATGTGATTTCTGATTATGTACTAATTAAATTTTTGTTAAGCAGTTTTTCTTATATGTAGTTAAGGAACTATTGATTGATATTTTTTTCTTGAATATGAAAATGATCTTATATATAAATTACTAGTCTTAGAAAGATTTTTTTTTCTATGATTATTTTAAGTTGATGTGCATATTTTTATTTAACACAACTTACATTTCATTTAATTTTGAATAACTGATCATTTATAACATCTTAATTTCTTTTCTTTAAATTAATAAAAATGCATTTTGTATTTAATGTTTGATGAGTTTTTGTTTATACATGTCATATATTGTTATTACAAATGAATAAATTGTTGCAATTTACATTATTGGTTTCTCTTTATATGTAGTAATTCAAAGACTTCAATTAAAATTGATAAGAAATTTCATGTCTATTTTTTCTAGGTAGGTATTTTGGGAAATCAGAAATTCAATAATAGATATTGATTGAGTCAAAAATTACAACTTCAATAATATATTTTATTCAAATTATGGTTTACTATCTATCAATATCAGTTTCAGTTTTTTGTTGCTGTAATTCACAACTGTCCAATTTCTGCAAAATTATTTCACAAAATCTTTTCTCCTCTGTATAGTCAGTATGTTCAGATTTCAATTCATCGCTCAGTAAGTAGTTTGAAATAATTTCTTTAAGATTATATTGTTTGTTACTTAATTCTTGAAGAACATTTTTGTCACAGTCAGATAATACAACGCACAATGCAGCAAGCACTTGTTCAGAGTGCAGTTGGTGTTTTGTTGGCAAAGCATTGACCAATGATTGTAAAACACCAGATGCTATAAGTTCTTCTGAAAAACAAAATAAAATGTTCAGATATAAAATGTGACTTAAAATCAAGAGAATATTTAGAAAATACTTCATACCGGCCATTGATTTGTCAAACGGATATAACCAAGAGATCAAAAATGACGCTTTAGCTATCAACTGTGGTTTATTTTTTTCGAGAACATTTTTCAAACCTTTATAAGCATCGTTCAATTTTAAAAATGCTTTAGAACATGGTTCATGATGACGAATAATACCTGAAACCCAAAATCAATATTGTATTTTTTTAATGTTTAAGATCATATAGCTACAAATGTATGCATGTATACTTCTTGAAAATATCTTATGATAAGTCAAAATAATATACATACATGATATTGCATATAAAACTTTCGATAATAATTCAGTATCTTGTTCATAAGCCAGCATATTCACTAGAGATTCTAAATATCCATATTCAAGAACTTTGGACTGGCAAAAAGGATTATGCTGACACAATTCAGCCAAGAGACTGCATGTTGCAGCTCGTACCGAAGAATTTTCACAACTTAAACATACTGGAAATATAGAAAATCCGCCAATTTTGTGAAAACCTGAAAATTGAAGGTGTTAGAAATAAAGCCAAAATTACTTCAAATTCAAAATTAGGTAGGTTTTGAGACCATTTGCAACTTCAATTATTGATACATGACTTTCAAGACAGTCAAATGCATTTTCCACATCCTCAGGAATTTCTTCACCGATAACGATTGAACTGATTCTCTTTTCATTGGACAATAAGTCGATTGCAATTTGTAGATTTTTTGTAATGTCTACTGAAAGGCTGTTGATGGCATTCTCCAAAAACGTTCGTCTCTGAAAAAACAAAAAAAAAATTAAAATACATCAAAGAGAATTATCGAAAAATAATTGACTCTTTCAAAGAAAACCATACATCTTCATCCAGTGGCTGTAGAGGGGTGTTGTCCGAAACGTTTTCATTTCTATTAGCTTCGACGGCGAGTCTAAGAAGTCCCTGTTAAAAAAATGAGTCAGGTTAGATTTTAGGTTGTGGAAGATAATTAAAATACTATTATAAAACCTGTAGATTAGTTGGCTGACGGGGTTGTGAAACAGTTGGTGATGGAGAATCCGCCGGTACTATTTGTTGAGAAGCTCTCGCTTCGTTTTCGTCCATTTTGGAGGTTTTTCAGTAGCTCAATGACTGCAAGGCTTAGAAGAAATGGAAACGTCTAGAACGATCGATGAAACATCGACTATGCACAAGCATGCGAGTTTTTACTTACTGGAACTGTCAAACAACGAATAAGCAATATTGCATCTAAATATTGTGTGCATCTACACCATCACAAAATTATAAAGTTATTTAAAATATAAAATATCGATGATTTTGAGATAGAAATTTCCGGAAGAATATGTTTTGATTACATTTTTTAATTGACAATTGTAAAATAATGTTGTTAAATTGAAAATATTAGATATCGTGGCACCTTGTATACCTAAAGGAGCTAGAAGACATACGAAATCAACGAGAGATATGAACAATTCGAATTTCAGAAAAATTAAATGTCTTACATTATTTTCAGTTCACAGCACTGATAGTCTATGATATCTGACGACATTTTCCATTGATAAAATTTTCATAATCGAAAGATAATGAAATGGCAGACGATTTCATTTTTGACAAAAATCCACAGAAAAATTTAACTTTTTCATTTCGGTCTAGTAATTATTTAATTTTGTCAATAAATGGTTTTGATACTCTGTTAGATGGAATTTTTTGTGTAGTTTTTTTTTTTAATTTCTATCTACAAAGATAGTTGTTGATTGAAACAAAGTATTTTCAATTAAGTTTTCCAATCCAATACATGAAGATATGGACTAGTAATTATTAGGACTTATTAGATTCTGAATTAATCAAACATCTTCTTAGTAGCTTAAAGAAAATCAATGCTGAGTGAAAATTCGTAGTAGTAAACTAATGTATACTACTGAACTTAAGCGTTTTGAAAATCAAAACTTTTCCCAAAACGCACCACTCTTATGTCCGTGTCTCCTGTTTACTCATCTGCCCCCAAGCTCCCCTATACATATTTAATTTGATGTATAAAATAAACATCAAGATATTTTCAATTATTTAAAATTACTTCAGAAAAAACTTATCAGTTAATTAATGTTTGCTTTAGAATATGAAATGAAATCGTCACTGAACCCATTATGAACTTATTTGAAATATTAAAATTCTCATCTTATTAAAATAAATCTTTTTCCAACTCCAAGTTTTCGAAAATAGTTTTACTTTTTTTCTTTATTCAATTTTACAACTTTTACAAATTGAATAAATATCAATATCTATTCCATAATTTAATGAATTTGTCGCTGAAGTAAATTTTCTGTTAATGAACATCCAAAAGATCAATCGAACATTTATATAATCTTCGCACAACCCATACGACAAAACTAGCATTGAGCAATAGATGCACTTTAACTAGAAAATCATTCAGCCAGTTAACTACCGGTGGCTCGATAGCGAAGACGATCGAAAACCTTCGACCGAATCCTATTCAATTTGTACGTGCGCCCCTTATTCATAATGCTATGTTGTGTGACCCTCGTCGGTTTTCGAATGGCGAAACGCATCGCGTGCACGCGCGATCCCGATTCAATTAGTCGAATTGGCCGAATCGATTCGACGCCCGGCCAGGGGTGAGGGTCACGGGGGAGGAAAAAGGGTCGGCGCTTTTATTGTGCCGCACCTACACCGCGACCGTCGATTCTTAAGACGCGCATCCGACGCTTCGAGTTGCGAGGTCAATTTACAAACATTCATACTTCCGTTGACGAACTGTCGAAATATCGAAGACGGTATTTGATCGTTCGCATAACTCTTAACGTTAGAACGAGAAATGTATCGGCGACGCGAATGGCTAGAGTCATATGTAAATTGTCACTATCATTTTATTCATTTTTGTGAAGAGAAATATAATAAATGAATAAAAGTCTGCCTTTGACGATTCGATTTTAAACAAAGTATGAGGTTGCTCAGTAGAAATTTTGACTGATTCCTGACTCAATCTAATCGTTCGAATGTACGAAAAAGCTTAATGAAATAGTCCCGGTTAAAATAGAAAATCGACTCGGTCCGCTTCCCGAGTGGTGCGAAAGTAAAAGCGCGGCCTTCAGGCTACGAAAAACGGTGCGGAGTGGCCCCGTGGACACCCTCGAGGGGAGGGGTCGCGGAAGTGGGTCGGCTTTTCCGCGGGGGTCGCCACTCGGCCGCTTTCCCGCACCGCGGCCGTGCCGCTCGACGGCTGCGCCCCCTAGAGCGCGCGCCCCGAGACTCCGCCCCCGCGGCCCCCGTCAGCATCGTCGGCGTCGTCGGCGCACATATCGAGGGGTGTCAGCACGACGCGCTCGCTTCGTCGACCGGAAGTCAGGTACGTGGAAAGCGCGAGGATCGTCGCTCCGCCCGTTCTGGAAAATTTATCAATTCGGCTCTACACCGCATCGCAATACGCTGCGATAGTTGTTTGTCGGTGGTTTTTATTTCGAAACGTGTGTTTCAATTCACTTTTCGCTGTGATCCGAAATTTAAGGCGTAGATTTTTCCAAAATATGGAAAATTTTAACATTTGGTGGTCACTTTTATCATCAGTGAATTGTCATTATAGAATCTAAGTGCGTGTCATTTAAATAATAAAAGATTCCTTTTTCTTATTTCATGATGATTTTTATTATTTTAGAAAGTCATTAATTATTTTACTAGGTACAATTTAACGATTACGGAAAATAAAAATAAAACTATATTTATTTGATTACAAATAACAATTGACATTATATTAAAATTTTCGCCAATAAATCAAACAGTTATAAAATATATGAATATTTTTCAATTATGAATGCTCATATTTAAATAATCGATAATATACTTTGAAACGTTTCCGTGTGTATGTATTACACACATATTTTTCATGTTTTTTTTTATGATTTATATTCGAAACTAAAATTTTCGGCCACTACATACCTACCGATTAGAATAGATTATGTTTGTAGCAGCCAATTCTATAAAATTAGCTATATTTCTATGTTAAACTGCCAATTGACGATTAAAATACTGTCACCAAAACAAATAATGACATTAAATCATAATTGTTATTATTCAAATATATTTTTATAAAACGAACAGCAGTGAAATAATTCAACAATATAACATCAAATATAAGATATAAATAATAATTTCATATAGACATACATTATGTAAACGTTTATAGGTACACGATAAATTTGAGAACCGCACCGTGTAGAGCCGCTTTTACAATTTTCCCAGAAACGTAGCGCTACATTGCTATCGATGTGCGTTTGGATCCCGTCCGTGGCAATGGCCGCTGCGTTTAACGATTTTCCTCGTTTTCGCGTTAAACAACGCAAATATCAAACGAAAAACAACGAAATAAAGCCATAATTCAACGCGCCGTTAACACTGTGACATTCTGCTATCGTTCACCGCGCGTTTCAAACGCATTAAATCAAAAATTTTCCGAAAAATCGAATTCAATAGTGAATATATCAAATCGAATCAGTAAGTGTTTGTAAAAATGTTTAATTTTATTACATATTTTTTATGTTTCTATGTGTAATTTTTTAGTTTGATTGTGCGTACAATGGCGAAAATTGATTTTCCACGGTGACGGTCGCATTTGAGTACGCAAAAGTGTGTACGTTCATGTATAATGTATAAAGCGAGAAATACGTGGAAAAACTATATACGATCGATTCGCGTTTTTTTTCCGTCCTCCCCTAATATTTGTGTTTGTCGGTGTGATAAAATTTCAATCGGAATTTTCCGATATTTTTCCGATCGTTTCGTGCGTTTCGTTGAGCGCCAAGTTTGAATTTTCCGAGTGCCACATGTTCGCGACACTTGACAGATCGTCTCTAATTATAGGTTTGATCTATTTATATCAAATGATTCGTTAATGTGTAGATTTATACAATCCATTCGCAATTCTAAATATAATATACAGGTTTTCCATGTCTTTAATAATTTCAAATTCATGTTAAATAAGTGCTTTCCATTTCAACTTTGATTATTTCTTTAAAATATTGAATGAAAACAATTGAAAATGTTATGGAAATTATTTAAATTGAAGTGAAAAACCTATGTGTATATTCATAGTTCTAAAAGAAACAATAAAAATAATTATTATTTTATTAAAATTAAGTTGTGTTTCGTATGTAATGTCGTCATTTTTCCGTATAAATACAATATTTCTATGGAAAACGATGTACGTCAATCGTTAATGAATATAATATTAAATTAAAAAAACATAATTTAATCGTTTCTGAAAAAATATTATCATAGTATATCGTCATACGAAATTTTCTGATGCAAATACAAAAAAAAATTTCATTACTTAATATGAATCGTTTTCATATATGTAGTTCATGAAAAATATGCAAGCAATGAAAATTATAATGAGTGATGAATATGAATGTTTTTATTGATTAAATTTAATAATTTTCATGTGATTAATAATGATCAGTTTTAATAAAAATCATAACCGTCGAAAAAATATTTCAAAGTTCAAATATATACGTATTCTTAAAATAAGCATATTTTTTATCCATATGTTCATAAATAAAAAAAACCTGGAATCATTTGCAAATTATAGTACAGTCAATCCTCCAAATATACGAACTGTCAAAACTGGGGAATAGAGATGATGCATGTACTGCAGTATGTTTGTGGCTATTTCAACAGTACGTAATTAGAGGACTGAGTGAAGCATGCTTTTGTGCTATTTAATAACACACGTATCTAGGACCTTATCGTTTCCGAAGCGTTCAAGAATTGGCGCACTCATAGTGTTAATTTAAAATCACGCTCAATTAACACTGAAATAATTGACAAGACATATCTCCGCGTTGAATATAATATATGTGCATATTTTTAAATCAATTCATTTAAAAACGCATTTTTTATTCATCAAAACAGTCAATGCAATACTTTACAAAAAATTCTTAAATTATCTCGAAAACGAATGGAAAATCGAGTCATTTCGTATTCTCCCCTCCCAAATTGATGTTCTTCGTTGAATCCATTTTCTCAATTTCTGATATAAATTCAGAATTAGAGTCCTTGATCCACAATGGATGCCATTTCGACGAAAGCGTAACGGCCGTAATCTTCCATTGCCATTATCTGCCCTTTTCGATACAGACGCTATTTCCATTCGGCGACTTTTATAAGCATCCATAATACGCCACCGTTTCATAAATACCAGCACGATATTTTTTATTGCGCTTATTTTCCATTTTTTGCTTCCAGCGTTCACCTTTAATATTTCATTTTTAGAATAAACATAGTCGAAAAGTATTATTGCCGAGGCGAAAATGAGTTTCGTTGTTTTTTCCTCCCGATTCGTGTAATTTTTATTAATCAATATTGAAATTTATTCAATGCTGTTTTGACGAAATGTTTGATTGGCGTGATTTTATGAATATAATAATGTTGTGCGTAGTGTTTTCACCCTTTTCGAATGTCTAGATAATTAGTGATTGTGTGGCGAACTCACGTTGACCAAAATCGATATTTATACTGACAACCGACAGCTTATCATTAATACTGAATCGGAAGAAAAGAAAAATTCGTTTCTGTGAAAACAACACGTCGAAGAATTCCCAGAACGTATTATTTTCGTGTAGAAAGCAGAAAGAAAGGGTTAAAGTAACTCGCACTGTGAAGTTTGAGAATGAATTTTTAAACTATCGTTCTGTACGATTACGTGTAAATAAATCAATTTAATATTTGAAAACATACTTGTGCGTATTATTAAATATTTGCGAACGATAAAAACTCAATTACGGAATATGCACGTAACATTGAAAAAATATATATTTCGTCAAATAAAGAATTAGCTGAGTCGTTATTCAAATTCTACTACTTATATTAATCCTTATTAGTTCGTATTAAAGTAATAAAAGATCATAATACTATTGATAAAAATATAATTTTCACGACTGTTTCGATTTAATAATTTGCTCATACATATAAAAATCGAACATATTTTCAAAACGATGATAAATTAATATTTAAAATAGATACAAACCGTGTTCTCTCAAAACAAGTCTTCGGATCGAAAATGTACTTGGGCTTATTTTTAGAAAAAATATGTATTTTCACAGAAGACTTACGGTGACTACCCTACTTTGATTATGATCATGAGTACATTTCCACTACACAATATTATCGGGATTCGATCGAAATTGATCCTTAATATAATACTTCACTAAGATCTATTTTCAAATAAGTATTTTTTATAGAAAGAACACAAACGGCACACTTAATAAAAAAGCGTAAAATTCGCAAACGTGTAGAACCGGCTCAAGAATCGGCATTGCCGCGGCCGGAAATAGCGGAAGCTGCTGAAAAGGCGTCCTCAGCGGCGCGGGCGCCCGGCAGTCTCAGTCGCCATCGATTCGCGTATAATATTATATATTATACACGATGCACGAGGGTGTTCATTGCCAACTGCCCCTCTGTCTCGGCGCCTCCGCCCCCCGAGCGATTGACATGCGATCGAGCCCCCACTTCATACCCGAAACAATTCACGTGTACTTGGGCCCTACATTTTTGACGTTTAGCTGAAATTGATTGTTCTTTTGAAATCAATTGATAATTCGCAAGTCGTCTTTTTCGATATACGATATATACAAATGGTTTTATTATTGAAAAAATTATGTTTTTTTCTTTTTTTAGTAAGGTTTGTGTTAGCCACTAATTATTTTTTTATATAAAAATCGATTTACGATAGAGGTCAAAGAACTTGCAATATTTTCATCGTAAGTTGGTAAATACGTGCAATTTTTATATTAGTGTTGACTTGATGATTTTTTCTACTATATATGTATTTGTCATTGTGATTTTTTTCTTAATTATATATCTTGTCGCTTCATACATAATTAACATGTTGCAGTTTTACAGTATTTTACTATGTTACTATTTCATCGTGATTATTATGTACGTACCGATTATATGGCTTATTGTTAAAATTATTTGTATTGACATGAAATAATTTTCGTGTTTAATGTGATAATACACTTTAAGTAAATCGAACTATTTTCAAGAAACTTTTTTTCGAATTACGCAATTTTGATAAATTTTAATATGTTTTATTTTATAATGCGTTTACGAAAAATCACGTCGTTTCGAATTTATATTTTTATGATGCATGTACTTTCTATTAATCAAGCAACCGCACCCTAATCCTGTCACGCCTTTACGTGACTAAAATGATTTTCGCCTTATCATTTGTACAAAACTATAGCTACTTGTGTATTTTGATAGAAAAATGTATTTATTCATTTCTGTGCTAATGTTAGATTTTATGAATCAAATACGATACGAATATAAAAACGCTTATTTCATTAATTTCAGCATACCTCTGTAATATCATGAAATTTTGTTTATATTTTATATTTGATTTAAGTTTCGAAAGAACTAATTGTACTAAATATTCTTTGTGAAGTTTTTGTATAATATGGCTTCTAAAATTTAGAAGCCGTATTGAAATTTGTAATCAATTAAAATCTAAAACAAATGCCAACGCTGAAGCCATTTTATTCTCATCGATGTGAATAATCTTCAAACTTAATTCGATTTGAAAAATGTTTTCAATTTGTCGAAAAAAATGATAAGGAAGCCATTCAATGAAATCTCCTTTATTATTTTTTTCAGGAAAAAAGGCGTGGCTTCTGAGAATTTATTTAGAAACGAAATCAAGACGCACGCGATTTAGAACTAAGTAATCATGCAGTTTTCCAACTGTTGTCTTCTTTTCATTCAATTTCGACATTTTCTATTAAATTAGATTAATAAATATCTAAACGAAATCGACGACAAATGCGTGCATCGAATCAAACCAACTTCGCTACGCATAATTAGCACAGCTATACTTAAATGCACAAAAAAAACTTAAAAACACTCGATTCATTTAAAATTAAATTTAATCGATATTATTTCGATTACAGACAATTAATGCGCGGTGAAAACACAACGGGAGAGATGTTCTGCTTCGGGTGCGAAGACTTCACCTAGTATTTACACCCGTTCATCCCTTTGATTAGACTTAGAGGACCCGAGCTGACGAAAAGATGGCAGCCGACAGACACACCTCATTCGGGCTATACTGGTCGCAGTTGCGAGCCATGCTGATCAGGAACATCTACCTCAAGAAGAGGGACACGAGGAAAACCATAGCGGTCAGTTAAGATGGAGTCGGCGGAAGTCTTCCTCGGAGAATGTCGTTCTGATGGGTCGTTTTCGTTTTCGTGTTGCAGGAAGTTTTAGTTCCTTTGTACTCGCTCGGCGTGCTGATCTTCATGAAAATACTAGTGCCCAATCCGAATTTTCCCGAAATAACCGAACCTCGTTTTGATACTGAATTATTTCAACAATTTGGAAGAACGTATACGGTCGCTGTTGTGCCTAACAGTACGGAAACGATGGTGAATATTTTCAATTTTGCATTTTCGTTTATATTTTGAGATTTTTTCGATTGATTTTTATACCTTTTTTTTTAGGATTTTTTGGATAAAGTCAACGTTCAACTTCTGAAAATTCCTAATATGCAAGCGATTTCTTGGGTTCCGTTTCAAACTCAAGAACAATTACTAGGAGAATATTGGAATCGACCCGAATCTATTCCTATGGCAATAATTTTTCATTCGAATCCATTGTCATTAGATCAACCATTAAAGTCAGTAATATTTTTTTTATTTGTTTAAAACTTTATCAGTTTTCTAACTAAATTTAATACATATTGCAGATACACGATAAGAACTAACCCATCTGTAATAGTAACACCATCAACTCGTTCCTTATGGTCATCACCAGCTATGTGCCGAGTTGATACAAATCATTGGACTAGCAATGTTCTAGCCATTGAAGCGGGGGACATGTGTCCTGTTAATCAATATATACGTTCTGGATTCGTAGAATTACAAACGATAATTGATCATACCAGAATTTTGGTAAAATTAACAAAATCCATTATATCTTTCATAAACTTTCGATGTAAGTTCATGTTATTTTTTCCAATTTTACAGTTGGAGAGCGGTCGAGAAGATTTGCCCATACCTGAAATATTTCTGAAAATGTTTCCCAAACCTGCATACACAGGAAATTGGATGGTGGCATTTCGCATTGTGATTCCTATTTACATGGTGATGACTCTTTCTCAATTCATAACTTACCTCCTCATGTTGGTCGTTGGAGAAAAGGAAAATAAAATTCGAGAAGGCATGAGAATTATTGGGCTTATAGATTCTGTCTATTGGTATTTTTTTTATATTCATAATAATAGTACTTTTATATGTACCTATATTAGTTAACGAAAAAAATAATTTTCAGGGCTTCATGGTTCATTTTGTATTCCGGATTTGTTTTAGTGTTGTCACTAGTGTGTACAGTATTATTGTTTACATTAAAAGTGAGATTTTTCAAATTTTTTAATATAAATTACGAATTATAAAAATTGATAGTAATGTTTTAAATCATTTTCAGGTATTTCAACATTCGTCTTATGTTTTAGTTTTCTTACTTATATTGTTATTCGGATTCACAATAATAATGTTTGGTTTTTTGATGACACCATTTTTCGATAAAGCTAGGGTGAATATTTTTCATTAAAAAGTATTTAAAAAGTTGTAAGTAAATTTTAACGTTTTGACAATTTTTTTCAGACTGCTGGTATTTTGGGCAATTTCGCTGTAAATTTAATGAGCATGCTCTATTTCATCCAAGTTTTTGTATCGAATGCAGATTCTGTGGCTTTTTGGTTTGTTTCCTTAATTAGTTCTAGTGGATTTGCATTAGCTATGGACAAGGTATGACGAATATTCACTAAGTATATGAAAATCTAATTTTTCTTCTAACAATCGGTAATTTTATTATTTACAGGCGTTGGTGCTTGATATGGCTGGTGAAGGTGTCACTTGGGATAATTTATGGAACGGTCCAGGAATTCCATTTGGAGGTTCATTAATCATGATGGCATTCGATACAGTACTTTATGCATTATTAGCATATTATCTCGATGCTGTTATTCCAAGTAGGATTTGATTTTTCTTTCAAATCAATTTAGATAATGGTATTAGAAACATATGATTATTCACTGATTTGCTTAGGTGAACATGGGATAAAAAGGCGTCCATGGTTTTGCTTTATACCATCTTTTTGGTGTGGATCGAAACACAAGTCCCATCTCAACGCTTTTCTAACTAATTCTAATGGAGAAACAAACGCTGTTCCAAATAAAGATATTGAACCAGTGCCAAGGTACAAAATTTTTAAAACAACATAATTGCAATGAATTTAATCATTATACTATTATTGTTTTCTATCAATTCAGAGAGTTGCGTGATAAAGAAGCCATACGGATCGTTTCACTGTATAAAAGTTATCGAAACTGCAGAAGAGCCGAAGTAAAAGCTGTTGATGGAATTGATTTATCAATTTACGAAGGACAAATAACAGCAATTCTAGGTCACAATGGGGCAGGAAAATCTACCCTTTTCAACATATTGACAGGATTAACTGCTCCTACATCAGGAACTGCATATGTGTTCGGATTGGATGTCAGGTATGCGATCATCATACAAAAATAATCATCAAAGTATTCATCTGAAAATCGAATAATTTTGAATTTAATCGAATTCTTAGAGATCCTCAAGATATGTCTGAAATAAGAAGAATGACCGGAGTTTGTCCTCAGCACGACATATTATTTGATTTGCTTACGGTTAAGCAACATTTGATGTTTTTCGCTGCAGTTCGAGTAATTAAATACGCAATATGATATTCATGTGAATGTTGAAAATTTAAAAGCTTAAATTATCGAATAATTGATGAATTGAAAAATTTAAATTTTCACATGTCAGATGTGCAATTACTTCAGATGCCTATGAATAGTTTTCTAAATCGTTTTATTTCTTAGGGAATTCCTCAATGGCGTCTGGAAAAAGAAGTCACACGAACAATGCAAGAAGTTTCTTTAACGGAACAAGCACAAAAATTTGCCAAACATTTAAGTGGAGGACAGAAAAGAAAACTCAGTGTTGCTATCGCCATTATAGGAGATCCTAAAGTACATGTTATACTTTATTCAAGTTCATTTTATACATAACATATTTTTTAATTAATTTTTCGCTTTTTTAAGATAATCATATTAGACGAGCCTACAGCTGGTGTAGATCCAATTTCGAGGCGTCACATGTGGCGAATTTTGCAAAGGATACGAGCTGGGAAAGTTTTACTGTTAACCACACATTTCATGGACGAAGCTGATATTCTCGGAGATAGAAAAGCTGTGATATCTCGCGGAAAACTGCGTTGTGCTGGTACTTCTTTGTTCCTGAAAAATAAATTCGGAATTGGTTATCATTTGACCCTCGTGCTGGATGGTAAGAAAAGTGTTTTTCGTATTTTCTACTCGTGTATGCATTTATGAAATCTCGTCATACTGTCGTTAATTTTTTTTTTCGAATCATGATCTAGGTGTTTGCAGAGAACATCAAATAACACGTTTAGTTACAAGCAGAGTGACGAGAGCTGAGAAAGCAAGAAGACATGGTCGAGAGCTTTCGTACATACTTCCGCATAATGCCGTTCATCAATTCGCATCACTATTTTCTGCGATAGAAGAAGAAATTAACACTAAGGCCAATAGATTAGGTATTTCTCGATTCATTCAATCACATATATTTTTATAAAGAATTCGTAATAAATAAACGATGTTTCAGGAATATGTAGTTACGGAGTATCGATGACGACGCTAGAAGAAGTATTTTTACATCTAGAAGGAGAAGGCGAAGATTCTGGAGGACCAGTCGATGGACTCTCCAGAAAATTAGTGAGAGCAAGAGCCTTATCCCGGTCGCTATCCTTGCAGAGCAAAAGTCCTAGCTATCAAGAGCTGCAAGACAAGGACAACAGTGGCAATCACACTATTCAAACTGATATACATTTCAATCATATATCATCGACTACACAATCGGGACCAAGCGTGCACGCCACTGGTGTCGCTCTTCATACGACCGGTCATGGAATAGAACACGTCAAGGTATACTATTAATTAAATATAATCAGTCGACTTATCAATTTAACCAATTAAATTTGAAATTGAAGGTAACAAATAATGCTGGAAACAGTTCGAACATAACACCAAATCCTCCCCCAGACTTAAGCCAATTATCCGATTATATAAAAGTGAGACCTAACTCGATACAGATTTTAGGCGCTCTTATATGGTTGCGTGCAATTAGAATGATAAGGGATCCGTATAAGCTTTACATGTTAATTATATTGCCGATCGGTAAATTCAAACTATTATTATCATTATGTAAAATTATTCAAATTTTATAATATTGTATGTATCTTTACAGTTTTCGCCGCATTCGGTCTGTATATAAAATCTCGCGAAGTGTCGTTTTTGAAAATGCATCCTTTGACGCTGGATGGTTACACTTATCGAAATTTAACAACCATAGCTTTACACGATACGAACAATAAAGAGCTGACTCAATTGGAAGAGATGCTCACCAGCTTAGGAGCAGGACCCATAGATGTAAATTACAACGGCACTTATGCTGGATTGCTGAATATGATGCCGAACATGGCGGCTTTCAACATCAACAAGATTTCCGTCTCGGATGTATCATTGACAGTGATTTACAACGATACGTTTACTCACAGTTTACCAGTGATATTGAATCTAATCAACAACGTATTGTATAAGTGAGTGTGATGCATTTATTTGGAACAATCACGTTTTTAAGCTTCTCTACTTCAACTCTGCAAGAGATTCTAATGAGAATCGCGTATGATTCTTATTGAAACTCGAGTAGGGTAGTGAAGCAGAGTAGTTCGAAAAGATAATTAGTTCAGATCCCTGATTTGAAGTGTTTATTTAATTGCTTTTGTGATATGTTCAGAATGGCTATGTTGGATGCTGGAACAGTTGATGATTGGAGACCTATTGAAGTGGCTTCTCATCCACTTCAGCAAACTTCTCATCCTGAAGAGTTCGATGTTGGAATTATTTCTTGTTCCCTCTTTATGGGAATGATTTTTGTACTAGTCCCCGTTAGTTTAGCTGTCGATATGGTCTACGATAGAGAAGTAAGCAATGATATTTTGTCATCAATTAATATTTTCACAGACCACTATTAATTTTCAAATCATCTTTTTCAGATTAAAGCCAAGAATCAACTTCGAGTCAATGGCCTTTCGTTAGTATTATATTTTGCTACATACTTCGCGGTATTGGCTGTAGTCATGTTAATTATAACAATCGCTCTTATATTCTTGGTAAGAATTTTTCATATTTGTTTCAAAATTCTTTCGAGTTGCTCTATTTCTAATCCACTTTGCATTCCAAGTAGTTTCAACATGAATCTATATAATTTTTATCAAAACTACTCAGAATGTGGAGCCAAGTTGAAACAAAGTAGCTCGAAAATATGATCGCTTACAACACCTGAATTTGATTATTTTGAAACAATACTGATTTGTATAACTTACCATATTTCTTCAACAGATAATTTTAAACGATATACCATCTTTAAGAGAGCCCCCAGCACTTATTACCCTCAGCGTGCTATTCGCAGTATATTGTCCAGGATCTATATTATTTTCAACAAGTCTGTCGTACATATTCGACAGAATGGATTCGGCACAAAGCATACTTCCTAATATCGCTACATGGGTTGGAATGATTCCATTCTTGCTCGTCGCCGCTTTAGATATGCTAAGATTAGGTAAAATAATATTTTATCATAAAAAAATTAATATAATTGCTGAAAATTAATTCTGATTCAAATTTCAGGAGGCTCTTGGGCTTTCAGTCTTCATATTACATTTTCACTTTTGAACACCATGTATATACCTTATGCGTTAGTTTACTATGTCGATAGGTAAAAAATACATTTTTAAGATACACATATTGTTATGAAATTAGAATATAAACTGATTATTTTTCTTTCAGAGTTCATTTAATGTGTAGATTGAGTGCTACATGTGCCAAGCTTTCACTTTCTGACTATGCAACTGAAGAAATTATAGTGTTATTCGTCGGTTCTATATTACACATTCCATTATGTTGTGTTGTTTTGTATTGTGTAGATGCTTTAAAAAGCGGAGCCCGTCCGTCTGATATTTTCAAATTTTGTAAAAAGGTTGGTTGATATTTCAAACGTACAAAGCTGGGTTCCATGTGAATCTAGCCTAATTGCTATTCACTCAATGAAGAATTTTTTAAACATTTTTTCATCGAATTGCAGACTAGAATACCTATAACTGGAGAAGAAAGTGAAGATTCTGAATTAGGCAGTAGATGTGCAGGAGCTGGTGGTGAAATTAGTGATCATGAAGATTCAGACGTTAGAAGAGAAAGACATAGAGTTGCTAGTTTACTTAAAGCACCACCTCCTCATCCACCAGTATTAATGGTGCATGTGAGTATTATCTTGCCAAACACACAGTTTTTACTATAAATTATCATTATAATGATCGATTTCGATTGATTCGTACAGAATTTACGTAAAGAGTATAAGCGCACAAAAATTTCACCATGCTGTAAAAGCTGTTGTAGCAGTAAAATGAACAAGGAAGACGAATGTTCAGAAAACGATAACATACATCAAGCTGCTGTGGCGTCGTTATCTTTTGCAGTCGAAGCTGGAGAAGTTTTCGGTCTTTTGGGACACAACGGAGCTGGAAAGACTACCACCATGAAAATCGTTACAGCCGAAGAAACGCCCACAAACGGAACGGTAAATTGAATTTCTGAGTTTTCTACATCATGCTAAATTGGATCGTAAATCTAATAACTATGGTTCTTTAATCAGGTGGTTCTAGGCGGACATAACGTAACACCGTCAAGCCATGATGCTTTCCAAATGTTGGGTTATTGTCCACAACACGATGCACTGTGGAAAAACATCACAGTTCGAGAGCATATAGAGTGCTACGCTGCGATACGCGGTGTTCCAAAACAAGATATACCAGGGTAGGTTATATTTTTAATAATGATCATTAATTTTCATATTACAATCTAGAAAACATTTTTTTATTCGTGTGGAACAAATAAAAAATCGGTCTTATCCTGGAAAATCTGGGACGAACAATCACCCTATGTTTCATTGCTAAATGGATAATTATTGATGTTTGTGATTTTAGAGTCGTTGATCTATATTTGAGTGGGTTGCAAATTGCTGAACATGCTAACAAGCACACTGATGAATGTTCAGGTGGAACACGAAGAAAGCTTTCGTTTGCAATGGCAATGGTAGGTGCGCCTAGGTTGGTTTTGTTAGACGAACCATCCACTGGAATGGATCCGAGAAGTAAAAGATTCTTATGGGATACTATTCTAGCCAGTTTTCAGGTATTTATCTGATTGAAATTGTAGTTTTTTTTAAATGAAAACAGATTTTAATTCGTATTAATTTTAGGGTAAAAAGGGTGCTATATTAACAACACACTCAATGGAAGAAGCTGATGCACTTTGTTCTCGTGTAGGAATCATGGTCAAAGGAGGCTTAAGGTTAATAAAATTTATATTTTTCTTAATTTTTGACATTAAATTATTGCAAAAATATAAATTTATCATATTTATAGGTGTATTGGATCCACTCAGCATTTGAAAAATTTATACGGCGCCGGTTATACGTTAGAAATGAAACTATCTCCACCGTCTAGGAAAAAGCTATCGATCGACGGAATTCCTACAATTAGAAACACCACTTTAACTTCTCCGAAAAGTACACCGATAATGAACGGTAGAACGAATAGTATTAGTCCCTCGCTAGGAGAGAAAGACGAGAACGATTCTGCTACTGGGTCGTTGTTAGAAGACGATATTGTAAGTTGTGTGAACGAATGCGTTGTAGACGCGAACATTCACACACCATTAGTCGGTATACCAGAGTCGAGAGTAGATTGCGATCTCACACACAGAAATTCTGTTTCGATAAATTCGAGGTAACGATGAGAAAGTCCATTTTTCTATGAAGCTTATGGTGATTTGTTAAAGTTTGAAAATGTTTCGTTCTAGGGCTCCGTCTGATGGTGAAAGTGTTAATTTGGAAGCCACCGGAGTTACTGTAGTGCGGCAATTCGTATGTGAACTTTTTCCCGATGCTAAATTAGAGGAAAGTTTCGCGGATAGATTAGTGTTTAGCGTTCCTCAACACGGTGTTACGTCGTTGGCGCATTGTTTCGCAAAATTGGAAGCCTGTAAGTTTCTTAATTATATTTATATTATTAAGGTTATTCATCGATAAATATTGAATTATGTGAAAACTTCATGAAAATGGGGAAATTCATGCATTTTCGGAAATTTTATAGTATAAACATCGAGAAAAACATTGTATTCATTTGCTTCAACATACACAAAATTCAATGCATAAGAAACGCAAATAATTATTCTAGTTTCTTCCTAACACTATTATTTATTGTAGCAAATCAAAATGTTGTTTTTTCTGTAATGCTTATACTCTTCAAAAATGTATAGTTTTCTCATCTTCAATGAGTTCCTACAAAATTTCATAAGAAAACCGACAATATTTCGAATATTTTTAATTCAAAATCGATTAATTGTTTATCTATTTCTTGACTTCAGCAAAAGAAACTCTACATATTGAAGAATACAGTTTTAGTCAAACGACTCTAGAACAAGTATTTTTGAAATTCGCCCAATACGATGAAGTACAAGAAAACGAAAATCCAGATCATTGATCAACATATTGAATATATATTCGTTTGTATCTTTTTTTCCTTATAAAAGTATTTATTTTATTTTTTATTCTTAGATGTAAGTGACGCTGGTAAAGTATTGAAAAGTAAAAGTTTCAATATATGAAAAAGAAGAAAAAATGATTAAATTTGATCATTTATAGTCAATTTTGAACTCATACATTTTCCTCCTACATTACAAATAATTATATGTATTAGAAAGAACGCATTTCATTGTATATGTAAAATAAATTAATGCGATGAAATGTGAAATATTATAAATATGTTGAGAATCAGTATATTGATTCGATTTGTAAAACAATGTAATTAATTTTTATATGAAAAAGTGACGATATACCTATTTACGAATAAACAACCATAATTAGCTAATTTATTAGGTGGTTGGAGGTAGGGGTATATACAGAATTGTTTCGTTTATTTTTGTTATTTATTGAAAATGAATTAATTTTTTTGTTAAAAATTCGTTATATTATATTTTAAATATTCATTACATTGCAGGACCATTAATCTTAATAGGTACCTATCTAAGATGTTTGTATTTTAACTGTATTTTCTTTCAAAATCACTCAAATTAAAAATGAATACGCACTGTTTGTTTTTCTAGAAAAAGAAATACATATACCTACAAAAGTATTTATATAAAATTTCTGAACACTTCAAAAATTCAAAATTGTACATATTGTGTAGAATATTTTTCATGTGCTATGATATGAATTTTTTTTTTATTTTATTTGCATATGAGTCTTCTATGGTGCTTTTGTTAAAAACTATTATTAAATTTGATTATTTCTTACTGTAAAGAAGCATAATTGCTAAATTTATATTAATGAAAAGTATTTTTTTTCAATTACATATATTTCAATTATATTTTTTCTATATAAATGTTGAAGTATTAATTGTTATTGGTCAATAATAATTGATGCATTTAATGATTAGATTTAATAATTTAAAATATTCGGATTTTCCAAAAAAAAAAATTGTGATTTTCAATAAGAGAAATAAAAATGAGTACTGTGAAATTTTTGTACAAAAATATTTTTAAATATAATTTAATGTACATGGGGTGATTTTGTTTGAAACCATTGAAATGTGTTTAAAAAAATGTGACGGCAACGGATCTCTAGAAAAATATCTTATAAATTGATTATTTAATAGAAAAATGTGATATTAGTTTTACTTTTTTCGTATGTTTCATGTATGATTGTACGCATAGTGGAAAAGGGGTATGAATTTAGCGTGTTTAATTTGAATTAATATGAATTTGAATGTGTGCTTTAGAATTGTTGCATATGAATAACAATAAACTGAAAAGTATCAGACTCGTTCATATATCTATACAATTCAGTGGCTGGATTACCCAAAATGTATTTTCATCGTTTGAATATTGAATGGTACAAAACTACAAAATTTATGTTTGTAAATCTGAAAAAAAATCATGAATTGAACGAGTCTTTCTGTTTCGAAGAAGGATTTGCTTTTTCGATTATTTCTAAATTTGTTACTTTACAACTGATTTTTCTTTTTTCATAAAAATACTACGGGTACCTAAAAATAATCGGAATGATGTGGCGAGCGTATTCTTTCGAAATACAGAGTTCTACTTCTGAAAAAGTGTAGAGTAATTCTTTGTAAATGTGTAACCCAAATTTCGCTGCTGAAAAAGTATTTTTTTAGTTTGTGTGACATTTTATAGTGAATACTGTATTGTGAATTCATCGTTTTTTCAGTGGTTGATTTTCTCGGGCTGAAGTAAAATCGCGCCTCGATTTCTTGTACGAAGTCTAATGAAAATATAGCTTTATTTTGAAAAAGTTTCAAAATAATTTAAAATAGTTTTTCAAGATCATTTACTAGTAATGAATCATAGTTTTATAGTTTTTACAAAAAAAAAAATACATTTTCTTGATATTTCTGAGAAAGATATGAAATAAAAACAACGAACATCAAAAACTAGTTTCACTAAAAATTTTACAGAAGCAAAACGAAACCTATTTTAGCAACGATATTTAGTGTATCAACATATAAAGAATTAATCTATGCCTTCTTAGCAGCACAATACAGCGTTCCAGTTACCTTTGGGTACCAGTAATACAATTAGTTTCAACTCATAAGCAAATATTAGTTGAAAAAATAAACAAAACAGCTTTTGATCGTGACCTGATTACATATCATCTTATTCATCTATAACGTATTTAAAACCATTTGTACCTTTGATATTGTTTTCATTACTTTACAATTATATTATATTGAACGTCAACAACATTTTATCGTTTGTCATAATCATAATTATATTTTGGTATTTTTTAACACTCTACTGCTCGTTCAGTCATATCTTTTGTTACTATGTATCAATTATCGTTTCAAATATCATACTTGCCATGTATACAGGCTTATGCACTATTCGTAAATACACCGTGAACATAATGATTTTCGATTGCCAAGATAAAATGGATATTTTAGCAACATATTTTTACATGAACTATTATTTTTAAGTATGATTAATATTTATACATTTAAAGAGTATTCGTTAGTTTTCATTAGGTGAATTGAAAATTCAATGCATAGATTTCATGATATATCTATATAAAAATATTTGTAAATTAATTTTTCATTAATGAATCGAAATTTAATGTTCATTTACTATTGAATTGCCGCTAGTTTCTACGAATACTAATGTGTATGAATTTTATAAAAATATGAAATATCTAAATATAGCAATAATTTATTGAATTATTTTAATCAAAATATTTGTTTATGTATTTGTTTCCTAACAGTAAATTTCGTATTTGAACAATTGTTTCACATTTTTAGTGATATTTCATTTTATTTATTTAATGTACTTCAAAGGAAAATTCATGCTATTGAAGATTTTTAAAAGACTGGATAATCTCCGTATAGAAATAAAAATTCCCCATTTCAATAATCTTTTGATAAAAAAAACATACAATTAATAATTTTTTTTTATCAATAGGTGGTCGTGTGAAACTAGTGATTTAACTTTTGAAGAATTAATTCAATTTTTAAATACATATACATAAATACAGGTGTATATATTATTCTTTTACCCCTTAAATCAAATATAGAATATTTTAATTTGTTTACAGATTTGTGCAATTTTCTTAAAACAATATACAAATTACAAGAATTTGACCTACTTCATATGAAAAATTATTATTTTCACTGTGAAATGTGGGAATTTCAGTTCAAAATGAAAGTATAAGCATGCACAAATAATTTATATCGAATACTGTGAAGATATAAATTCATCTAATGCATGTGAAACTTATCACCATTTTGTAAAATGAATTTTAAATGAAAAAAAAAATAGTTAAGGAATCGAGTGAAATGAGAAATGCTTTGTATCAATAAAATGAAAAAAAAAATACATATTATTTGCTGCCATTATGAAGTTTTAATATTATCGAAAATCTTATATTTAGACCGTTGATACTATTTTAATGCACTTTTCCATAGTAAAATTAGATGGAAAAAAATAAAAGGGAGGATCATGTCTTCCAAGGCTCCCCTATGAATAAAAATGAAAAAACACTTTCAAAAATGACCATTTTAAAACATAGACAGATTACGTGCTATTTATACCATTCGGTTGTTTGTGGCGCGCTGTCATTTTGCTTAACGACAGATTTTCCAAACTTTGGTAATTTTATCATTTCACATACATATATTTTCATTTTCTCAACTTTAATAATGATTGCCTCTTTCAGTAATGTTTTATTTAAGCTAATTATTTAATGGAAAAATGCGGAAAAGTCTAGCGCCTAGTAAGCTGTTAGGTAACGAAAATAATTTGTCTTTCAAGAGTCCCCTATTGCAAAGCTCAAAACGACGAAGAACCAGAGAGCCTTTAACTCCCATAGTATCAGATGGTAAAGATGTAAGAGACTTATCGAGATCCGAGCATGATGCCCTGATCAAAAGGATATTGAGTAAACCGTTCAAAGTACCCATACCAAACTACACTCCTTCATACAGCAGTAAAAGTTTAGGCTTGAAGAAGTCTTATGTCAGGAGAGCTTTACATGATCCTGATGAACCTAACGCTTTGGTCCTATTCAGACCTCCTCCGATATCTTCTCATGAAAAGCTGAAAGTGGATCAGAGTAAAATTCAAGTTGCAGTTGTAGTAGATCCTCTACTCGGAAACATCCTCAGACCTCATCAAAGGGAAGGTGTGAAGTTCATGTACGATTGTGTGACTGGTCAGCAAATACCAGACGCATACGGCTGTATTATGGCTGATGAAATGGGATTAGGAAAAACCCTTCAATGTATCACCCTTTTGTGGACCTTACTCAGGCAGGGACCTGATTGTAAACCCACCATTTGTAAATGTATCATAGTTTGCCCCAGCAGTCTAGTCAAGAATTGGTATAATGAAATTCATAAATGGTTAGGTCAAAGACTAAATGTGTTACCAATGGATGGAGGATCAAAAGCAGAAATAGTTTCCAAACTCAAAAATTTCATGAATACATTTACAGTTCGTGTAGCTACGCCTATTTTAATAATTTCGTATGAAACATTCAGGTTGTATATTAATATTTTACACACATCTGAAGTTGGACTTGTATTGTGTGATGAAGGCCACAGATTGAAAAACTGTGAAAACCAAACGTATCAGGCTTTGATGGGATTAAAGGCTAAAAGAAGAATTTTAATATCTGGCACACCTATACAAAATGATTTGACGGAATATTTTAGTCTTGTTCATTTTGTTAATGAAGGCATATTAGGAACAGCTCAAGAATTTAGAAAGAAATATGAAATACCTATTTTGAAAGGACAAGATGCTTTGGCATCTCCTCAAGAGCGAGAAAAAGCTGTAGAATGTTTAAGTGGTTTGACGACACTTGTTAACAAATGTATGATACGCCGAACAAGCCAATTGCTAACTAAATATCTTCCTGTGAAGTTTGAACAAGTGATTTGTGTAAAACTTTCAGAACTACAAAAACTTTTATATAAAAATTTCATAACTTCGGAAGCTGTCAAGAAAGCTATGTCTGATAAAACTGATGGAAAATCTACATTGACTGCTCTATCTAATATTACAACTCTAAAAAAGCTATGCAATCATCCTGATTTAATATATGAAAAGATAATCGAAAGAGGGGAAGGATTTGAAAAGGCACTTGACCTTTTACCACGAAATTACAGTGTCAAAGAAGTTCAGCCTGAGCTTTCAGGAAAATTATTAATATTAGATTGTATATTAGCTAATCTGAAAGCAAATACAGATGATAAAATTGTTCTTGTATCGAACTACACCCAAACTTTAGATTTGTTTGAAAAACTAAGTAGAAAACGTGGTTATCAATATGTTAGGCTAGATGGATCAATGACCATTAAAAAAAGATCTAAGGTTGTTGAAGAATTCAATAAAAAGGATTCAAAAGAATGGATATTCATGCTAAGCTCAAAAGCTGGAGGATGCGGTTTGAATTTAATTGGCGCAAATCGATTAGTGATGTTCGATCCCGACTGGAATCCTGCAAATGATGATCAAGCAATGGCTAGAGTGTGGCGTGATGGTCAGAAAAAGCCATGTTATATCTATAGACTGTTAGCTACTGGAACTATCGAAGAGAAAATATTCCAAAGACAAGCTCATAAGAAGGCTTTAAGCGATACTGTGGTCGACCAAAATGAAGAGTCGATGAGGCATTTCTGTGCAGATGATTTGAAAGATTTATTTCGATTGGAAGAAAATACTTTATCAGATACTCATGATAAGTTTAAATGTAAACGGTGTGTATTCAACATCCAATCGGTGCTCCCACCTGAAGGCTCTGATTGCACTTCCGATTTATCCAACTGGTATCATTGTGCCGATAAAAAAAATCTGGCTGATGTTGTTTTGAAACAGTGCTGGAGCTTAGTCGATACAATATCATTTGTATTCCATCATAGATCAGCCAAAGTTGAAACTCCCCAAATTATTGAAGATGTGAAAATTAATCCAATCGTTGAGGACGAGGATGAGAACGATTTTTCTGAAGAAGACGATCCTAATGATGAAGATTATGTTTAAAGTGTTTTCTTTTTATGGAAAATATGGGTTTTTGAAAAATTTTAATTTCTCTAAATCAAAGCAAATCAATCAAATTAATAGTTTTCTTAATTGTTTATGATTTATATTATGTATCTAAATTAATTTTTTTTTTTTATATAAACATGTGAGTAAATAATATGTATAAAATGAATAAATTTATGTTTTTCAATATATGTAAATATTTAGAATTTTCATTTTAATAAAATTAAAAACCTTAGGGAAGATGAAGAAACTTCATCCAACTGGGAGACATGATCCTACTTTGTTTTTTGCTTCTAAATCTTTTTTGAAAAATTATATTTTAAAGAGAATGGTGTCAAATCAAATCCATTCAAATTCTAGATGTACTCAGGACCTAGGTATTTTATATGAAGGGGAGTATAATATCTCCTCGTACTTTATTGCAGTTGTTAAATGTGAAAGTAAGAAAAAAGATCAAACGTGGCAACACTGCTTGTCACATTCGCGAGCCAGCGTCAGCGATTTGATCTGTCAAAGTAGAGCTGTCATCTTTGAGCGTGAAGCCACTCTTCGGCTGATCGCTGATAGTCACTAAGCGAAAGAATCTTCAGTTCTTTCTTCTCTTCCTGGAAACTCTACTTCCCATTTTCCTTGAGATGCCGTACACTGCCGATCAGATCCGAAGCATTCTACTAGAAAAATTGAATGCTACTCATGTGGTTTGTACATTTGGAACTTAAATCTGTTTGTTTGTGGCGTTTCATTTCATTTTATCATTTTCGCTTCTTATTTAGTTTCGATTTCATATTCTCGAATAATCTATGAATGGGTTGAGGTAGATAATACTATTTTTTTTTTCTGCACCATGTAATTACTTTCTATTTAAAGTTAAGTGATATTGTACAAATGCAAAGGCTTAGCAGATAGGCTAGTATTAGAATACAAAATAACCAAAATCTGGGCTTAGTTAGATTTCAGATTTTACATGGATTTCTTTATTTACTTCCTTTTTTTTATCAAATTCAAACTAATAGGGCAAATGTGATATGAAATGTGAAATCTGTCAGCAAATGTTCTATATATTTTATTGATCTCACATTCAAATTAGAAATATACTTGTATTTTATTGTAAATGCAAATTTTATCAAAAAGCCCTGATCATCACCTCTTTTGCATAATCACAGTTGATAAAAAATTCAGTGACAGTACAAAGCATATTTTCTTATGCAAAACTGTGAAGCAAGTATTTTTTTTGCTGTGATTTCATGAGTAATACAACTTTTTTTTCATATCATTAAATTATTAAAATAGACATGCAGATGTTGTTCACTCCCATCTGTCTTGTTTATGTGCACATTTAAATAAAAACCAACTTTAACAGTATTGATATTACACCCCCAATTTTTTAATTCATGTTCATTATAAACATGGTGGAACGGGTGAACTGTGCAATTATGTATATGTTTTTAAAACTCACATTTTATTTTAAATATTTTTAAGTTTTCACATTAATCTAAATCATTTATAGAAATTTATTTTCATAATATTTATAAGCCAGTCAATTTGCTTAGATATGATATTTTTGATTTTTCAGTTTCATCATTGAAACAGCAATATGAAAAAGTCTACTAAAATACCAAAAATGTTGGACACTGTAAATTTGCCTAAAGGCTTCTTGGGTTTTGGGGTTTTACTATCAATACTGCTACGTTGGTGTGTCTCAATATATCCTTACTCCGGCCAGAATAAACCTCCAATGTTCGGAGACTACGAAGCGCAGAGACACTGGCAGGAGATCACATTACACATTCCTATTAAACAATGGTATCACAACACCACTCAGAACGATCTCCAATATTGGGGCTTAGACTATCCTCCATTGACTGCATACCACAGTTTGGCAATTGGCCATATAGCGGAAATTGTAGATCCCGAATCTGTAGTTTTGTTTGCGTCTCGAGGATATGAAAGTGAATTCCATAAATTATTCATGAGATGGACCGTTTTTATCTCAGATGCTTACTTTTACATTCCAGCTCTGATTGGCTTTTATTTTGTTAACCATAAATTAAAAATGAGAGAAATAAAGTCTCATGGCATGTCTGCGGTTGTAAGGAACATATTTTTTTTGCCAGAAGTAGCAGGAAGTATAGCTCTCATGTTTCCAGGATTGATTTTGATTGATTACGGTCATTTTCAATACAATTGCGTATCTCTTGGTCTATTTGTTTGGGCTACAACATTCATATTGCTCGATAAGTTTGTTTTGGCTTCAATATTTTTTGTATTAGCTGTCAACTATAAGCAGATGGAGTTATATCACTCCGTTCCATTTTTCTTCTATTTATTGAGCCAATGTATGCCCAATCCTCAGCGATCTTTAACAAAAGGCATTTTTCAACTTACAAAAATAGGAATTACTGTGATTCTGACTTTCATAATCATATGGTTGCCATTTTTAACAGATATCCAATCCGTTACTCAAGTGCTAATTCGTCTTTTTCCTTTGACCCGTGGCGTTTTTGAAGACAAAGTGGCAAATGTATGGTGTTCCATAAATGTCTTCATAAAATTGAAATCTATTTTTGACAATGCAATGATGGCAAAAATATGTATGGTGATAACTCTTACTGGCTTTTTACCTTCATCGATTGATTTATTTTTGCGTCCAAACATAAACAAATTTTTGTTATCTTTGATCAATTGTTCATTGTCTTTTTTCTTATTTTCTTTCCAAGTTCATGAAAAGTCAATTCTTTTGTGTGCCATTCCAGTTTTGCTCCACATGCCTTTTGACCCGATGCCATGTTTTTGGTTTCTCATAACGTGCTCGTTCAGCATGCTACCATTGTTATTCAAGGATGGTTTAACATCTAGTTATTTGATTCTCACCGTGCTTTATTTTGTAACATTTTACGTGATAATGTTTATCATCGACAAGAACATAAAATTCACTGACATATTTAATATAACCAAAGTGAATAATATTTTGAAAGGTACAAACGATGAATACAATGGTTTATTTTATAAAATGTTCAATGGGTTATACATTGGTTCTTTATTTGTTATGTTTATTTTAAATTTTTGCATTTTGTTTGTGTCTCCTCCTGCGAGATATCCAGATTTATTTTCTTTATTGATATCTTCTTTTTCTTGCTTCATTTTCATATTTTTCTATATTTATTTCAATTATTGTCAGTTTATCATACCCAAAAAGAGTGTTTTTAAGAAAAAGATTACTTAAATAAAAAAAAAACTTCTGAAAATGTCTTTTATATTTCTTATTCTAAATCACCTGCTTTCATAGCTTATCTTTTACTTTGGAAAAATGGGTATTTAAATTATCATAATGAAAATAATTTGAGTTTGTTTTGTTGAATTAAATCTTATATTTGTGTGTTTCAGGATATTGTAGACGATTCTGACGGGTGTGGTGCGAAATTTTCTGCTGTAATTGTTTCAGATCAATTTATAGGAAAACCCGTTCTCGCACGTCACAGGTTACTATAGTAATTTCTATTTTAATTTACAATTATTACCATATAATAATATTATAATATTTCAAATAGAATCGTACATTCTGCCATCAAGGAAGAATTGAAAGATATACACGCATTTTCTCAAAATACATATACTGTTCAACAATGGAAGGATTTTGAATCTAAGAAATCTGAAAATCTTTAAAACATCTTCTTATAGAAAGAATATTCCATTTTTTATTATTATTTATACATACTATTATTTATCTGAACAAAATAGCAATATGAATGAAAAAAAATTAATAAGATGTATAGCTTCAGCACCAGGAAAAATTATTTTACACGGAGAACATGCCGTAGTTTACGGTAAAACTGCAATTGCTGCAAGTCTCGATTTAAGAACTACATCAGTAATAAAAGCAAGTTTCATACATATTTCTTAAAATTTGCTTAAAAATACATTTAAAACTGATTTTTTTTATATTCACTTGCAGGAATTGAACAACGATAAACATATCATAGTCATTAATTTTCCGAATTTAAAACTGGAAAATATACAATTCGAACATGAAGAATTGAAAATTAACATTATGCTGAAATTATCCGATATTTCTTTTACTTGTGAAACACCAGAGCATTTAAAACACAATGAATATTTGTTGATTGTGAACAGTTATGTACAGAATTTTCAAACACAGCACAATTATTCTTTCAGTGCGTCTCAATTCCGAGCAATTGAAATATTTTTGTACATCTATTCCGCTATAAACAAAAATGCACAGTATGATTTCACACCGTTTGAACTGACAGTATCATCTGACCTGACTCTTGGCAGTGGAATCGGAAGTTCTGCATCTTACGCAGTATCATTGGCTGCTTCGATACTCCAATATGTTCACATGAAATGTCCTTCTTATTTTAATAATTTTGGTAAACATCAGTCACTTGATAATCTTTGTAATGTAAAGTTCAATGAATTCGACAAAAATCTAATATCAAATTGGGCATATTGTTGCGAAAAGATCAGCCATGGAAACCCATCAGGTAAATCATTATTTATATTGACAGCCATTTTTATGGCAGTGATGTAAATAAAAAAAAAAAAAATTATTTAATGTGTTATTTTTACTTTCAATAGTATGCTTAACAATTTCTAAGAATTCGAATACAAAAAATTAAATATCTCCAGATGAAAATAACATAACTTGCACTATTGTTAAGATTAACTTCTTCAGCAAATTGTTTCATAAAATAATTAAGTTTAATAATAATTAACCAAGTTTAATGAATTTTCAGGCGTGGACAATGAAATATGTAGTCATGGTTCACTATTGGAGTTTAGAAAAGGGAACAAACCAACACTCCATAAATTCACTAAGGGATTGAAAATATGTCTCGTGAATACACACGTTGAGCGTAACACAAAAGATTTAGTTGATAAAGTAAAATTGTTAAAAGATCAACATCCAGATATAGTGAACAACATTATGGATGCTTGTGACAATTTAGCCAAACTAGCATTGAAGGTTTCAAATTGAACTATTTTCTTCTTAAATACACAATAATTTATTATAAAACAATTAACTTTTTGCAGAATTTGAATGATCTTGAAGATGAAGTCAATCTTAAAATGTGTGACTCTCATTTCTATAATTTATCAGTAAGACATTTGTCGTCTATTGATTTTTATTTCTTCTATTATGTATTCATAAATGTCTTTTTCCATTATCAGGAATTCTTCAAATTGAACCATCTTTTATTAAAGACTATTGGAGTTTCGCATTCTGCGTTAGAAAAAATCTTTGAGATATCCAATAGTTTCGGTTTCGGGAGTAAATTAACTGGAGCTGGTGGAGGAGGGTATGTTTAAATTCGTTGTAATATGTATCTGATTTTAAATATTCGATATTTAGATTTTTTTTTATTATACACTGATGATTTTAGGTATGCTATAATACTCATTCCGCCGAACAGTACCAAAACAGATAAATTAATCACGACATTGAAAGATAATGGTTTTGATGTGAAATTGACCAGTCTAGGCGGTGAAGGTGTCACAATAAATGTTGAATATGTATAAACGAAATATAGATCATAAAAAAATCTGGTGTAGGCATTTATTCATAAAAATACTTTTAAAATACTGAATTAAAGATTGTTATTTTGCATATATATTTATTTCCCGTATTTGATAATAGCAAAACATAAAAAGGTTTAAGGAAAATTTACATTTCATATCACAAATTTATAGTAGAACTTCTTATAAATAAAAAATAGATAAACAAAAAATATATATCTTTTATGCAATACATCCCAATTTATTTCTCTGTATCAATACATGTTGCATGCTAATTCAAATATGTAAATAATATACATAATTACATTAAATTATACTTTTCATAAGATGAATATCTTAAATTGTAATGTGTTTTTGAACAAAACAGTATTGATATATTATTTTATCTTCATAAGGTCCTAAATACACATGCTACTGAATAACAGAAAAGCATGCAACCATTTAGCATTTGTCGCTTTATGGCTATGCATTTATAAAATTGCTAATGTATGTTATGCTCAAAACTATTTTTTTTTTCACATACGAAGAATGTATTTTTTTAAGCATGTGTATCTGTACCTAGAGATTATAAACGAAAATACATTGCACATTTTGGAAAATTAATAAAAAAAAAAACTATCTGTTCATTCAATGGTCCCATAAACAAAGAACATGTATCGTCTAAAATATACACACATAAAACAAAAAAGTGAATAAGCCGCGTGACATAAATCTAATAATTTTTGAATTCATTTTTAAATACACATAGAAAAATAATGTCGATTGTACAAATACAACATCGAATCTTTATATACAGTCAAACGATTTCTACTAAATATATTGATATTTACAAAAAATACATTTTTTCTGATGCTTAAATATTTATCATTACGAATATAAAATCACAATTTAATTAATTTTGACCAAATGTTCCGAGACGTTTATTTTTTGCTGCATGATCGAAGAGAGCACTAATTCTGTGTTGCACACAATGTTCAGATTCTTCTCGGCTTGTAGCAGGTAATAGACCAGATGCAGATCGTTCATAGCTGTCAACACCAGGTAACTGTAAGGCTTCTCTTTGTGGATTTCTTGAATTACCACGTAAGACTTGCGATTCTTGTCTACCTTCCCACCACACATCTCGATCATCTCTGTGAGCGCGCTCCGACTGGGTTGAACTCCTGGTGTCATATAAAACGTAATTCCATCGAATAGTTTCGATCTGTCAGCCGAGGGAATGGTGAGCACTTTGGAAATGTCGCATTTAAACATTTCATTAAATGATTCGTCACATAGTGGAAATTTAGATTCTTCTGCAAATTTTCCAATTTTCTGACTTTCATTGAGCCAACTGATAGATAAAATATATTTTACTGTTATTAGAGCGGTTATAAATTTGGGTGTTCGGACTAAACGTCCCATCACAAGATGTGTCGCATCTCTTGCTTCATTGGCGATGAATCCTCCGAGTTGTCTGTTGAAAAAGAAGAATGTAGAATTTCCCATCATATGTAAATAATCAATAGGTTATTTCATTTACCCGACGATGTTAGAGTAAGGTTCCACATCTTTTATTGATGAGAACATTACTCTCGGTGCATTCAACGGATCTGGTCGTTCAACACAAGTTATGGCAATTTGAGGACTAGTACTGGGTTGCGTCAAGCGTGGTTTTTTAGCACGAGGAGACATAGTGGGTAAAGCACCACGTTTCACACGTTCATGAGATTCTTGAGTAATATTAATTGGCATTTTCCATGCATCTAAAATATACATAATCAATATAATACACTTTAAGTGCATCTATCTAAAGAATTTTATTAAAAATATAAAATAAAATTACTCATTAGATGAGGAACAAGAGTGTGATCCATTCGAAACGGATTGGGAACGTTGAACTGTTGATA